>CM070821.1:52873099-53273650 GCA_036326025.1 Chrosomus eos | reverse complement strand
GCGCGGGTGCTAATGAACTCACTCTGTGTGTGTGGGCTGTGGGAGAATAAAACGATTCACAGGACTCCCGCAAATTATGAATATCAATGAATAAAACATATAAAAACTAATAAATTGTTATTAATCTGTAGCAGAAATGAACAACTAAACAAAATTTAAACGATTTACTGGCCAGAGTTTCGATTTGTAACATGTTTCCAGCGTGAGCGATGTAGCCAATCACAGACATATGTGTTGATTTCTTAAACACAATGGCCAATCAGAAGCATTTAAGATAGACACCCCTCACCGCTCAAAACTGACTTTTTGTTCAGTGTTGAATTCTGCATGCTGGCAAATCCTCTGTTTATAACAAACAGAGTTTAGATATTGTGAAATATTCATTGTGCAATCAGCTTCATTAATAATAATAGAGATGTTTGAGATCGCGATGATGTCATCTTTTTAGGGATTATTAACATGCAGTCATCATGGCAAACCATACCATGGCAAAAGTAGCCTATGCTTTTATGTTAAATTAACAGTTGTTTGTAAATTCACACCTCTGCATTTTGACAATGTTGTTTTGCACTTTATTTTGCACTTCATTGTTTTATAGTTGTAGCCTATAGTGTTTGTTAAAATTCAGTTGTTGTTTCAATTGTTATGTTTTGCACTTTTTAGCACAAATATTTAAAAATATTTGTATAGTTTGTTAAAATTGCACATTGCAAATGTTGTTTTGAAAAGCTGGTTATTTATAAATCTAATTTGTTATTTAAATTTAATATAGTGTTTAATAATTGTTACATTCAGTACAGAGCCTGTAGTCTATCACACAAACAAGCCCATATGATAGGGCATTGGAATATTTTTTCAGAAAGGCCCATAAAATAAATTGTTCAAACAAAGGGTGCAAAATATGCAACAAGAAGTCTGTGGAGCAGTCATAGAAGTGTAGCAATGGCATAGCAATAGCAATGTCTTTAAAGGAGAACTCCGGTCAATTTTAACATTGAGCTAATTTTTTTGTAAATTTGGAGTGCTGTCAGTACAGATAACAATGACAAAAATCGGTGTCTCCTACACCGTGTTATCCTCTTTTTAAAATTCGCACCCTGTTGACTTAAACGGGGCAAGTTTTAAACCTGCTTTTCGACCGAAAACAGGAAGAAAACACAGGTATGTGAGCTGGCTGAATAAACATCATTTTTTATTCATATCTTTTATATCTACTGCAGTCAGATTGACCGTGGTCACTCTTAGTAACACCACTCACATGGCTGCGCACTTGTAATGACAAATCAAGGATGTTAAGAGGCTAAAAGCAGGTTTAAAAACTTGCAATCATTTGGCCTGCCTAAGGGAGGCCTACAAGTCCAAGACATTGTGCCCAGGGGCCTGTGAATTCTTAATCCGGCACCCCCAACCACCGTCAACAAATCTAACTCCAAGCAAAACTCACAAGTTGGCAACCCTGACGTTATTAACAAAATGTCAACAATGTTTGTCCATCAAGCCTTACGTGTTCGAGCCAGAGTCAGACCCGGAGCGAGATGAAAATGAAGACGACGAACCTGCTAACCTGTACTTTTGACATGAGGTAACAGAGTTTTCATTGAAAGCTGTGTCCCAACTGAGCACATCTGGGGTTTTGTTTGACAGCCTTTGTCAGCAAATGTTGGTCTGTGCCTTGTTGGTTTAACCCTCTCAATAATGTAAAAGTCGATTATTTCTCTTGTTAAAACAAGCACACTAACAAGACAAATGACTACGGCCTAATTTTACCACTAAAAATCTGTATTGATAATATCAGAAAACACAGCAGCTAAATGACCAGTCATGATGAAACTCAACAACAGTAATACTGCTACAGACGTGTACTTAAAAAAAGAAAAGAAAGAAAGACAAAGGTACTGCTAAACCATGACCACCGTGTGTTTTAAGAAAGTAAAGTACTTTATTTTTATTAACGTTATTTACAGTGACGTGCGGTGATGTCTTAAAGAGGCTAGGCACAGAGTTATGAAAGCCAGATTACCTGATTTATTGTTAGGATAATAATACGTAATAACAGTAAACATTACGCACAAGCGCGGCATATCAAGAAATGTACAAATCAGGATGTATATCGTGCACTCTCTCTCTCTCGCGTGCGCACACACACACATACTTTTGAATTAATTTTAATTAATTTTGAAAACATAACCCCTGAAATTCTTACATTTTATAGCACATTATAATGCAACTTATTAGGCAAAGTTGCATTATATATATTTTTAATATTTTTACAAGTTGCACAATAGCAAAGTAGGCTTAATCAATATACAAGACTTTTACCACTCAGATATATAAAGGCTATCATGATCATTTTGCCAAACATTAACCATGTATTTGTTTAGTTCATAATACGTTTTATTTTTAACTTAAACAAATACAACATATAACATTCAAAATCATCGGCTTACTGCATTTGAAGAAAAATAAACACATCAGTTTTCTGTAGCCTTGTGCAAACTTATTCAATAGAATTAGACTTCTAGAATGTTCTTTCCAGTGCAAAAAATTATATTTTTAATGTAGTAGTTTTTCTTATCATAGCCTACAAATGTCTCAGTTTACTCGATTTACTGAAGCCTGTAAAACAAACGCATTTGCAGCTGCACAGCCGTGTGTATATCTATGCTGCAGAGCGTCTGGCTCGCTCATAGGCTGCTCTGCGGACACTGACATCCAATAGCGCGGGCGCCTCTGACGTGCGACCAATGAGCCAACTCTACGTCATTACACGTCAGAGCCCATGTTTACATGCGCATGCAAGTCTTTTAGGGGCGCGCGCTTCTTGAGACACGCACACTAGGGGTGCTTCTCATTTCTTATTTGTGCGTCCTCGTTTCCTTTCCTCGCTTCCTTTCCTCGCGTCTCAGCTCCACCCCTGTAGGACGCGAGGGAAGGCTGCAAGGAAAGAAAAGGAGGACGGAGGAATCGAATGAAAGCTTTTTTATACATTGGAATACTTGATCACTCGAGCGTCACTTCACAGCGTCATCAGCAGCGCTCAAAGGATCTTCCCTTATATTGTTAAAGTTTGTTTAATTAAGAAATTCATAATAAATAATAATAAAGCAAGATACCTTGTTGAAATATGTGAGATGTGTGGTTTATGTAAACTGCAAAAGTAAAGTATAAATTCAAATGATTGTGACAGATGTGAAGGGGGAGGAGAATTGATGCGTGCGTCACGTTTAGTCGATACAACTCTTCCGCAAAGGGTACACATGTGGGTGCTTCTCAATATCCCTCCTCGTCTCCTCGCTCCTCCGTCCTCCATCCTATGACCCGGAAACCGATCGAGCTCAGCCATCTTGAAGGACATCTCAATTCTCTAATTGCTCCGTGAGGAGGCGAGGATCGAGGAGTGAGGATGCTTCCAGAGGAGTCATGAGCGAGGATACACAGGTGTATCCTAAGCGGAAGAGTTTTATCGACTAAATGTGACGCACGCATCAATTCTCCTCCCCCTTCACATCTGTCACAATCATTTGAATTTATACTTTACTTTTGCAGTTTACATAAACCACACATCTCACATATTTCAACAAGGTAGCTTGCTTTATTATTATTTATTATGAATTTCTTAAATAAACAAACTTCAACAACATAAGGGCAGATCCTTTTAGTGCTGCTGATGACGCTGTGAAGTGACGCTCGAGTGATCAAGTATTCCAATGTATAAAAAAGCTTTCATTCGATTCCTCCGTCCTCCTTTTCTTTTCCTTGCAGCCTTCCCTCGCGTCCTACAGGGGGTGGAGCTGAGACGCGAGGAAAGGAAGCGAGGAAAGGAAACGAGGATGCACAAATAAGAAATGAGAAGCACCCCGTGCATCCTCGCTCATGACTCCTCTGGAAGCCTCCTCACTCCTCGATCCTCGACTCCTCGCAGTGCAATTAGAGAATTGAGATGTCCTTCAAGATGGTTGAGCTTGATCTGTTTCCGGGTCATAGGATGTAGGACGGAGGATCGAGGAGAGGAGGAGGGATATTGAGAAGCACCCTAGCACACACACGCAAGGTCTCTCATTTGCCGTGCGCGCGGCGCGCAACACGTTTTGAACATACATATTCACGTAGCTTTCGAAAACCGGGACATTCAGTGTCCCGGGAGAGTGCATAAATTTCCCGGGGACAGGTTATTAAAAAGAAGGACACTGTAAAACCGGGACAGGTGGCAACCCTAGACTTTACCCAGCCACAGTTGTGGGTACATTTCCGTGAAAAATAAAACTCAACCAGGCACTTCGAAGAGATTCTGATGCTGGGAGACGGTGTAATGAAGCGTGTGGGTTACTACATCCAACAACCGACCATTTTGACTTGCCCTCTCGTAACTTCTGCATCCTTGAGCTTGGACTACAAAATCGCAGCGAGAAATAATTATGTCGGATTGCTCGAAGTGTTTGGCCGGAAGTCGATGCCCTTATTTGGCAGTTCCGCAGCAAATACTGTGACGTAATAGTTCAAAAAACGTCATAGATAATAGAAAAATCGGAACAGGTTGAAAAATATGACCAAAACAGAATATAGAAATATCAACGAAGCACCTGACGAGAGTAATTTCAAATTTTCTGTACTTATAAACACTCCAAATATACAAAAAACTGCATTTACGGGCTAAAAAAGTGGATTTAGCATGATATGTCCCCTTTGAAAACTAAGTAAAGTTAAATAGGAATAGTATGTTGTACTGACAAATTCTTAGTATAATTCACTTATACAAGAGTTCAATAACTAAAAAAGAACTTTAGAGAGTACTTGATAAAATTCTTTAAAATTACTTTTGACTTACTATAGCTACCATTGTTGTGTTTTGCATGCTAAATGTTTAAGTCTGTGAGACTCAAGCATGGTCAACTGCAAAATATTGTCACAAATATAGTATATCAACCAAATTAAAAGTGTATGACATAAGTGTTAGCAGTACAAATTTAAAACATCCTTATTTGACATAAAACAGACTAGTTAGGTTGCTTTTAAAGGTGACCTAACTTCTAACTAAATCACTACTATTTATTTATTACTTCCCTTCCTTTGAAAAAAAAAACTGTTTTCTTATTGCATTGCTGCATCAATAGGAAGAGTTCAAACGGAAACATTTTAGGATAATAAACATCAATTTATGGTCAACTGAGAAATTTGAGAGAACATCACTTAAGCCGTGTCGACAATTCAACATTCAAGATGACTTTGGGAATGAGTGAATGAGTGAATGCTCCAGAAGTGGAGGAAATTAAAATATATTAAGAATTGCCTCACCTCAAAAAAGAATTTTTTCCTTGACAAAATGGAACTCAAACCAATCAATTAATCTGAACTTGGGTTTTTTGAGTAATCACGGCACAGTATGTGAATAGTACAGATTATTAAATGTTTACTATTAAGTTAAAGGGGTCATATAATGCCATTTTTGTACAAGTTAATATGAATCTTTAGGGTCTAAATGAAAAGTTTGTAATATACTTTTATTAAAAATTCTCATTAGTTTTTTAAGAAAACACTCATTTTACCTGCTCAAAAACAGCTCTGTGTTCAGCACTCCGTTTAAGTGCATATGCCTTTAAATGATAATGAGCTTCGCTGACTCCGCCCCTCTGTTCTGTGGGCGCTGTAACACAACGCACGTGGAGTGTTAACTTGACAACAGTTGAGGGTTTATTATGGCAGCGGGATTCTCTCTGAGGACGCATCTGTGCAACCGTATCAGTTTGAACCGGAGTCGGACCCGAAACAAGATGACGGCCCCGAAGAAGTTCGACAATAAGGCTCGAACAGGACGTTTCTGAATGGTTGGTTAACAATGTCACTTTGATCTATTTTTGTATGTACTGGCAGGGTAACATTAGAGTTGTGAGATACAAACGCTATGTGTTTAACGTTACTAATGTAAGTTATAGGTTAGTTCGTTGACAGATTTATGTTGAAAAACTTTTTTTTTTTTTTTTTTTTGTAAATGTAGGCTTTGATGCGTGACATTATCTCAGTGTTAGGTACAACATGTGACTGAAACTGACATGAGGTCATGTCAGTAATGATTCTAGCAGTAGTTGAAGGATAACTAAGAATTTGCTGTATGTTTATGTTTAGTGCAGTACGAAAATGTTTTATGTTTTAAGAAAACTTTTAAGTACATCTATAGTTTTGTAACTGCATTGATATTCCTGTTAATATTCCTGTTACGTTAACACCAACGCGTTTTTCATTATAAACGTGGGATTATGAATTATATTGAGAACGTCGTAACGTTACATAAAAGACATGCCGTAATAATGCACCCTGAGTGTAAACATTAGCCACATTCGTGAAGCGTGCAAGGGATTTGCAAAGATTCATATAAAGGTTAATAAATAAAACGTTACACTCACTTCTTCTGGAGGTCCAGCAGGAACACGAATAGTTGGTACCGATTCCTTTTTCAGTAGCAGCTTCTTAGCTAAACCTGATTTATATTGACCCTCGCCTCGTTTATAAAGCAGTCTGGTGAGAAATGATTTGCGCAAACATGAGCGCATTGACGTTGCTCGTGAATATTTCCTTCATAAACAAAACTCAGCCACTGCGTCTTCAGCGGTTCGGATTTAGGAACATTAAAATGACTGCTGTGTTCCTTATTACACCCAAGAACAGAACACCACAATCGCTTAGACGGCCGCCATTCTGCTCCAGTGTATCAACAATGACGAACTATGATTGACATCTCACTCACGAGCGAGGGCGGGTCTGTGTTGAAACGCATCTGTCAATCAACAGTCGTGGGAGGGGCGTGCGAGCTTGTGACGTCACATGATCGAACGGCTTGATTTGAGGCAGGGGAAAACATATAAGGAGATTAAAACAAAACCACTGGATGGATTTTTATCATTATATGATGGCTGTGTACAGGCACTGCCAACACACATTTCAGTACAATCAACTTGTAAAAGTGCAAGTACCATTATATGACCCCTTTAAAGATACAATATGTAGCTTTTTTGGCCACAAGAGGGTGCAGTTTCCAACAATAACAAAGGCGTATGTTTATGACGCAGTGACGAGCTGAATGATGGGACTTGATGTCAAGCTGATGGATCTAATAATGTTTATGGATGAGTGAAAACACTCATGTTTTTTAACATTACAGTGGTGTGAAGCAGGTCGCGATTGCTAAAGAGACAGATATGACACGCGAGTCCCGTGGATATAAAGGAATAAGGACATTTAATTCTACAGAACTACACGCAAGTGCTGGATTACTCACACAGGTCAGTTTATTAGACGAATTAAACCTGTGAGGGAACGCAGCGCTGTTTCACTTGGTCTAATGTTACACTATCACACTAAACGGCATTTAAATGTGTGTTGAAAGTTATAATGTTATTCTACGTTATAGTTCGTTTTCTATACGAAACTAGCAGCTACACGTTAGATAAAGATTAGAAAAACGTACTGACCATATTCTAACATGTCATCATGTTGAGCTAACGTTAATATTGATTTGTTTTATGTACATTTGCTCACCTGTCTAATAAAGCTGTCAAATCTCAAAAACGCCCCGCTGATATTAATCCTCATTTTAGTTCTTGTTTGTCCCAAAGTCTGCTTGCCATGGTTTATGTTTGAACGAAACAAGAACTTTGTGCCGCTAAACGTCACGCATTACGCAGTTGTCCATGTCTGTCGCCATGGTTACATCATGGCTATGGAAGTTAAAGCGGAAAACCGAGGATAGCGCGGATATTGGCCGGGATGGCCACTTATTTAAAATTGGAATTTCTCTGAAATAAAAAATCTTTAGAGACTTTTGGGATATTGTAAGTACACAACTGCAGGAAGTATATCACACTGTGCAAGTGATTTTTGGATATTTTATTACAAAATTCCTACATATTGGACCTTTAAGACATTCAGTAAAGTTAACTAAAAAGTGTTAGTAAGAACAACTGATATATTTGAGTGTCTGAAGCATCATCATCCTAACTGAATTTGAACCTCATACAGAGACAGATTTGGAATGTCATCACAATATCCACACAGAAGACTCATAATTAATTTAAATTGTGTTAGCATGTTGCTATAGGTTAATTATGTGATTTACACAAACATAGCCAACACAAATGTTGGGTAAAATAACCCATTTTTAAATTATACTAAACAATCTTGGACAGAGTAGAATTTAACTATTTAAATGTTACTGAATAAATAAGGACTATTCAAGAAAATGATTGTACTACTGATTAAACATTTTTTTGTAACATTTTTAATAACAATAACAACTAAAATTCCAATCACATTACTGTACCTTGAAGCTGGTATAATGCTGTATAATTCTGTTCTGGGATGATCAATGCCTCCAGCCAAATAAATTTTTTATGTGACTCTGTACAGCAATGTAGTGCACACTGACCCAGAAGAGCAATGACCTTTATGTCATAATCAGCCCTGGTGTTCAATCAATGCCCCTGTCAGATCACCACACACATAACACTTTCATTTTTTTCAGGGGCATGTGTACATTTATCTATAGACGTTTGTTTCTGCCACTAAATGTTTTTATTTAATTACGACTTATCTCAAAATTCTTGAATTTCTCACAATTGCAACTTTACATCTCACAATTCTGATTTTTGACAGAAAATTGCATGATATAAACTCACAATATCAAGTTATAACGTCAGAATTGAGAGATACAAACTCGTAATTATGAGATGTAAAGCCGGAACTGTGAGATAAAAAGTAGCAATTATAATCTCATAATCTATCAAAAAGATAACAGTTTTATGAAGTTATAAAACAATTTTCTATTTATGTAATTGGTAAACCTCATGATTTGAATTTATTTGTCTGTATATAAACATTTTTGTTTTGTTTCTTTCCCAAAATCGTATGGTAGTTAAGTCATCAACCCATGTTTATAATCACTGACACAATCTGTGATTTAAACTCATACCACAATACAACTTAAATCTCTCAATATAACTTTAATTTCATGGTTCATTCATACATAGTGGACATCAAAATATAAAAATGATGTGGAAAATATTTAGAAACTGAAATTGTTGTTCTACTGTATATTAATATCCACTGGTTCGTGTGGATTTTTCCTCAAATACTTTTTAGAGCAGACATTCACATGAATGAGCCAATTATTGAATTTTCTGATGGACAAAATACATATAAATGATTTAAAAAACATGTACGTTTAAAAGGGTTAATTCTTACCTTCATGTTGGAGTCCATTGTACAGTACAATAGGATCCTGCTCATGATTCTGTGGATGTGCACATGTGGATCCGATACAATCTGAACAGATATTAACCTGTTGAGAGCGAGAGAGAGAGAGAGAGAGAGAGAGAGAGAGAGAGAGAGAGAGAGAGAGAGAGAGAGAGAGAGAGAGAGAGAGAGAGAGAGCATTATAGTCTGAGTAAAGATAATATATGACTGATGTTTCTTCATCACTGATGTGTTTGTGCATGATTAAATTGTATGTTCAGCATGTTCTTCTCAAGAAAGATTGGACAGTGTGAACCACGCCTTTATCCCAAAAGCTTTCACATGACCTTAAAACTGCATTACAGAGCTGCACAAAGCTGGAAAAGGCTACAAAAACAAAGCCACTTCCTGCTGTGAAGGACAGTGCGATGAGCTTTATAGTTTACGGCTGCTTTGCTGCCTCAGGACCGGGACACTTTGCATTTACCGGAAGAACAATGTAAATGTGTATGATATTACTTTAGGCTAACTTTAAGCCAATTGGGATGCTGTGGTAAACCTAAAAATGGCGGTGCTATCACAGAAATATTGATGATCTGAAAAAATTTGTGGGTTCCAAAACTGTCAAGTCACCTTTATTAATATTAGCACTTTTTACAATACAGATTGTTTCAAAGCAGCTTTACAATGGTATCAGGAAATTAATGCAACAAAGATTGTTTTGGCTGTACAGCCAACGCTATCTCACGACCAATTCGTACGAATTTGTACGAGTGATTAAAAGGTGGCTAATTCGTACGAATTCATACGACCTCACTCATACGAATTTGAACGATTTGTTTAAACCCACGTGATGGGTAGGTTTAGGGGCGGGGTTAGGGGTAGGTTTAGGGGTTGGGTCAGGGGTAGGTTTAGGGGCGGGGTCAGGGTTCAGGTTAGGCTTTTGAAAAGACAACGCCTCCCCCCGGACGACCTCTCCTGGTCATCCAGTTAGATAGGAAGGACGCAGAAATGCACTGGCTGACACATGTTTCTGATGAGGCTGATCCACCCATAACCCCAATCTTTTTATTCCTATCTAATATTACTTGCCCTATTTTTGTTTTTTAATCTTAAATAGCTTCTCATTTTCAGAAGCCAGCTCCTGGCCGTACCCGACTCGCTCAGATCCCATTTTGCTCGCCGGAAATCCTGACCGAGCCCATCCCCCCCAAAAAAGTCACCTCATGATTGCCTTCAAACCAGGAACGTCCCCCCTACCAAAAAATTCAAGATATCCATCTTAGCGAAATTCACTACTCTAAGGAACAAATCTTCAGTGGTGTACCTCAGGATCATTGGGTGTTTCGGCTCTTTAAACACCAGACACCCTCCTCTGAGGCGGCCCGCCCAAGGGGATCAATCCTGGGCGTGTGTCCTAAAAACTCTTCAAATAAACTAACAGACAGTCAGCCATGTAAATGTTGGCATAGGCCGGGGCAAACCTCTTGCCCATTGCTGTCCCCTTGATCTGAAGAAAATACTCCCCGTTAAACTCAGTCATTTCGTGTGAGGCTTAGTTCCAATAACCTCAACAAACTTTCATCAGGTCTCCCTTCCTCAGGATAGCGTTGAAGAGCTCTTGCTACGGCCTCCAATCCTTTCTGCGTCTCTATGTTGGTATATAAGCTCTCAACGTCCATAGAGAAGAGTTTTGCTCCCGGACCAATCCTAAGGCATTTTATCTTGTCCAGAAAGTCGTAGGTGTCCTTGATGTAGCTGAGATGCCTTGTAGAAACCGGATTAAGGTGGAAGGTGATAAATTCCGCTATCCCATAACTTTCATTACCACAGTCTGAGACAATCGGTCTCCCGGGAGGGACATCTGGGAAAGGCCAGGTTGTCCTATCCTTGTGCATTTTCGGCAACAGGTAAAACCTCCTCATCCTAGGAGGGGCCAGTCCCTGGATGTACTGGATCTGTCGCTTGCTGAGGATCCCCTTCCTTCCCAGCTCGCCCAACTCGTCCTTAATTTGCTCCACTGATTCCGGAAAAATGGGTTTATCCAATTTCTCATAAAACTCCCGATCCTCCAGCTGCCTCTTGGCTTCTTTAATATATTGCACTCTGTCCATCAGGACCACCATGCTTCCCTTGTCCGCCGGTTTGCTAACTATCCCTTGTTAATCCTTTAAGAGCCCGCCACTCCTCCTTGGAAAGATTCCAATCTTCCTTTATTTCTTTAATCCCCTTCATCGTTTTTTGATCTTCCTTTATGATTTCTTCCACCACTTTTGTTACCTGACTCCCTACAGGTTCCCACCCCGAACTAGTGGTAAACGGTACCTTCTGTCCCGCTTCACCTCCCTCAAAAAGCCCGCCAATTTCAGCCTCCTGTGGTACTCTGTGAGTCCTGCCTCTGCCTCCAACCGGAATCACCTCCTCTGTCGTTTATCCCAAATGACAATATAACCTTGGTCACAGAGTCCGTCGTGGGGGTCTTATTCCTGATTATCTCATGCGCATGGCGCCAATGTGCCCCTGGGTAGCATGTTATCTGGATCCTTCTATCCCCAGTCCTCGGTAGCCGAGCCGTGTTGGAATCGCCCAGGAACAAAATGGGTCTCACTGGTTTCAAATACCAGTTACAGAGCTTATGACCCCATGCTCCTGTCTTTGGAACCCATCCCAGTCCCCTTGGACGTCCTCCTATAGGTTCATTCATATAGCCTAGTCTACTCAAAACAGACGGGGCAACCTAACGCAGACAAGTTAGCTCACCGTTTTTAGGTGATATGCCATGTTTGTAGTCGAGCTGTGATATGCAAACTGTTGCTTGCAAACTTTGCATTCGACTTTTTTTCCGTTATCTGTTTTCGTAAAATGCTGCCACACTGTCGATGTCTTTGACATGGTAAAGGAGGACTGCAGTACATTAAACGCTCGCAATTAAATTAATATTCAGCAAACCTCCAAACCAATGCCTTCTAGTAGGCTACTGTTTTCAATCTGTCTCCAGTGGGTTGGGCTAATCCAAAAAAGTGAAAACAAGGGGGGTGTTCTGAAGACAGGCTGTTACCTGTGAAACATTACCTAGTTACCGAGTATATAAGCTAAACAAAGGATGGTGTATCTCCCTCTACCCGGAAAACCCAACGTTTCAAGAAATATCCACACTTAAGATTCTAGTATACCATATTTGATTGAGACCGTGGGGATACACCGTATTCAGTTTTTTAATCCACTGTCTCTCCTTCATCCATCTCTGTTTGTCAGACCACCAGGATCCCACTTCCATCCCTACGATGGACAAGTTGGTGCTACCATGAGTTCTAAAATGTTCATAAAGGTAAGTCCCCCTCCCGGTCCCATTGATCGAGCGCAGATGTTGTTTTAATCTTTCCAACAGAGTGTTTTAGGTTTGACCCATATACAATCTGTTACAGACTTTACACTCGATACAGTAGACCAGGTTGGATGACTGTAAGCCCAGAACATGCAAGACCGGTGCACCCAGGTGAGTATGTTTATTTTCAATAAATTTGGTGCATTTAAGAAACCCACTGTATTTATCTTTCTTAGTTCTGCCACCCAAGGAGGAATGTACCAGTAAATCTTTCAAATTTTTATTTCGTCTAAAGGCTGCTATACTTTTGAACGAGGTAAGTGGTTCCCAACGATCCTGTGTTCTCTGGAAATTAGTTTTTAACTTTGAATTCAATGCTAGGGAGGCAGAGGAAAAGGTCGAGATAAAGGGGACCAAATGGTCCGCACGATTTTCTTCTCTAAATTTCAACCATTGTTGGAAAAGTTGTTGTACCTCCACCTTTATGGTTCTGAGGAAGGTTCTACTGTAACCCCGATGTCTGAGGGCTTGGAAAAGGGTCGAGTTGCCAACCTAACATCCTCCACTACTGTGCAAATTCTATTGTATCTTATCAATTGTGATTTCACAATTCCATTGTAGGTGTGTTTTGGTTGATAACTGGTCTTATGCAACAGCGCATGGGTATCGGTGGGTTTAAAATAAACCCTCGTTCCCAGAGTACCCTCCCCCTATCCCCCCTAGTAATATACACTTCGGTATCCAGGAACTCAATTTTATCTCGTTGTAGGTTGAATTTGACTGAGATCGAGGCATGATGTTGGTTCAGAATCGTAATGAACTCCAAAAATTCCATCTCTGAATGGTTCCAAATGCCAAAGATGTCATCCAAATATCGTATATACACACTGGGTAATTTATGGCACTTAGTGAACACCGTTGTCTCCCAATTTGCCATATATATGTTGGCATACGCAGGGGCGAACTTCTTCCCCATTGCTGTACCAGAAATTTGGAGATACTGTTTAGAATCAAATTCGAAGTCATTTCTAGTAAGACCCAATTCTAATAAAGTAAGCAGAGCCTCATCCGGTCTGGATGGGTCGGGGTAATTCACAAGGATCTCCTGGACTGCCTTTAACCCTCTGAGGTCGGCCGTCACACGCGCGTGATGAGCTCACTTTTTTCCTTATCAGTGCAAAAGAGACTCAAATTACTCTGTTGATTTTTATCTTACATTTAAGTGTTGTACATCATTAGATCCTGTTTAGTTTCTATTTTTTTTTGTGGGTACTCACAATAAAAACAAAGTGTTGTGCTTTTCATCAAATAAAGAAAAATAAACATGATGCGCGTTTTACCTTCTCTCCTTCAGTGAAGTCCATTCTGAAACGCGTCCGAAAAAATAACTGTTACTCTGTCAATTCTTGTCACAGAGATACGAGATATGTCTCTTTATGAAGCTGAGATTCTCTACTTTTAAATGAAGTAAGCTACTAAAAAAAAAATATTTCCAGTTTATGTAATCCGTTTGAAACCAAGGAGAGTTACAGTTTTTTTCGCTCTCCCTTCATTATAGATAATTAGGTGAGCCCGCCACACCCCCAGCGCTTTTGACATGGTAAATAGGTGATATGCATCGCACACGCGGCACGCCCCCGATCACTGCATAACAACAGAAGATTCTTCATCAGAGATTCACTGATAGTTCATTGCGTTTTAGGGATGGAAGCACGCTACTCCTTCAGAGGATTATGGACAGCGGGGAATAATTAACCTTTTCCTCAGTGGAATTTGAAACTCAGACGACGAACGGCTGCATTTTGAAGAACGAACGGTTGCATTTTGAAGAACGAATTGACCCCAAGGATAAGTTCGGATTAAGTTTTTTAGTGTTTTGTATTTCCCTTTCTGATCATAGAGTTCAAATGCATTTTCAGACTATATTTTGCCTAGTAAATATTACCTCACAACATTCAGTTTTAAATAGCTGCTTAGGTTATAATGATTTAGTGAAATATATCGATCTGCAAGTTTTGTTTGTGTTCTTCTGTGGTCTAGTGGTTAGATCGTTTGCCAAGCATGTCAGAGGTTATGGGTTCGAATTCGCCCTCGGCAACTTTTTTTTCTCTCATCAAAACCGAATATGTTCATCATACAGTCTATATCAAACACACACGTATATAGGACACACGTTTGTGTGCATTTTATTTTGTGATTTCACCGGAATGAATAGTGTCCGCAATGGCTTTAGATTGAAGAGCACGTCCTAAGAGCGAGTGAAGACTGCGCGCGCGTCGCCACAAGAGCCTGTATCCATGACACTGATAGCAGCGGACACGAGCGCTCAGCTTGAGTTAATAAACAAAAAATTTTAACGCTAGATCTCTTATTTAAGAGCGGACTAAATGAATGCTCTACTAGTTAACTGGAGATGTTTCATTTGTACTACAGCCGTTCATTGAGTGTATCAGTAAATGCGTGTGGTCTATGGCCATAAACAGATACTCGCGGTTACGCGGTCTACCCATCAATAGATGTTTCTCTGTCCATCAACAAATACATTGTGCATCTATAATCATAATTGTCCATCAGTTTACTTTGGATAATGTGCTAACAGTTTTTTGCTTTTGTTTGGTTGTTTACATCGTCACCATCAGCCTTCAGAAATCATTCTGATATAATTTTTTTTTTTAAATCAGTGTTGTAAACAGTTGTGCTGCTTATTTTTTTTTAACCTGTGATAGTTTTTTAGGATTCTTTGAATGCACTTATATATATATATATATATATATATATATATATATATATATATATATATATATATATATATATATATATAAAAACAAGTTTGGTCTTTTTATGTTTTTTTTTTTTTTTGAAAGGATGTGTTAAGTGATATGAATGACTTTAAGTCTTTATGTTCTTAGGAAAGATTTCTATTTTGAATAAATGCTGTTCTTTTTAACTTTTTATTCATCAGTGAATCATTAGTTCAGGCTGCCTCACAGCACCTTGATGGGCCATTAGACATTGGGGGAGTGTCTTTAGTCTTCCCAGGTGTAAATCACATTAATATTCATGGGCATTAACACTCCCACGCATACAGCACTGCTGACCCAAAAACTGATGTAAGAAATTCAAATCGTTATATTGATCTTTCTGAAAGTGTGGTCAGAATGATTGTCACTTCATTTTGAAGTAAAAATTCTAGCCTACAAGAATAGTAACTCAAAAGTATTGTGGACAACTATTCAGTATGTGTTAAATGGCCTTATTGCGGTGACATTTTTTTTCCCAAAACGTACTAACCACGCATATTATTATTTTTCTATAAAATGCAAACATGTACATCCATTTTGCTCACATATTATTGTAGCAGAGTTTGTGCTGAATACAGCAAATTTATATGTTGGCAAATGGTATGTTTTAAGTAGCTGAAATAAGCACAAATGTCAGGGCATATCAAAACACCTCAAGGGCCCCAAAACAGCTCAGACCTCTTAGGGTTAAGCCCAATCGGGTATCTATATTGGTATAGAGCGAATCGATGTCTATGGTGAAAAGCATCCCGCCAGGTGGCACTTTCATCCATTTTATCTTTGCTACAAAGTCAAAGGTGTCCTTGACATAGCTGTCATGTTTTTGCGATAAGGGGTTCAGGAAGGAATCAATAAAAGCCGCAATCCTGTATGATTCACTCCCACCGTCCGATACAATCGGTTGTCCAGAAGGGACCTGATTCGGGATCGTCCAAACTTCCGGAGACTTATGAATCTTAGGTAGGAGATAAAATTTCCTAGTCTGCGGGGGATCTTCCCCGAAGAGATAATATTTCTGTTTAGCTGTTATCCCTCTTCTTTTCATACAGGTCGCTGACAATTTCCCGAATCTTTTTCTGGGTCTCCAACTGGAGAGAGCCAGTCAAAGGTAAGTAGTGTATTGTATTACTTAATTGTCTGTGAGCTTCGATCAAATATTGACTCCTATCCATTATCACAATTTTCGAACCCTTATCCGCAGGTTTTATTATGAAATCATGATTGGATTTTAAATGATTAAGGGCCTTTCTTTCCTCCATTGACAGATTACTACTCCTCTCCCCACGGAAACAAATTCTCTCAAGAGCTCGTCTATCTTGCCTGATTAGCTGTTTGATGGGTTCTGATACCGGCTCTCAAGAAGAAGGGTTGACAAACGGCTCACGAGAGAAATCCATGGCCCTCCTGTCCACCCTAGACGGTGTAGGGATGTAAAAGAGTCCTCTCTCTAGTAACGTTTCCTCAACCTCGGAAAGGGAGAAAGTAAGTGAAAGATTTAAAATATTTGAAAGGGGCTGTATAACATTCCTAGGTCCCCCTATTTTAAGTTTAACTGATACATCCAATTATGCATTATTTTAGGTTAGGGTTAGGTGCCTCCCCCCGGACGACCTCTCCTGGTCATCCAGTTAGATAGGAAGGACGCAGAAATGCACTGGCCGGCGCATGTTTTTGATGAGGCTGATCCACCCAAGTCCACGCCCATACAATCCCACTAACTATTATGTTCAAGTGTTTCCATGGTTGCCTCAGGAACCAGGACTGCCTAGCCCCATCTAAAAAGAAACACACCCTCAAACAATCTGTCGAATCCTATTCTTCCGGCTCTTTAAACACCAGACACCCTCCTCTGAGGCGGCCCGCCCAAGGGGATCAATCCTGGGTGTGTGTCCCAAAAACCTCTAAAACTTTCCAAGTCAACCACTATCCCATAAAAATCAAACTGCCAACCTATTGATAACCATTACTGCAAGGAGCCGTCATACCAAACCCAACGACCTCAACAAAATTAACCCAAAACCCCTAATGCTAATCACTGATAAAAGACTGGGTACCAGTTATGGCCCTTCAACCCTGGGCCACCTTCTCTGCGTGCGGTCCAAGTGGACCCAGAGAGGACCTCCCTAACCAAGTAACCCCTTCGTTAACACCCCAAGGTATCCGGGGCACCCGTAAAGGGCCTGTGTCACAAAGTTCAGGTTGGCGGGTACAAGTGCCAAATCGGCCAAAACGAGTACCAAGCTTCTACCAACCGTCACCTCTAAGTAAATGTACATTTATTATGTGTATAAATGTACATAATTTAGTGCTTGTGCAGGTACAGGGATAGTCTAATTGTATTATATTTAAGTCTCCCTCCTGTGAGAGGTAGGTTTAGGTATATTTAAAGAATTTAACGCTAATCCCCTGTAAGGGGTAGGTTTTAGTGCTTGTGCAGGTACAGGGAAAGTCTAATTGTATCCTATTACAGTTTTCTTCCTTTGAGGGGTAGGTTTAGGTATATTTAAAGAATTTACCCCTAATCCCCTGTAAGGGGTAGGTTTCAGTGTTTGTGCAGGTACAGGGACAGTCTTATTGTATCCTATTACAGTTTTCCACGTGTGAGGGGTAAGTTTAGGTATATTTATAAAATTTTCCCCCTCGTGTAAAGGGTAGGTTTTAGAGCCTGTGCCGAAAACCTATACTTGATTTCAATCTCCTACGAAGGCAATTCACCAAAGAATCAACATAATACCAGAATCACAAAACAAAATTTTATTTCTCCTCTTCCTCAATTAATTATCTCATATTGAGCCCTTTAGGGAACCATGTGCCCAATCTTCGAATCCAGAATTTTTCTCTTTTCAACCTATCCCCTTTCGTCCACTCCGGATTATGCTCCAGCCTACTTCCGCTCAATTTAATTTTGCTTCTGTACTCAGTCTGAGACAGCGGCCTATCTATCCGTTTTCCTCCGGCCTGAAAACAGCCGGGCCAATCAACAAACAGAGGGCGGGCTGTAAGCCGTCACGTAGCTGCTAAGCGCCGAGTTTAAGATTAGGTCAGGGAAATCGAAAACGACCGCGGATATGGAGACGCGGATGCAATTTGCTCTGTTGTGGAGAATATTCCCGGCATTAGCAAACTGAAGCCCGAACAAGAAGAGTGTGTATTAAACATTTTGAATGGAGGTGATGTTGTGGCCCTACTCCCTTTGGGAAAAGTTTAATTTATTAACTATTACCGATCGTCAGCGAGAAACTGGGGAGCCTTTTGACAAATCAGTGTCTCCTTTCTTTTCCAAGTCTTAAATATTGCCATGACATGCTGTAATCTTGCAATTAAGTTGCAGCATTTCCGACAGACTCGAGATGAACAAAGAGCTGTGTTTAACAGAACTAATCATAACTTTGACAGTTGGCTGCAAATATTTTTTTGTTTCTCTCTACTGTCAAATATCAGTTTAGAGGCCCTGATTGTACCATGGATGCGTAGATTTATGTTCACACCGGTATTTCTCTCGATGGTTTAGTTTTCGCATCATACATTTGTTTACAGTGGAAGTTCGATGTGGCTGAGCTGGCGCATAACACGTTATAACCAAACGTTATGTGATTGGCTTACGGGTAACCAATGATTTTACACTTCAGACAAGCTGAACTCTTAGCCGGACGCAACTGACTGTGCACTAAAATATCCTGCAGATTCCTCCCCCTCTTATAGGCTGCTACCACCCTATATCCACTGCCCAGTGCCTCTTCTCTCAACAACCTCTCGAAGTTCTGCCTCAGTCCCGCCGTTAACCTCTTGTCCATTTTTGAAAATCTCAGAACCACTGGGAGGATCCTCCTAGGCGGTACCTTGATCATCGCCTCACTATTCCCCCTCTCCTCCTTCGCCACCATCCTCAAAAAGCTCAGCGAAAAGCCCCTTTCCCTGAGGGCCCTCATCAGAATCCTAGTGGCTTCCACCCGATCCACCTCCCTGGTACAGATCCTCCGAAACCTCAGGAGTTGGGCCTTAACTATCCCCTTAAAGACGTATCGATCATGATGGCTGTTCCTATGTAGCAAGGCGTGGGTGTCCGTGGGTTTGAAGAACACCTTGGCATCTAGCCTCCCAGTGACCGCCCATTCCAGCCCCTTGTAGATCGTTGTGTCCAGAAAATCAATGCTATCCGTCTTCAACTCCCACTTTACCCGGATAGAAGAGTGATGCGTATTCAAGATACGAATAAACCCCGACCATTCCTCATCCGTACCCTCCCATACTCCCCACACGTCATCCAAATATCGAAGATACTGGGTGGGTAGAATCTTACATTTGGGGAAAACCATCTCCTCCCAGTCAGCCATGTAAATGTTGGCGTAGGCCGGGGCGAATCTCTTATCCATTGCCGTTCCCTTGATTTGGAGAAAATACTCTCCATTAAACTCAAAGTCGTTTCGTGTAAGACTCAATTCCAGAAGCCTTAACAAGCTATCCTCAGGTCTACCCTCTGGATATAACGTCTAAAGGCCCTTGCCACGGCCTCCAGCCCTTTCTGCGTCTCTATGTTGGTATACAGACTGTCCACGTCCATAGAAAAAAGCCTCGCTCCAGGACTGATCTTCAGATCCCTAATTTTATCCAGGAAGTCATAGGTATCCTTAATAAAGCTATGATGCCTGGTAGAAATCGAAAAAAGGTAATGAGCTCCGCTACCCCGTAGCTCTCACTCCCACAGTCCGAAACAATAGGCCTCAAAGGAGGAACATCTGGGAAGGGCCAGGCGGTCCTATCTTTGTGAACTTTCGGCAGCAAGTAAAACATTTTTTCCCTAGGTGGGGCACGTCCCCTGATGTACTGGATCTGTCGTTTGTTGAGAACCCCCCTCTTACACAGCTCTTCCATTTTCTGCTTGATTAGCTCCACGGATTTCAGAAAAATGGGCCCTACCAATGCCTTATAGAACTCCCGATCCTCCAGCTGCCTTTTGGCTTCCCTAACATACTGCTCCCTATCCATCAGTATCACCATGCTTCCCTTGTCCGCCGGAAGTGACTAAGGTGTCATCTCGTCTCAGTCCCTTCAAAGCCCGCCATTCCTCCTTGGAAAGGTTCCAATCCTCTTCAACTTCCTTCATCCCCTTCATCGTTTTTTGATCCTCTTCTATGATCTGTTTACCCACCTCTGCCACCTGAGATCCCTCAGTTTCCCACCCCGAGCTTGTAGTAAATGGTGCCCTCTGCCCTCCCCCCTCTTCCCCCTCAAAGAAACTAGCCAGCTTCAATCTTCTGTGGTACTCCGTTAAACCTGCCTCCGCCTCCAACCGATTCCATGCAGTTCCTTCCATCCCCAGGCCCCTCGGGATAAAAGATAACCCTTTCTGTAAAACTGACATCTCCACCCTGCTCAAAACCTTTGTATGGGAGAGGTTCATCACGGTCCCTGCCTCCTGGCTGACCGGGTGCCCCTCCCCTGTCAGTTTAAAGACTTCATCCAATGCTCATACATCGCCCGGCCCGTAACCCCAGTCCAGTGCGTAAAATCCAGCTCCGTGCGGAACTGTTGGGCAGGGAGAATATCAATGGTCCTCCCAGTGCTGATAATGTGGGCGTTGGTCTGATTAAGTGTGCAAATTTGACCTTTAGGTAGATATCTGTGGAAATTTAAAACCGGGAGGAAAATTTCCTCATGCTCCTCCATCCTCTTCCTTTTCTTTATCACCACATCCTGTACTTTTTGAGAGCCACCTGCCACCTCATCCATGTTAATCCATATCACATCCCTATTCGATCCAGCCGAGCCCTGTGTTTCAGGGATTGATATCACATCCCCATCAAATCCATCCGAGCCCTGTGTTTCAGGGATCGATATCACATCCCCATCCAATCCATCTGAGCTCTGTGTTTCAGGGATCAATCTGACGTACGGTATATCTGGACCTGGATTTTGTTGTCATGGAGCTTTCCCTGCTCGTCTTTCCCCCTCCTGTCCTACTCGTAGGGCAACACTGCTTGATGTTACTGTTCCCCCCATCCGGGACTCTAGGCCTTTAATCCCAGCCTGATCCTCCCAGAGCATCCTGATCTGTTATTTTGCTCCAACAATGGCGGTTGGCCGAATATTTCTCAGATTTTTGCAAACCCATCCGACTGCCACCTCTAATGCTCTTTCCTCGTCCTGTAAATCCATCCCTCCCAGTTGGATCCCAATCTCCTCCAGGGCTGAAGTATAATGTTGCTTAAGGATCTCCAAGCCTTCTTTCAGCCATTTATTCGAATTCTCCTTGAGCAGCATGCTAACTTGGGGCGTCTGTGCTGCCGGCTTTACCACCGACCATAGCCACCTGGCCACTCTACATAAAGACCTTGGTCCTGGATCGTCTTCTAACTCCCTCAAGTTCAGCAAGTTTTGGGTTATTTTAATATAAGTATCGGACAATGCTCCCAAAACAATCATGCGCCTTCATCTATAAAATACAAAGAGACTTTTTAATATGCCAACCCTAAAATCCCTTAACATACCATAACACACAACCCCACAGCCCTAGTTGGTATCTTGATAGTGGATTTAACCCACTTTTCTAGAGAACGAAGTCTTCGAATGGACTTGCTCCCGACCAGCGAACCTCACTAAACCCAAGGGTAATAGTTCAGTAATCCTGGCCGGGCATCGCACCCTCAAAGAGTTTATTATCTTTTTCTCTTTTTCATCCCTTTGGTACAGGCAACTACTTGGCCAGTTTCCTGGCCCGGGCTGAAATTGAACCTTATGAGAGAGAAGAACTGGGGAGGGTTAGGGGTGGGGTCAGGGATAGGATTAGGGGCGGGTCAGGGGTAGGTTTAGGGACAGGGTCAGGGTTAGAATTAGGGGCGGGGTCAGGGTTAGGTCATTCGTACGAATTCGTATGAATTGGGCAACTCGTAAAATATCGTAAAAGTACGATTTAGCAAAAATCTTACTAATTCGTACGAGTGAGGTTGTTCCGTGTTCTCCCCACGGAAAGGGCAACCCAGTGTACAAAAGGATATTACTCAGGTTTTTTCTTGGTTCACTTTTGTTTGTTTATTTTTTCTCACCATTAAATAACCAGGTAATAAACCTGAGAAGATAAGAAGAATACAACATTTAAATTTTCATGTGTATACTAGTACAAACACAATTCAATAACCCAATAATAATAATAATAAGCAACAATAAATAACATTAATCAAAATACTAATTATATAACAATATTAATATGCTATAATAATAATAATAATATCAAAATTATCATATACATGTTTCACACACACACATTACATTATGCGCCATACTCAAATCCTACCAAACCTCTGCAAGCAAGAAACTACATTTCTCAGAATGCTCCGCGGCAAACCAGGAAGAATAACATTACTTACGTTAAATACCATTCTGCGATTCATACTTCAAACATTTAGAAATTCAAATAAAGTAAACAACTGGACATGTCTAGTATAGCGAAAGTCTAAATGTTAGCTTTTTCTCACGGTTACCTCGTCAACATAACTTTGAAGCATAGCAATATATTTATCAGTCAACTAACGGACTATTTAGATCTACCAGAGCATAGCATTATCTTTAATGTGAAACGGACACAAACACAGTACAACATGGCATGGTGACAACAGACAACATGAAGCGTACATCATAAAGCAGACAAGAAACATTTAAAATTAAGAGCGGTCACCAAGTGGCTGCACACCGGATAGAAGTCATTATAGATTCAATGAATGGCGCTTCCTTTTCACACAGTGTACTCCGTTCACATGTTCCACAGCACACTCATCTCTTAAAGAGGCACTACACCATTAGGCTACTAGCCTCAAAACATTCCTTATAACAGTTGTATCTTTAGTTTAATGTATACATTTGAATTAAACATGTAAAAATAAATAAATAATAATAAAAAATAACAAAACTCCACAGAAAACACAACAGAGGTCGTATGAATTCGCGTGAGATCGGGTTGGTACAGCACATCTAGAAGAGAGTCATTGCCCAGTTTAAGTAAGTTCAGTGTTGATTCATATCCATTGTTAAAATAATTAGTTATTAATTTAAGGGCCGTTTACACTAGAGCCCGACCAATATATCGGCGAGCCGATATTATCGGCCGATATTAGGCATTTTCATAACTATCGGTATCGGCATTTATAATGGCCGATAAATGAATATATAAAAAAAAAAAATGCGGCGTGCTGTGATTCATGTAAGGGTGGCGCTGCCAATAAAGCACCTAAAAGCTGTCACAATGAACTGGCAAAAGCAATATGAATACATCAAAAATAGCAAGGATACATTTTAGTTGTTTATTAATAACAAGTGTTTTCAGTCATTGTGGGCTGCCTTGAGTTGAGGTTGAGGATGCGGACTCGCGATCTTTGAACGCGTCAGAGAGAAATGTACATTTCAGAAGGATTACATAAGCAGAGATCAGTTTGTCTTTTGTTATGTTTAAAAGAAGACATTTCAATAGATATAGTCAGGTCTATAGGCTGAGTTTCGGTTATGAGACGAGCTGCAGTTCACTCGCCGGCGGCTCCGTGTCGTGATCTATTGTCTGTTATATATTTACTTTTTATTTATAAAATCCAGGCATTTGGTTGGTAAAACATTGATTAAAATTAAGATATAATTAATACAAAACAAAATTCACTTTAACGAAAGGCTTTGTGCGTTTAAAGCACTTTAGTGCCGCTTTCAGAGCTTGTCACGTCCGTTTTTTCCCCATAAATGCGAACACGAAAAATAAAATGAATATTATATGTTCTGTTGAGAGCCAACCCTTCTTCATCCAGTGGGTGGTAGACTATTACTTTTGATTTGCGCAGTGTAATTCACAGAATTGATTTCTCTGCTACCAGCCTCTGTCACGTAT
This sequence comes from Chrosomus eos, assembly GCA_036326025.1. NCBI lineage: Eukaryota > Metazoa > Chordata > Actinopteri > Cypriniformes > Leuciscidae > Chrosomus > Chrosomus eos. The sequence continues at coordinate 53,249,439 of CM070821.1, read as the reverse complement.
TGTGTGAGCTTGTGACTATTGCAAGCGCGCAGCTGAGAAGTCCTGATTATATTGTCTGCTATATTTAGGCCTACTTCATATTTGTTAAGTCCAGGCATTTGATTGATGAAACATTGATTAAAATGCGTGGCGCGAGCGAAAAATCTCCGACAGTAAACGGATGCCCCATTCTGCTCTGTAACGGGTGCTTTTCCGCGTCTCGGGTAAACAGCTGCGAATCACGCGAGCAATAACGCTACGTCCGGTGTAGACAGTGTTAAAGCTCATACTGCCTATAGCGCTACGTTACAACATCAAGCAATATTCCAATCATTTATATAATTATAACACTTTATATAGGGACATTTTGCATTAACCCTCTGAGCCCGACGGCATCGTCGACGACGCCACAAATCAGCTCCGAGAAATTATGATATAACTCGACAACAGATTTATCGATTTTCTTACCGTTTTTTCCAGCAGAAAGCTAACGAGCTAGCCATCACGGGGGTGTCTTTGGTGTCTTTCTAGCCTTTACAGAAGGTTTTCTATCCAGCCTGGAACTTGTGCATCCTTTCGGAGTTTTTCAGCCATAAATCCAAACGTTTATATCCAACTTTGATACACTTGAAGTCCATAACTTATAAATATTCCGTCATATTTGCCGCTAGCTCGATGCTAGCTGCCATTTTGGATATCCACGTGATGGTTTTTGACCAATTACAGGCTGATCCGTCGTAAACATTGGGTGCGTCACTGGGTCATTGCGCTCTCTCCAAGGGAGGGAGGGAGAGAGAGTAGCACGGAGACGCAGGTTTCACAGAGAATCACAGAGAAATGGATCTAAATTGAGCGCAGAATTATGGATTTTCAGGAGAACAGAGCTTTTTGACAGATGAGGAACTAGATTACCAGGATAGACCCAGCTGAAGTGCCATTTATTTATTTACTGTAAAAAAGTATTATAGAAGTATAAATGTAGTATAAAAGTATAAAAAGAATAGAATAAATAAAATAATAAATAAAATAAATAAAATATAAATGCAAAGCCTGTGATGTGGCCCTCTTTGTGATTGCTGATAGGAACTGTTTTGAGGCTTGGCACCAGTGAATTTCATGAAAACGCCTGGACTTCTTTTGGAAAAATGTAAATAGTTTTGGTTCTGTACAAGTTATGATGTTTATTCCTGTGCTCCAGGACTCCAAAGACATGAACAAACTGTTTTCCAGAGGAAATTTGCTTAGCTTTTATTTATTTGTGTGTGATTTCAATAAATATTTGAGTGATTCAATTTCCGATTTCTTTTTTCATCTGTCTTTATGGTCCCATAACTTATTTTACATTCAGGTGACATCAATGTAACACAGATATGCTGAAAGTTCAATTTGTCCTGAAAAAAAAGAGGTGTGTCAATTGTCTGTACACAAAAGGGTTGATGTTTTACAAGCTTTTTTAGTGAATAACACCAGACGGAAAAATTATTGTAAAAATACCCTTAGGTCTCTGAGGGTTAAGAGTAGCCTAGTTTCATGTTTAGTAGGTACATTTTGCTTATTACTTATTTAAAATAGTATAAAAGTCTGTACATTATGTAATTCAAAACGTTTTCATTATGATATTATTAATTTTACTTTAGTAAAAAGATCTGAGTTCTTCCTCCACTGGTAGAGATAAGAGTAATTAAGACTTAAAATAGAAGATAATATCAGTGACACTTTTGATATATTTATTGATACAAGTTGTTTTATATAACGTGACTAAATTAAAAGACAAAGTCGTTAGTGAAGAAAATTATGCAACAGTATTTAGAATATAATATAATATAACATGCAATGCAAACTAGTTTGGTTACAGCTCAAATCAATGTATAATTATCACTCAATCACTCCCCTGCCTCCATTACATATCTTTGTCACACAAGTGTTTGATCACCACATTTGAGTGATCATTTCAAAACGTTTATATATTTATTCTGTTTAAATACTGTATTATTCTATATACAGTACGCATCAAAGGTTTGTACACACCAATAGGATAGTGTGTCCAATCTTTTAACTTACTGTACTATAATACACATAAATAATATTGCTACTGTACACATAAATAATATCGGCCGATATATCGGTATCAGGCTTGTTTTATCGGTATCGGCATCAGCCCCCAAAAATCCATATCGGTCGGGCTCTGGTTTACACAATACCGTGAGAGACTGTCCATAAATGTTCTTGCCGATGATTTTTACGGAGTAGGTCGCAAGGTCTTTCCCCAACCCTCCCCATTACATGGTTTCGGACACACACACACACACACACACACACACGGAGCCAGGAATTTTTCATAGAGGTGGCCAGGCAGGGGGCAGCATTTACTCTGGGGTGGCACAAAAAAAAAACATAATTTTGCAAACAAACATGGCCCTCATCCAACCTTAAATTCTTTTTTTAAAGTATTGTAGGTGCCCAAATCACAATGATGTATAATGTACAATAGCTAGCCTACAATGACATTTTTATTGAAGTTCACCAAATGAATGGTGTGTCACCAAATATGAGTGTCATAATTTTACTCACCCTCAAGTTATTTAATCAAATAAAACTTAGGAAATTCACTTTGAAAACAGAATACATATTTCCCAATGCTGAAAAAAAAACAGTTTAAACAGGACCAGAAAATCATGTTCAAGATCACTTTATTTATTTATTTTTTATTTAGCACATTTACAAAAGCCAAAAGGCTGACCAAACCTATTTAACAAATAGCAATCAACATCTATAATAAAAATAAATTATGTACATGTCAATTATGTAAGTGCAAACTATGAAAATTCAGCAAACTTACAAGCTGTTTCCAAATTACAAAAATTACAAATATAAATTATTTTACACATCAGAAAAATCTGTTTTTTTACACCATTTACACCTAACATTTGACTGAGGTTCTTTAATAAACCTGAAAATAAGACTTTCACACTTACAGATGAAACTACAAAAATTATAATATTGTGCAAAAGTTTGTGTATTTCAGTAATTCAAATTAAAAGGTGAAACTAATATATTTAATATATAACTATACGCATGATTATACTTTTCAGAGGGCCAACATTTCTATATTTAAAATCCTTTTTTTATTGTTTTCATGTAATATTATTCTAAATTTTCTGATATTTTGAATTTGGGGTTTTCATAAGCTGTAAGCCATAATCATCAAAATTATAATTTTTGCACAATATTCTAATTTTTCAAGTTTCACCTGTATAATCAAGGTATGTGTGATAGGTACTGTAGTTTACCTGGAGGTCCTATTGGGTCAGCGTGCTAATTGGTAGTTGGCTCCTCTTCATTCTCAAAGTTTGTCTCCTGAACTGTCTGAGAAAGTGCTAGAATACAAAAATCAGTCTCAGTTGGTTTTCAAACACTTTAAACAGTTTTATATATTATTGATTTCTATATCACTTCTTGTATTCAAACATGTATACTAGAGGTCGACCGATATTGGATTTTACCGATAACGATAGCTAGGTTGGGCTGTACCTGCCGATAACCGATTAATCAACCGATAGTTTTTAAAATTGATACTGGATAAAAACAAACACAACACTCCAAGTAAAACAGTGCTGAACTTTATTATAAAAATACAAAAACTGTATGAACCATGAAAACATGTCAAAGACATTCATTCAAACTGAAACAAAAAATAATACTCTAAATAACAAATAAAACATTCCAAATGTAACTGTTTAACTGTTCTTTTTCAAGCCAACCTAATGAATAAAAAAGACATTTCAAATAATAACAAAATCTGAACTTGTGAAACAGTTGAAACTAGTCCTGTTAGTTATAGAACTACAATACAAAAGATTCAAATTTAACATGGTCTAGTTCAAGTTCTAGTTCAATTTTAATATTCAAAGTTAAGAAACTTCAAATTATAATGGAGAAAGCAAAGTTGGTGTGCATGGTGTCCAGTCAGTCGGCTCCTCTTGGCGTCATAAATCATGCCAATTTCACTGAACACCCTTTCACTAGGCACAGTGGATGGTGGGGGGCACAGGAATTTCTTGGCCAGAAGTGCAAGTGTTTTAAATCTTGTGTCATTTTTCTGCCACCACTGCAGAGGCATGTCACTTCTTTCAATGACAGGCTCTGACAAATAGCAATCAAGCTCACTCTCAAAGTTATTCATGTCCATCCCCCGGGACACAGCTGTGGCACCAAGGACCCTGGCATACAGGGTGTCCAGTAAAGTGGGCTGATGGATTCTCTGCTTCTTTGTTTCTGATTCCAAACCCTCATCCTGCTCAGGTCCTTCTGGTGCAGGGCTCAGATCTTTTTCTCTGAGCTCGCCAAGCTCTTTTTCAGCTTCCTCCTTTAGCCACAGTTTTCCTTTCTCAAGTGTGTCTTCCGACGCAAAGGCACGGGCCTTGTATCTAGGATCAAGGAGTGTTGCTAGGACCAGAACTTTTGTCTCTTCTGCCTAGTAAAACCGCTTTGTCAGGCTGTCAAGCATGGTCTTGCGCAAAGTTTTAATCCCTACTGATGATGGACCCTCTGCCTGCAGCATCAGCTTCAGAACAGACACACTGGGGATAATGCAGCCTGCTGAAGACTCAGAGCTGCTCATCTCCATTGTGACTTCTTCGATGGGAACCAGTGTGTCAATAAGGTTACTGGCAATGTCCCACTGTGTGGCAGATAAGCAGCTGATATGGCCATGTTCACCAGCGTACACATTCAGTGCACGTCTCTGTTCATACATTCTTTGGAGCATATGGAGTGTTGAGTTCCATCGAGTCGGGACGGCCTGGATGATGTTGTGCTTTGGGAGACCAAGCTCCTCCTGAATGGTTCTTAGCCTCTGTTTGGCCAGTACAGAGTGGCCGAAGTGAGTTGCACAGCTTTTTAATATGGCAATAATGTCGAGGACAGCTCTCTGACAAGATAGGCCATCATTGATAATGAGCTGAAGGGTGTGAGCAGTGCAGCTTAAATCAGGAAGTTCAGCCAGTTTCATTCCTTTTACCATGTTTGCTCCCCCATCTCTTAGGACAAGAACAACACGGTGTGTTGCAATATCCCAATATTCTAACATGTTTAGGAAGGTTTCTTGAATATAACTGGCTGTGTGTGATCCAGTCATGGGCCTGACATTTAGCACCACTTGCTTTCTAGACCAGTCCTCAGAAATGAAATGCCCAGTTAGGCTCATCAGGGACTCTGTAGTTCCAGACCAACAGTCAGTTGTGAAGGCCATGAATGGGGCCTTGTCCTTCGTCACTACACTTTTCACTTTTGTCAAAACTCTGGAATATGTTTCATCAAGCATCTTTGTTCTGTAGAACTTCTCATTTTTTATTCGGTACCTGGGTTCCATAAGGGACATGAGCCTCTTAAATCCAAGGTCTGAAACCACTGAAAATGGTTGGTTGTCAGTGGCTAGCATTTCAGTGATAGCGACATCAATTTTGATCGACCTTGGATCTGTATCCTTCCACCCTGTCTTGCTTTCAAACAGTTGAGGCACTGATGGCTGAGAAGGATCTTTCATTCCTCTTTTTTCTCTAGCCTCTTCATGGACTTTTGGATGTATGTGCTTCAGATGACTCCACATGTTCGTAGTATTTTTACCTGTAGATGTTGATGGCCCCATGCTGATTATTTTGTCACAGATATTACACTGTGCTTTCCCTGGCGATACCTCAGTAAAATACTCCCACACTGGTACTTTCTTCAAAGCATTTGCCATCTGAAAATAATTTAAACATTAAAATGTCAAATGTGTGTTTCTTTAGCTATACCATGTTGCAAGTTAAATTTGTTAACAATGATTTATTAACTAGTTTACATGAACTATGTGCATTATGCAATATACATTTTTACAGCATTAATATTGGAGCAATACAGTTGCACCTTGATCATTCATGTTAGTTCATAGTGTATTAACTATGGTTAACAAATAAAAACCTTAATTTAAAAATGTATTAGTATGTTAGTATATACATTTAAAAATGTATTAAATGTAAACAATGAACAGCAGTTATTAACCTTAGTTAATTGTACATATGGAATTTTATTGTAAGTGTTATTTCTTAAAGATGGCCAACTTTAAATATCTACAAAGCCAGAGCATTGAAATTACATAAATATTACATGTATAGTCTCACACATTTGCTTCTATTTTATAAAACGATGATTATTTAATAAAAATAAATATGTATTAAAGTGATGATGAAAAAAGAACCGAAATCGAATGCTTCTCTGATTCGTTTATCTGTTTTTGTCGACTGTATGAACATATCAGTTTGCTCTCTTACGTCTCTAGCTTATATGCAACTTCGCTGCATAATGAATGCATCAAAGTGACCAGCTGGATATAAAGTTAACTAATTCAAATAGATGGTAACAATTTGTGACATTAAACATTCGGGTCGGACTTAGGTTTATTTGTGTCAGTGTTTTAACGGCTTGAGGTACTACTAATGTGCGTCCTCTCAGCCGCTCTCGAAGGCAAACAAACATACTGTTGTGCGGTTCTTTCGCTACTAATGCAGCATCTAGTCAACAAATTAATCACTTTATAATGATATGACAAAATGTACTGTGTACATACCTTTTCGCTGTCCGTGCTTTAGCACGCGCATCAGATGTCAGCGATCTCCACTCTCCACACAGCGCGCGCTCTCAGTGCAGCGCGCAGTGTCACGTGTCGAAATAAACAACACGAGGCATCAGTGATAGTTTTTATGACACCTCTAGAGGCCGCTCTTGTACTGCATGATGCCAGCAGACCCTTCTCTGCTCTCTCGTGCTGTGTAATGAATGACAGCGCGCACTTCTCAGCCGGTCCAGCAACGGACGAAACCAGGAAAAACTATCGGTCTGGATTTTTGCCGATAACGATAGTTCCACCAATCAACTATCGGTGCCGATTAATCGGCAAAACCGATGAATCGGTCGACCTCTAATGTATACCAGTAGAGTAGTCAAGTGTGTGAGTGGAGGTATACCTAACATTTCTCTTGGGCTTGTGCTCTCTGGAGATTCTTCTCCCTCACTCTCTGGCTCAGTCGGTTCTTTCTCTCTTTCCTCCTGCCTATTATTCTCCTGTGTCTTAGAGTCATTCGCCTGCTTCTTGCTACTCTTCCTGAAGAAGGATGCTATATCTGGTGCCTTTCTTTTCATTTTCCACACATTTCACTGACTGTTTGACATTAATACACCTGAGCAAAACATTTCAACATTAACATGTTTGAAAAAAAGGAAAAATGTAATACCTAGGCTAGTAATTATATTGGAATGTTTGAATAACATTAAATGTCTCATGATAAAAACATAACTTAATAAATGTCCTTATATTCAGAGATAAAATTGAAATAGTTCTGAGCATCCTAGTCAAATCAGCTAATATAAGTAAGGGATAATCCACGGCTAGCCATGCATTAAAGGATTTTAATGCACGACGTAGAGGCGAAGAACCACCCGACGCGAAGCGGAGGGTGGTTGCCTCTACGAAGTGCATTAAAATCCTTTAATGCATGGCTAGCCGTGGATTATCCTGCTTATACCTCGGTTATTTGCCAAGTTAAAAAGAAGTTAAAGCTGTAACTGATGTTTACAGTGTAATTTTTTAACAGACGTGTAAAAATGACGGTTATTTTCTTAAGTACGGCTCGTTAGTTCTAGCACTCTCCGTCCATTTTAAATAAAGTAGAGCCATCGGATTGCTTTTATTTGAATGAATTACCACATTTATTTAAATTCATTATTAAAAGAGAGAGCGAGAGACAGATAACTGAAAGAGAAGGAACAGAGAGAGAGAGAGAGAGACGGGAGAGGGAGATGGGTGCGCGAGTTGCCTGTGTGCGTCTCTTGTTTAAAGTCTAACGTTAAGTTACAGTCCCCTCGTTGCTTAAGCATATAGCTAACTTATTGATTCTTTAATGGATTTATTAAAATTATTTATGAATGACAGGCAACGCTGACAGTGACAAGGCAATCTTGTATATTTTGTAACGTGACACCTGCTCTGTGATCAAACTTGCAACACTGTATTCGCGTCCAGCTGTAACGTTAACGACTGAACAGAGGCATAAAACTCCCGCAATGTCTCATTTTAAAGAGAAGCAGAGTAGCCTAGGTCTCGAAATCACAGTTGTTCTGTCTTTGGCGCAAAAAGTCACTGAAAGTGTTAACTGCCCATTTAGTTGTCTTTTTCGTATTGACCTCATCTTTGTCGTCTTCGATCTTATCTAGCTCTGTCGGTGTTAATTCTTTGTGCTGCTTTTTATCATTCAACGTCTTCTCCAAGTCTCTAAATCTTCTATTTCGTCTTGTGCCTGGGCCCATTTGTCAAAATAGACATATTCACCATACAAATTAAACGATATGCAAAAATCATCCATTTACCCTACCTAAATAAGTTATACGGTCTCTCTCTCTCTCTCTCTCTCTCTCTCTCTCTCTCTCTCTCTCTCTCTCTCTCTCTCTCTCTCTCTCTCACACACACACACACGCTGTTTGCGAGTGGAACTGTGTTACTATGGTTACCAATGTTTATAGTAGCGGATTAATTTCGAACTGTAATCAAACTGACTGGAACTACCTGTGCATTAAACGGTTTTACTGCACACCTTCCAGCCAATCAGAATCAAGTATTTAAACAGCCCGTGGTATAAAGCCAATTGCTTCCTAACTGTTTACACACTGATACAACTTCACTGACACAAAGAGTTAAAAGGAACTAAAATAATAATTTATCTGATATTAATAACTCACCTGAATAGATGTGTTTGTGTGCTCAAACAAAAGTTGATCCAGGCACCAAATCGAAGCTTTACCCCTCGTCACAGTCCTCCACTTTTTACGAATGTTGGAAACGCGCGCTACGGAAACTCTCGCGATAGCGCATTTGCCTCGTGACAGTGATTAAACTGTCGCGATAGTTTCGCAGTCTGCACGTAATAGTTTAGCCATGATCAATCAAGGTCCTTTTGATCATTTTCTACGAAATGATTATTATTATTTATAATAGATCGTATTTACGATCGGGGTGGCCAGTGTGGTGGCCGCGATTATTTCCATGGTGGCCGTGGCCACCCTGTAGCTCCGGCCCTGACACACACACCCCTACAGACAAGTTTTTAGCATCTACAATTGACCTATGCTGCATGTTTTTGTATACAGGGAGAACACACAAACTCTACACAGAAAGGCTCCTGTCTCGTCCTATACCCACTGAGCCTCTGTGTTTTACATCATTAACAAGGAGACGCTGTTGAGCTCCTGTGCTGAGGTTTTCATTTCTGTCCAACTGTGACTTCTCTGAATAACTGGGACCAGCTTATGTACAACATTCCTTTTAAGAGCCATAGTAGGATTTGCCAGAAGATTACATCATGCAGCACTAGGAGGATTACTTCATGTGGCACAAATCAGCAATGCATCATTTATTGATATTATGTTGTGCGGGTGGGGTGTGGGGGGGGGGGGATCCTCATTTTAGTTACACGTTAATTTCCATAGGGAAAATGAAAAAAAAATGAAAAAAAATAATAATAAGTAAATCTCAATCATTAAAAATTTTCCAATATTAAAATAAGACATGTACGGAGCCCCTAAAGGGACCTTTGCAAAAGCGCACACGATACGTTTCTCGCACACACTCGATAGTTTCTCGCGCGCACGCATACGTTTCTCGCGCACACTCGATAGTTTCTCGCGCGCACGCATACGTTTCTCGCGCACACTCGATATTTTCTCGCGCGCACACGATACGTTTCTCGCGCACACTCAATAGTTTCTCGCGCGCACGCATTACAATTTCCGGTTTGCGTGCAATTTGCGTCATTGTCATTACGTTATGAGGAAAACAAGAGCATGGATGTCAAAGTTTAAACTTATCCTCTAGATAAAAAAAGACCAAAGTAAATCCTTATTTTTAAGGAATTGATTTAACAGGGATATTAATCATCTTATCAATATGTTTGATAATTATGGAAATATTTTAACATAGGCCTACAAACAATTTATGCGAATCCATAGTTTTCCTGTGCATTTTAGAGTAGGGGAAATAGCTTTAATGACAGAATTAAATTCTTTGATTCATCTTATCAAAGTCATTAATGATAAATCCAAAATTACTTTTAAATGGCATTGAATTGATTGATAAAAAATGCAATAATAAACATATTTGTACAATATTTCAAATACAAAATAAAATAGCACCTGGAGGATTTTTTTTTTTTGGAACTCTATTATTGATAATATTAATTGGAAGACTGCTTGGTTAATCCCCTTTAAATATTGCATTAATAATAAAACCAAAGAAATACATTTTAAAATGTTGCATATCATTTATCCTGTTAAATCATTAATTGCAAGATATGACGATTTATGTTCCTTTTGTAAAAGTGGGAAAGAGGTGTTGACTCATTTGTTTTTTGAATGCAAAATGATCCAACATTTCTGGAAGGAATTGACAGAATTTATCTTTAATTTAGTAAAAATTAAATACTATTTTACTTTAAAGGATATTATTGTATATTATGAAAACAATGTTAACAAAAATCTTGAATATATTGTTAATTTATTCATACTGTTGGCAAAAATAAGCAAAATATAAGAAAACTATATAAGCAAAAATATTTAAATTCATCCCCAACTTAAAAGGTGAAACTAATAATATAGACTCATTAATTGCAAAGTGAGATATTTCAAGCCTTTATTTGTTATAATTTTTATGATTATGGCTTATACAGCTACCTTTTCACAATATTCTAAATTTGAATTTGGGGTTTCCATAAGCTGTATACACTTTTACAAAAGGAACATAAATCGTCAATTTATATTATAATATATATATCCTATACTAATATATATATCTATATATCTATCTATCTATCTATCTATCTATATATATATATATATATATATATATATATATATATATATATATATATATATATATATATATATATATAATCCTAACTATAATATCCTTTAAAGTAAAATATTATTTAATTTTTACTAAATTAAAGATAAATTCTGTAAATTCCTTACAGAAATGTTGGATAATTTTGCATTTAAAAAACAAACGAGTCAACACCTCTTTCCCACTTTTACAAAAGGAACATAAATCGTCAATATCAGAGTATCTTGCAATTAATGATTTAACAGGTTAAATGATATGAATGAAATCCTCTAGGTGCTATTTTATTTTGTATTTGAAATATTGTACAAATATGTTTCTTATTGCATTTTTTATCAATCAATTCAATGCCATTTAAAATTAATTTTGGATTTATCATTGTGGAGTTAAATTGAATATGACTTTGATAAGATGAATCAGAGTAGGGGAAATAGCTTTAATGACAGAAGTAAATTCTTTAAAATGCACAGGAAAACGAATCGGTTACCTAATGTAACCTCGGTTCTCTCTAGATGAGGGAACGAGTATTGCGTAAGCTAGCTTACGCTACGGGAAAGATTCCATCTTTCTGAGAAATTGAAGCCAAAAATTATCCTATAATTTTGTATCCATTGTCAACGCAGTTCAGCTGCAGCAGACCATGAGAAGGCTAGCTAGCCGCTCATTGGTTCGCTCACGGAGAACTGCTTAAGCCTATGAGGGTGCGCGGATGAACCCGCGACCAATGAGAGCCTGACTCGCTCTCCCTACGTCACCGCCCCCGAAGCGGGCGTGGACGAGGCTATAAATACCCCGAATAGGCTGAAATAAATCTGTTTTTTTCAATTCTGAAGCGAACATCGCCAGTAGCACAAGCACGGCCAGGAACGCAATACTCGTTCCCTCATCTAGAGAGAACCGAGGTTACATTAGGTAACCGATTCGTTCTCTTACGAGAGGTTCTCTCGTATTGCGTAAGCTAGCTTACGCTACGGGAACCCATTGTCAACGCCGTGCGTGCTAAGCATCCACTATTAGTCCCGCGGGGCATCCCGGGGAACACCGAAAGTGGGAATGAATATATGTATCAGTGACAAACGGCCAGCGGAGCGGGCCGATGATTGTGTAGTACATAAGCACATAAAAGAGAGGGACAGAACGAACTCGGTCTGTGTGAATTAACCCCCTATAGTGCAGCTCAACCAGAAGAGCTGAAACATACTAGACTGCTAGTAGTTTAGCCTGCAAAGCGGGTACTTCCAGATTGTAAAATCTGACAAAGGTGGAGGGGGAAGCCCATCCCGCTGCCACGCAAATGTCATGAATGGAAATCCCACTGGACCATGCCCACGATGAGGCCATGCCTCTAGTGGAATGAGCCCTGATGCCCAAAGGGCATGGCAGGTCCTTCGATGCGTATGCTGCTGCAATGGCATCAACAATCCATCTGGATAGGGACTGTTTCGAGGCGGCCAACCCTCTGGTGCGCCCGCCGAACGAAACAAAAAGCTGCTCGGATCGTCTGACCGGAGCTGTGCGAGTGACATATAATCTCAGAGCCCTGACCGGGCATAGGAGATTAGAATCCGATTCGCTATCGGAAGCAGGCAGCGCCGATAGGGATATAACTTGTGCCCTGAACGGGGTGCCAATCGCCTTGGGGACATAGCCATGCCTAGGTTTAAGAACGACTAATGAGTCATTAGGTCCAAACTCAAGACAGGACGCGCTGGTGGACAGCGCGTGTAGGTCTCCCACCCGTTTTACTGACGCGAGCGCGAGTAGAAAAACGGTCTTTAGCGACAGGTACTTTAGGTCCACGGTGTTTAACGGTTCGAATGGGGGAGCTTTCATAGCATCAAGAACTATGGAAAGGTCCCAAATCGGCACCGAAGGGGGGCACGGGGGATTCATCCTTCTAGCTCCCCTGAGGAAGCGGACTACCAGCCCGTCTTTGCCCAGTGACTGGCCGCGTCGGGGTTCAGCAAACGCCGCGACGGCTGCCACATATACCTTGAGAGTGGACGGGGATCTGCCCTTGTCCAGCATCTCTTGGAGAAAATTTAGTAAGGAGGGAACCTCGCATAAACCGCGGGTCCAGACCCCTCTCTGTGCACCACTTCGAGAACACAGACCATTTTGACGCATAGAGCCTTCTGGTAGAAGCCGCTCTAGCCTGTATGATCGTGTTAATCACTCCCTCTGGCAAAGCAACGGGTAGTCGTTGATCACCCACGCGTGAAGCGCCCAGCGCTCTGGGTGGGGATGCCAGATCGAGCCGCGAGCTTGAGAGAGGAGATCTGCTCTGACTGGAATGGGCCACGGCGCTGTCTGAGACAGCTGCGTGAGCTCCGGAAACCAAGTCTGACCCTCCCAGTGCGGGGCTATGAGGAGCACCGAGTGCTGCGCTTCTCTGATTCTCTGAAGCACCTGTGGTAACAGAGAGACCGGAGGGAAGGCATAAAGCGGGCGGCTGGGCCAGGTCTGGGCTAGCGCGTCCTCGCTCCTTGAGAAAAATATTGGGCAGTGGGTGTTCTCCGCCGAGGCAAAGAGGTCCACCTCTGCTCTGCCGAATAGACGCCACAGTTTCTGGACTGTAAAAGGGTGCAGGGACCATTCCCCGGGGGGAATGGGGTTCCTGGACAGGCTGTCTGGACCGTCGTTCATCTGTCCCGGCACGTGCGACGCTCTGAGCGAGAGCAGGTGACACTGAGACCAAACTAGAATGCGCTCTGTCAGCCGGAAAAGATTCCTGGATCTGACTCCGCCCTGACGGTTTAGATAGGAGACCACGGACATATTGTCCGAACGGATCAGCACATGATGGCCCTGAATGCGCGGGAGAAACCGCCTGAGCGCGTTCTCGACCGCCAACATCTCCAAACAGTTTATGTGTAGGAGGCTCTCTTGAGCTGACCAACGGCCGAAGGCCGGTGAGCCCTCGCAGACCGCCCCCCACCCCGTGTTGGAGGCGTCTGTCGAGATGACTATTCGGCATGAAACAGTCCCCATAGAGACGCCGCGCTGAAACCATTCTGCCACTAACCATGGCTGCAGAGCTGTAATACAGGTCTGCGTTACCCTTATCAGCTGGTGGCCCGAGGTCCACGCTCGGTGAGACACACGGCTCTTCAACCAGAGCTGAAGCGGGCGCATGCGCAGTAACCCCAGCTGGAGCACCGCAGAGGCTGAGGCCATACAACCCAACGCTCTCTGAAAAGTTTTCAAAGGCGTGAGTCTGTTCATCTGAAAAGATGCGGCGAGGCGCTGCACACGGTGCGCGCGCTGCGTCGATAGACGCGCCGTCATCGTGACCGAGTCCAGCTCTATACCCAAGAAGGAGATAGTCTGACTGGGTTGTAGTACGCTCTTTGTCCAGTTGACAGAGAGGCCCAAAGCTTTCAGATGGTCGAGGAGAACTGTACGATGAGACAGTAACTCCTCCTGAGACTGTGCCAGAATCAGCCAATCGTCCAAGTAGTTCAGAATTCGCAGCCCCTGACTCCGCAGGGGGGCGAGCGCCGTATCCATGCACTTCGTGAACGTACGGGGTGCCAAGGATAGGCCGAACGGGAGGACGGTGTATTGATAAACCTGGCCTTCGAAGGCGAAACGTAAGAATGGCCTGTGAAGGGGATTTATCTGGATCTGGAAGTATGCATCCTTCAGATCTAGTGATATGAGCCAGTCCCCCTGGCGCACATGCGCGAGGAGTTTTCTGATAGTGAGCATTTTGAACGGTCTCTTTATGAGAGCTTTGTTCAAAAATCTGAGGTCTAATATTGGTCTGAGACCGCCGTCTTTCTTGGGAACAAGAAAATAACGGCCGTAGAACCCCGACTCGCTCACAGCCAGAGGCACTCTCTCTATAGCCTTCTTGCACAACAGACTTGCTATCTCTGAACGGAGCAGTGACACTGCTTCTGGGTTCACCGTAGTTTCTAGCCGCGCTCGAAAGCGAGGGGGGCGGCGACGAAACTGTAAGCGATAGCCTAGCTTTATTGTGTTTAACACCCACTGGGAGATTCCCGGAATAGCTTTCCACGCCTTGAAGCGTGACGCTAGGGGGTGAATGGCTACATGGTCCCCATTGTCGCACTTCGCGGGCTGCGTGAGCGCGCTGATAGTGCTTATAACAGCGGGACTTACACTTGGAGAGGAGCTTAAGGGCCCTGTAACAGAGTGAGCAGAGGTGGGACGCGCACACGGGCTCGTGGGCGCGCTTATGTACTCTGGGACTCGAACGGGCTTGGCCCGTTTTATGAGAGTGGACTCTGTGTGAGACAGGGGAACTGGAGTGCTTTTGTGTATGAGTGAACACAGTGTTGCGGGCACATTTCGTACACAAGAGGCTTTTATGCTCTTTTTGAGATTTCTCTGGGTCGCCGTGAAAACGGCGTTTGTGCTCATGCAAGCGGGAAGTGAGACCGGCTTGGTTATGGCAGAAAACACTGCTGTAGTAACCGCCTGGGCGGGGACTAACAGAGGGCAGAGCTTTGACGGCGGTCCGGCCGCAGCGGGAGAGCGCCGTCTTTTTCTTCTCAGCTGTGCTAGGCAGACTTTGGTTGCTCAGGTTTCAACGTGATTCTAGGCCGAGGCCCCCGAGGAGGCGGCGGTCTGTGGCGGCTGTCGGAGCGGGAACGCGGGCGGCCGCCCTGGCGTCGTTGAGCAGTCTGGTTGTGCTGAGCTGTGCGCTGGGGTGGGGCTCGTGCAGGAGGCCGATCACGTGGGCGGCCTGCAGAGGAGCTAGCGCGACGAGGCAGGAAGAGGTCCATGGCCTGCGAGGCTTTCTGTACTTCGGAGAAGCGGTCGACGATACCCGTGACAGCGGATCCGAAGAGGCCGGCTGGAGAGAGCGGGGCGTTGAGAAAGGCGGCGCGCTCGGAATCTCCCATGTCGGCGAGAGTGAGCCATAGGTGTCTCTCAGACACGCAGATGGCGGCCATGCATTTCCCCAAGGCTAGAGCAGCAGACTTTGTAGCGCGAAGGGCAAGGTCCGTGGCGCTTCTCAAATCCGCGACTGACGGGGGGTTCTTCCCGCCCTCATCCCACTCACGCAGCAAATCGCCCTGCAGGATTTGCAGCACAGACATCGAGTGAAGCGCAGACGCTGCCTGGCCGGCGGCTGAGTATGCATGGCCGTGAAAACTTGAAGTCGCTCTGCAGGCTTTCGAGGGAAGCACAGGTGATGAGCGCCATCTAGCAGAGGGCGGGCATAAGTGTGCGGCGACCAAGTGTTCAACCGGCGGGATGGTGAGGTAGCCCTTCTCTGCGGCTCCGTCCACAACGCGGAGCGGGGTGGAAGAATCAGAGCTAGACCTGGCAGAGAGCGGGGCATTCCAAGACTTTGAGAGCTCAGCGTGCAGCTCGGGCAGGAAGGGCGCAGCCCGTTTGGCAGCGGGAGTCGAGCGCTGGCGGAAATAGCTGCCGTCCATGCGGTTGATGGTCTGCTCGGGGGGAGGGGACCACTCGAGACCGAGGCGCTCGACGGCCTGCGTGAGGAGGCGCATTAGTTCCTCTTCAATGCCCGCGCGAGTCCTGGAGGATTCGCGGTTCGACGAGACCTGAGAACCGGACCAATCCTCACTGTCGGAAGCGAGAAGCGAACATGAGTCCTTGATGTCCGCGGCGTCATCGGAGACAACAGAGCGGCCACTCGGCGGCAACTGTTCGTCCGGAAGCGGCGGAGAAGGAGAGCGGGAGGTTACAGGCTCCGGCGGGATGAACGCTTCTTGCTGGGGCTCCGGCGGCCTCTGGGCGCGGCGTTTCTTCTTCCGCGGCGCAGACAGAGGTGGCTTGGGAGCGCTTTTTGCAGCCAACAGTCGAGCCCGCAGGGTCAACATAGGCATAGAATCACAGAAGTCGCAGCCGCCGTCGGCGAGGGCGACTTCAGCGTGCTCCGGTCCGAGGCAAACGGCGCAGATGACATGGCGGTCTCCAGCCTCGAGAGGAGCGCGGCAAGAGCCGCAGGAATTTCGAGACATCTTTAAAAAGACGCTCGCTCTTTTAGATACAATAGGATTTTTTTATAAAGCTCTGAGTAAAAGGATACGCTCCGTCGGATGGCGCTAGCTCACAGGACGGCTGAAGGTGGCGAAGACGGCCGGCTTCCTCAGTCTCCCAAACGCTCGCTAGAAGGTGCCTTTTCAAACGACGGCGGCTTCTCTCTCAGGATCAGCAGATGCAGGTGCGTCGCTGAAGGATGAAAAATCAGATTTATTTCAGCCTATTCGGGGTATTTATAGCCTCGTCCACGCCCGCTTCGGGGGCGGTGACGTAGGGAGAGCGAGTCAGGCTCTCATTGGTCGCGGGTTCATCCGCGCTCCCTCATAGGCTTAAGCAGTTCTCCGTGAGCGAACCAATGAGCGGCTAGCTAGCCTTCTCATGGTCTGCTGCAGCTGAACTGCGTTGACAATGGATACAAAATTATAGGATAATTTTTGGCTTCAATTTCTCAGAAAGATGGAATCTTTCCCGTAGCGTAAGCTAGCTTACGCAATACGAGAGAACCTCTCGTAAGAGAACTATGGATTCGCATAAATTGTTTGTATGTTAAAATATTTCCATAATTATCAAACATATTCATAAGATGATTAATATCCCTGTTAAACCAATTCCTTAAAAATAAGGATTTATTGGTCCCGTTGTAACCAACAGTTTAATAACACTTTGGTCTTTTTTTATCTAGAGGATAAGTTTAAACTTTGACATCCATGCTCTTGTTTTCCTCATAGTAATGACAGTGAGGCAAATTGTATGCAAACTGGAAATTGTAATGTGTGCGCACGAGAAACGTATGGCGTGCGCACGAGAAACGTATGGCGTGCGCACGAGAAACTATCGCGTGCGCACACGATACGTTTCGCGTGCGCACGCAATAGTCTTTATTTTTTATTTTTTGCAAAGGTCCCTTTAGGGGCTCCGTAGACATGTGTGGACATAAAAGTAGTTAATAGGATGATAAGAATATTTTTGCAGAATTTTCAGAAACGTATGATCATCAACATTGGGTAGTGAAATTAAATAATATATCAGCAAAGAGTTGTTGTTTTTTAATAATGTGGGATTTGTGATTTTTGCAACACTTTTTTATTTTAATTTGTGACAACAAACATAAATTGAATGAATTGAATCAGATTATTTGTCTTTATAGCTAAGGCTTGTAAAGCTGTAATGCATTCTCAACAACAAGAAAAACAAAAAACAATGCTTTGTGCTTATTGAACTGCTTGAAGAGAGATAACAGTCCATAAAGGGCTGATCCAAACACCAGCCAGCTGCTATGGATTTTTTCCTTGCCTCGAGGGTGATTTGAGGTTACAGTTTTAGAGTGTGGCACAAAGTACACCCTGTATCTACTTTGCCTTTCAATCTCTCTGAGATAGCTTAGCATTCCTAAATCTTTTCTATATTTATAAAACTCTATTCTCTCTTTAGCCAACAACAGCAAACAAACTAAGTTATGGTTTGCTCACCCCTTTTGTTCAAGCACTACATTCCCCATAATCATCCTCATGATTATTTTCAGTGTCTCACTAGTCTCATCAGCTCACCCTATATAAGCCTGGTCAATTCAGCCACTTATTGCTAAGTCTTGTATGTGTCTAACTGCATTTCTGAGTGCTTTTGTGTCCTGTTTCTCCCGTGTCCTGTAGTGATGGGAAGTTCGGATCATTTTACTGACTCACTTGTTTGATCTCTTTCCTCAAAATGAACCAATCTTTTTTTCAAGTCATTTCATTCATTCAAGTGGCTTTAAATGTTGTACTTTTAATAGCCAAATTCCCTGAACACATCCACCTACGCAATCTTGATCATATTCTGAACTGAATTAAAAAATCATTATAAAGGCGAGCATACACGGTGTGATTTTCGTCCGATTTTGAGCCGAATTTTGACTCGTGCGACTCTTTTTCGGGTCGGGCCAATTTTCAGCTTTGTCGTGCGTCGTTTGTCGTGAAGTGTACAGGGAGAAACGAGAGCTATTAACCTCTCCGGACAGGCAATCGGATGGTTGGATGAATTTCTGACATGAAATTTTGGTCGCCTCTCGTGAGGTTATCGCACAGTTGAAGCAGAGCTACGAACCGATTGCCCTAAACTCAGTGCTTTTCCCTCACTGCATCTGCGCGAAAATAGAAGTTTAACCATTTCATCTTTAATACGGCAAGAAAGAAAACGAAAAGAGGGAGATCTTTAAGATCTGTAGCTATCAAACTAGCTACAAATTACTGTTGCTTTCCTCCAGTTTGTGTGGCAAAATGGATTAACCATATATTACCCGCGTCTCCCAAGCCACCTGCGAAGCATCTACACCGTCCCTCCTTTATTCATTTGTAAAAGTGCTCATGTTAAACAAGCTGTTTTTAATATTCATTGATGACTGATTATTGCTGTGTTCAGACATATTATAGACTTAATCATTTTAATAATAGGCCTATAATTCATTGTAATCGACCTAAATGTTTTTAGACAATTTTAAATGAGGAGGAGTGAGCTTTTATCTAATCTTCGTAGCATTTAGCATGCAGTGATGCACTATGAAATTATTGTGTGGCAAATGAATTATAATAGCCAATCAATTTAATAATAAAAGCAGGCTTTCCTTAATAATAATAATTGAATAATACTTAGGCCTATAATAATTTAATACATACACTGGAAATGCTAAATACTCTTGATATTGATAGCTGATGCTTGTTTTGACAATAGGCCCTGGATACACGATATTATTGTCTATTGGCACACACATATGTTTATCACACATATTTCACACGTATAGTGTGAGCAGTCACGTAGCAGCTCGACCTTCAGACCGGATAATGGCCCTCATTTATCAAAAGTGCGTACACCAAATTTCGAGCGTACACCTGGCGTACACCCAAAACCAGGGTGACTTTGAGATTTATCAATATGGACGTTGGCGTACGGCACGCTCAAATCCCACGCCAGCACAGGAGGTGGTGTACGCACGTTTGAGTTAGTGCGGAAATGCGCAGAAAAACAATTCCTAACACCACAAAACGCACTGACAAACTAAAACATATGACAAAAAAAAAAAAACAACAACATTATTAACAAATTATAAACTCTGTAAATCTCTGTAAAAATCTGTAACAAAGAACCGGCAAAAGTAATGATTATGAATATGTAAAATATAGCAAGGAGATATTTTAATTGTTTATTAATAAAGAAGTGTTTTCTTTGTGTCGGCTGCAAAGATGAAGTTGAGATGCTGACTCGCGATCTTCGCAGTAGCCTAGTGAACGCGCCAGAGAGAAATGCACATTTCAGATTACATAAGCAGAGAGCAGTCTGCAGTCTGTTTTCTTTCGTTTTGAATTGTTCTGTTTAAAAGTAGACATGTCTGAGGCAAGTAGGGTACCTTATACGCTGAGTTTCGATTCATTTATGAGATTAGCTCAGTTCACGCGTCCTCCGTTTCATGATTGATCTAGGCTATCATCTGCTATTTACTTCTTATTTGTTAAATCCAGGTAGTTGGTTGATGACACTTAAAGTAAAATTAAGATACAATTAATACAAAACGAAATTCAGTTTAAAGAAAGGTTTTGTGCTTTCTGTTTGATGTCTCTGTGAAAGTTTTAAAATATATTTTAGTGCCGCTTTCAGAGCGCTCACGTCCGTATCATTGTTTTTTCCTCATAAATGCGAACACGAATAATAATAAGAATATTACAAATGGACATGCAATTATTAATGTGAACGAATACTCCACACATCATCATCACTATTGTACGTGATACGATATTAAATGCTAATTGTTTCAAAACACATGCTGTAAAATAATGCATTGTGATAGGTCATTTGATCTCCACGTCGGAGAAGTTTCTCTTCTTTGCCGTCTTCCGTGTGTCCATGGCGTAAAATGAGGGCGTGAGGGAAGCGGAGACTTGAATATTTAGAGGCGTGTTATTCTAATGACGATTGTTTTCAGCCGCGGCATTTATCAAGGAGAGGTATTGCGTACACCAGGATTTCAAAGGTACGCACAGCTTCATACATCAGGCGGTGAGAGGAGTGTAAGCATAATCTTACGCCAACATATACGCACGTTTCTACGCAATAATGATAAATGAGGGCCATTGTGAGCACATAAAACACGAGCTTTGGCTTTAGATCGCATGAGATCTACTTGTTCAGTGTGAATAGGGAACCTTGCTGAAATCGCAGTGTTTGCCCGCCTTAATGCAGTCAAAAATAATTTTCAGGGAACATAAATAATTACTTAACTTACCGAGTGTTTCGTTCATTTGTCACGTGACAGACACAATGAATGGATTGTTTATGAATGACCCTTCACTAATGTCCTGGTTCTTTTGATACTCTGCCTGTTCCCCTGGATTTCTCTGTCTGCCTCAACCCTTAACTCAGTGAATGTTTGTTTGTGTATGACCTTTTGCCTGGATGTGGATTACGATTGTGGATTTATAATTTTAATAAATACTGTGTTTGGATCCTCGACCTTCATATCCCTGAGCAGTTCATGACAGACTATATAACAGAAGCTAACGTGGGACATGCTATCCAGCCCAACCTTCATCTCTTTGGAAAAGTGACATGGAAACTTTTAGAAAGAATTGATGATTCATTTAAAAAGAAATTAATTTATAAAGATTATAAGAGACATCTCTGGTATCACATCAAAATCAAGTGCAAATACAAATACAAAAATAAGATGAGTAAAGAAATAGGATATGATCACAGAAACCCCCTGTTAACCGATTAAGGCTACATGTATTAAAGCAGAGTGCTCTGGGTAATATTTTATATCCTGTCAAAACATACATTAATCATTGCCATTGCATTTGTATTTTTCAAAGATGTCAGGGGAAAATGCTAAAATAATTGTTTTTCCAAACTGTGTGGAGCAATTTGTTTGTTATTTGTAATTTTGAAATATAACATTAAAGAATATATTTGATGTGATGAATTTATCTGTCATTTATCAGATTTACGCATGTGATCTCACTCCAAGCATTTGATAAAACTTGAGAACCCTGAGACTCTTTCACCTAGATATCATCTCACAGAGACTCTTTAACCTAGATATCATCACATAGAGACTTTCACCTAAATATCATCACATAGAGACTGTCTATTCCCCGAATTAGGACATACAAAAAACTCCTAAACCCATTTAAGGGTAACATTTTTATTGATGTTCAACAAATAAAAAGCAGATATAATACAGATGAACAAGCGATAAAGCTCGGGTTGCTGAATATTCGATCCCTTAATTCAAAAGCACTTATTGTTAATGATATGATCACAGACTATAACCTAGATGTGCTGTGTTTCTGCACCTAGATGTGCAGAAACCTGGCTAAAACCAAACAATTACATTACTTTAAATGAGTCAACCCCGCAAGATTACTGTTATAAACATGAACCTTGTCTGAAAGACAAAGGGGGAGGTGTTGCTGTAATTTATAGTAATATCTTCAGAATTACTAGGAAGTCTAGTTTTAAATACAATTCTTTTGAAGTGTTGCTGCTTAATTTATTTGAAACAGTGGCTAAATTAACAAAAGATTAAGTTTCAAAGATTAATAGTCATAGTAATGACTATGAACTTCTTTACTTACAAGATTAATATCAGAGAGAAAATTATAACTATGCAACCATCTACTACAGTATCGCATCAGGCATTCGACGAATTTGATTCATTCATTGCTCAGGGTTCGTACACCTTTTCCAAGGTCAAATTCAAGCACTTTTCAAGTACTTCCAAGGTCCATTTTAAAGCTTTTTCCAGCACCTTACGCCAAGTCAAGTCAAGTCAAGTCACCTTTATTTATATAGCGCTTTTTACAATACAAATTGTTTCAAAGCAGCTTTACAGAGATAACAGGAAAACAATGTTGTAATAGTATTGTTCAATTGAAAATTAAATGTCCCCAACTAAGCAAGCCAAAAGGGGAAGGCAACAGTGGCAAGGAACCAAAACTCCATCAGGTGACAGAATGGAGAAAAAAACCTTGGGAGAACCCAGGCTCAGTCGGGGGGCCAGTCCTCCTTTGGCCAACGAATGAACAGTGTATGATTATGAGTTAGGCAGCATAATGTCAGGAGTCAGATGGGATCAGAACTTTCACGATATTATCCAGTTCATCTGGTTGGGTTGGGTCATCCGGCCGGTGAGGAGATGAGTGTGGTGAGGTGTCCATGGGCCTTCACAGCGCTGATAATGCGTGTCGTCGTGTCCATGTGATGGTCCTTCCTCAGATCTGGATATGCCCTGGATCCGGCGGTCTGCGGTAAACCTCGGGATAAACAGAGAGACTAATATTAGCGTAGACGCCATCCTTCTTATGATGTACAAAGTACATCAGGAATTATGGGAAGTGTTCCCGGTTCCGGCTGATCTAATCTCACCACCGCAAATTACATACCAATACATAATCAAAATTATTATTTTGTGTTTTTAGCACATTAAAAGAGATAACGCTATAAACAGCCATCAAACAGGGATCAGATATTTAAGCAAATCACATACTTTCACAATCAATATTTTTCTAAATGTATCACTGTCTTAGTAGAATTTGCTTACTATCTAATGTAAAAATAATTACCCCAAACAAAATCACTCGACAGGTTCACTTCACTTTCAATTAATTTATTGAAAATATAACGAATGCAAACATTCGTCTTTGAGGTAGACAGTCAATCAGATTCAGTTCATTAACCTTTTTTAACAATATTGTGCAAATCAAAACAACTTGAGTTGTCAAACACAGAATTAACAAAAACAAAATTGTTAAAAGTGCAAAAGTGCTACATGCGCGTTATAAAGATTAGGCCAAAAGTTGCATTTTATGTATATGGTCTATAACCTCAAAGTGCACATTTACTTAATTTAATTTAACATAATCAACTCAACAAGATGTGTAATTGTAAACAAATCAACTTAAAGTTGACTTCAATGTACAAAAAATTAAACAGATTTAAACAAATTAAACAAATAAACTTAAGTGGCCTTTATTGCTCTCTGTTGATTAAAACAAACAAAAAAACTGCACTTAAACCATTTGATTTCGAGATAAAGCTGAGTTTTCCAACGATTCAGCTTTCTCTGCATTACTATCTGCAGATTTCAGGAGGACCCTTATGTCCTCCTCCATCCTCTTCTTTGTGGCCTTAATCTCAGCTATCTCCTCCATTACTCCCTTCCTCTTCTGAGCAGTCTGCTCATCTTGTTTTCAATGTTTTTGGTCATCTAGATAAGTGTGATATTTCTGCCTGGCAGCAGCCGCAGAGAGGAGTAGCTCCTTCGTGTAGACAACGTTGAGCAGCCCTCCAATATGGTTCACATGGTCATGAATGATCCGCTGAGCAATCATAGAATGCTATTTCAGGTTCTCCACCATCACCTCTTTGTTAACTGAAAACCCTCGTTCGATAGAGGCTTGACCATGTGAGAGGACCAGGACGAGTTTTACTACCTCCCAGAGATGGCTCTGCCTTGTTTGATAAATGTTCATGGTAGAATTCATCCATTCTTCCCATCTATGGGTTGAAATTCCTGAAGGAATCTGACACATACATCAGATTATGGTTATAAAAGTGGCCAAACTCCCTCAGAATGTCATCACAGCTTTGTTCTTCAATGCGAGTCGTAAAACAGTGCTGAGTTTTCGGACACTTGTCTCTTTGCTTTTGAGGAGCACCCTTGGATCAATAACGGATATAGGCCTCTAACAAGCAGATATTTAAGTGGTGCCTTTTCAAACAGTTTGGACACCATCTTCAGTAAAAACAGCTTGCAGTTTTGTCTGAACTCCAGCCTCAGCTTCACAGAGGAGTTTTGTTTCATGTGTACCTCTAGGGCTCGCTCTGTCAAGATGAAGATGAACGAAAGTCTTACGGTGTTGGAACAACATGAGGGTGAGTAATTGCGGACAGAATTTACATTTAATTCCTTTACAGTCGTGTGAGGCTTTTTACATTTGGCTATCTGCAGGGCTGCAAGATACAATGCTTGCTGTGCTTTCTCGCGTATTGTCGTGATGTTAGTTAGTTGTACCTTTTGCTATACGTATTCTTCTTTCTTTCTCTGGAAAAAATCCTCACTTAGCATACTCTGGATGAATTGTTGGTTGAGATGTCAGTTGAGTTTTTATGGTTTCAGCACTTCAACGGACAAAATATTTGAGTCTGCTGTCACTATATTCCATAAAGTCATATGTCATGTACGAGTCATCAAATTTACGCAGTTTAGTTTTTTTCACACTAGGCTCTACTCTATTAACCTCACCAGCTAAGACACTGCATCCTCTATCTAAAAACAGATCCATTTTACACAGTCTTAGGATTTATCCACATGTGCATGGCTAACCGTTCTGTGCACTAGTATGTTTCATCATAGTGTGCCATTATGTTTTCAATAATTTAAATTGTTATGTACACTATAGTTTAAGGGTTGACAATCCTAGCCTGGTCCCACCAGACTCTCGTACATTTCATTTGTACATAGAGTCTGACACCTCTCCATTGACAAGCGTTAACTTCCTTGTAGTTGGGAACTCTATTGAAGTCTAAAACTATTGGATCTGCCCAGAGTCACTCTATCTGCCATAACCAATCGCTGACGTTTGGTCGTGACGTATGTATTTTCCCGAATCCCGTGGGGAGGATGGCCACCAACAAAACTAAGCAAAGATTGTTCTTGCTCTGGCTTTAACTTGCGAGCAAATTTGGCGTTGCCACAACGGACCGCATGGCTTCGCTCGCATCTTTCTTATTTTGAACTACACTCAAAATAACGCACGAGTCGACATCAACGTCATCTTTCTCAGCCACTCCCTCTGTTCGCTGATTGGCCCGGTAAAAAACTGATCGGAGAAAACCAAAGTCTACAGCACAATCCCAGATGGAGTACTGAAGGAAAATGAAAAGTGAGCGGAAGTACGAAGGATGGCGGAGTCGGGCTATGACAATCCTGCTTTAACAGGTAAAATAATTTAAAAAATAATACATTTTTTATCTATATTTTAGAATTGCTATGCCACCCCCCCTAGCACCAACTGGTGGCCCCCAGTTTAAGAACCACAGGTTTGCAGAGTGCACAAGCCTCTTATAGAGGCTTTTATCAACACAACAGTGTCATAGTGCTTTAATTTAAGCGTTTTGTGTTGTGTTGTGTCATTCTTTGTTTTCTTTTTGTCAGTAGGATTGAGTTGTATGGGTTGTTATATGTGCTTTTTTATTATTATTGGAGTTATGGTGTTTCAACTGTTGTATTGTATTGTTTCTTTTTCTTGTTTTGATGATATCCGTGAGAGATATCCGTGAACTTCTTATTCCATTAGTCCTCAAGGCATGAGATCCTGATCCTGAGTGTTAATTATGTATGCTCCAGTATGTGTGGGTATTTGTGAGTTTTTCTTTCCTTTATTGTTTAGGTGCTGAGGGCTTCGGGGAGGAGTCCTCTCTTGTTTCCTCCGCGTGCTGGTGAAGGGTTGGGCACTGTGTGCTGTGTGCAATGATGAGCATGGATTTTATGTGAGTGGTAAGAGCTTTTCCCAGAATTGATTGGTTTTATTCCTTGTCCTCTAGCCCTCAGCCCTACAGTACATATTGTTCTATTTAGAGTGTTCATTTAGTTGTTTTTATGTGATTTAAATTAATAAAGAATAAACATTTTGTACAGTACTCATGTCTCTGTTCCTAAATTGTTCTCTGTGTGATGTCAGAGTGGTGTAGTCGGTCCTCTTAAAGTTGAATTATTCTTTGTATTTTAAGTAGTCATAGTGGCCTCAATTCTTTAGCTCTCTCTGTGACTGCAATGACACAGAGAGGATCTGGGCAACAGACACTTTGAAAAGAGCTTTGTAACTTTTAAACAAGTATTGAAATTAGTAAAATATAGTATAAAATGTTGGATGGAGCATCACTGACTGGCTTAAACCACCATGAGCATGCATTCATAAAACAATGCAACAATAATAAAATAATGTAATAAAAATGTTGTTTTTCGCAAGTGCTGTCATACAAACTAAAATAAAAAGCGCAATAAGGCTTTGTGTTCTTATCAAATCGCAAACGACTGTCTTACTGCACACTTTGCTCAAGCGATCAGCACATGATCACCTCTTCTCAGTTCACAGTGAATAAATGCAGTGAACTGCAGTAAAAAAACATGTTTAAAGCCCTATCTTATATTTAGTAAATTCTGAATGAAAGGCATTTTCAAATCTTATATACAGTAACTCCTGAAGGAAATAGGATTTCAGAAAGCAAAGATTTTGGAGGAAAGGAAGGCAATTCTATCAATTTCACAATTTGCAATTCAGTCAACCATAAATGTTCTCTTTTTCAATGTGAAGTAAACAATAATGGGAGAAGTGAAGAAGAAAATGAATCTGAGAATGATGATGGTGAGGATGTCCCTCAGCAACCAAGGTGGAAAACCAACCATGATTCTAGTTTCCCTTCATACCCTGATTGGCAAGGCAGTCTTCCACAAGCCATTTAACCTAACCACATCCGAACTAGAGCAGTTCTTGGGCACTGTCTTGTACATGTCCTTTTTTGGACTGCCAGCAACATGCATATGTTGGCGCCCTGCAAGCAGAGTTTCTCAAAAGTAGTCAACAAAGTGCCATTTGATCTTTGAGCACATCAACAAAACCGGAAAGTAGGGATGGGCGATACCAGTTATTTTCTTTTCGATCCGATACCAAGTACTTTCAAGACAAGTATCGCCAATACCGAAACTTCTATGAATATTTTTATGCAAGTGATTTTATAGAGTATTTTGGTAGCAACATTATTAATAATAAATAAAACAGACATGAAAACGTTTTGCTTACGTTTATTAACAAACACTGAACACTTTTACCACATTTCTTCCCTTTATAGGTTTTTGAGATGAAACAAGTTGCCAGTAACATTTTCCTCTTGAGCCTGATTTTGGGGATTTCGGGGAACTACTTCTTCCTCAGCATAGCGACGCATTTCAATTATGGAATCGCTACTTCCTGATTGTTGTTGTTGTGCTGATAGAACCTGCGAGTCAACATCCCCCCATATGCCTCCTTTAGCTGTAGATGATGCAGTACATGGGGTCATTGGAGGAGTCTCTGATGATGCACAGTTTGCACTAGGTACTGACACAGATCTTAGGGTAAATGTTGAGGTAACTTTTAGTGGTGCAGCCGCCAAGTGGACATCCCGCATTTCAGATAGGACTCGCTTTTTTACAGCTTTTACATTATCCTTGTCACGAAATGCCAGGTGCTTAAACCTTATGTCAAGAAAGGTGCTGGCACCAAGACTGTGTATGGTTTCAATTCCATGGAATCTCCGCTGACATTGCTCTGCCAGTTCTGTGGCAAAAGATCTTCCTTGACGCTCAGTGGCAGCAGATGCTCTAAGCAGCAGTAATACTAGGGGAATGACCTTTGAGACAGAAGTGTATTTTTCTGCTGATACTTCACGTGTTGCCTCCTTAAAAGGTTTCAGGGCCTCAATGGTTAGGTGGATAACAGACCGCTCTTCAGTTGTAAAGCACAGGTCACTCTTTCCAAGTAAACAGGGCTGTATTAACCGGATCAATTTGTTCATGTAGCCTCTCCAACATGTAGAAAGCTGAATTCCACCTGGTTTCAACTGAAATAATCAGTTTATGTTTTGCCACTTTCAATTGATTTTGTATCAGTTTAAGCTTCTCTGTGGCTTTTGTGCTGTGGTGGAAAAAGGATACAATGCTTCTGAATTTTTCCAGCAGACGAACAGTCTCCGGAGATAACTTTATTACATCTTTGACCACCAAGTTTAATGTGTGGGCAAAACATGGGTAAAGCATCTTATGCACTGCAGCAACCCTATTTGCACAGAGCTGACAATATGTGGATGCAAGGAAAGGGGAAGTCAATGCAGTACCAGAATGTGTCGATGTCGAAAAAGTGGAACATTTTGCAGTGCGTGTGCCTGTGCAGCTTGATGCAAGAATACTCAGGTACTCACATTATTATTAAGTTTTGCCACATTATATGCAACTATATTGTTTCAGATTATTTGGCATGATATTGTTTTTCCTGTTTTGTAGATTAGATTTATATTATGCCCTTGGATGCATGCATGCATGTTTTGTATTGGGAAGGTATTCATTATCAAAACAGTAAATTCTTCTTCAAAGTGCCACTGCTTTGATGGGGGAAAACATACCTTTGCCATATGAATATTACATAGTTATTACTATTAACTAGTTACTGACACCTAACCCTAAAGAAGTGAGAGAGCAGTTATGTTAGGATGGAATAAATAACTATAGTGATATGTCAATTAAATATAATTTGTGTTACAACCTAGTATATTAATGAAGTCAAATAGCACCATAGACCACCATCTACAGTTCTACAGTTCCGCCTTGACATTAAAGTATTATAGCGTGTGCAGCATTGCACTGTCTCTCCCCACAAGATTTAAACTTGGCTTGACTCATTCCCATAGATAGGGGTACTGATTGAAAGAGGTTTTTGGATACTATGTTATGTTTCCAAGCTGATATTCACTTTGAAAATTGGTTCTTATTTTTATATACAGTATATGGTCCGTGTGGTTGTGGAGATGATGTGTTGAGCAGGAAACAAAACAATTGGCCTGAAATTGCTTGTACAAGTCACACACACAAAAAATCAGCTTGGCAACCACCTGTCACAGTGTCTGGTTGTGTTTCCCTTGTTTGTCACTAGAGGTCCTCATTCTCACGGTGTCCTTCACTTTTGACTTCATTTCCCAGCATTCTGTCTGTTAGTTAATTGCACTTAGCTGTTCCCCGTATCATTGTTCCCAGGTGTTCATTGTTATTCTTGTTATATCTGTGTATATATTCCCTGTCTGTGTTAGTATGTGTACGTAGTCGTTACTTTATGTCCTCACACTTCTGTGTCCTACCTTTGCCTGAGTCTTGTTTGCGTTTTATGTTTTGGACTGCTTTTGTGGATATTGAACCTTGCCTGGACTGGATGACTATGAGTTTGGATTGCCCTTTAAATAAAAGACTGCTGCTTTTGGATCTTCTGTCCCCCGTGTGTGTTCGTGACACCACCCTAATATCTTACCTATGGGTATCTTCTAACAAAAAAAAAAATAGGTTGACAGCTTTAAGGGGACCCGGTTGGTCAAGTTTCGCGGGACCTGTGGAGGTCACAGTGGAGAATGTAGTCGGGAGATGGTCCCTGTTCTGGTGGTCCCTGTTCCGGTGGTCCGGAGAAGAAGGAAGAGACACAGCCTGTCTGCCCAGTCAGAGACTGTTCACGTCCCGTCTGCTCAGTCAGAGACTGTTCATGTCCCGTCTGCCCAGCCAGAGACTGTTCACGTCCCGTCTGCCCAGCCAGAGACTGTTCACATCCCGTCTGCCCAGCCAGAGACTGTTCATGTCACGCCTGCCCAGTCAGAGACTGTTCATGTGATGCCCATTCGTGTGGCTGCCAATGCAATACTGGACTATTTGGAGCAATTGGCTCGAATCCCAGACATGCCTGTGTCTGCTGTTCCAGAGCCGGAGCCAGTGTCTGCTGTTCCAGGACCAGAGCCAGAGTCAGTACCCGTTCCGAAGCCAGTGTCTGTTCATGAGCCGGAGCCAGTGTTTGTTCATGTTCCGTCTGGCCAGCCAGAGACGGTTCACGTCCCATCGGCCAAGTCTGAGACAGATCTAGAGATCCCCATTTTTGGGACCACCAAGGCAATGAGAGCCTATTTAGGGCGTCTGGCTCGGAGCCTGGACGAGCCAGTGTCTGCTGTTCCAGAGCCGGAGCCAGTGTCTCCTGTTCCAGAGCCGGAGCCAGTGTCTGCTGTTCCAGAGCCGGAGCCGGTGTCTGCTGTTCCAGAGCCGAGCCGGAGGCAGGGCCAGTGCCTGTTCCAGAGCCGGAGGCAGGGCCAGTGCCTGTTCCAGAGCCGGAGGCAGGGCCAGTGCCTGTTCCAGTGCCGGAGGCAGGGCCAGTGCCTGTTCCAGAGCCGGAGGCAGAGCCAGTGCCTGTTCCAGAGCCGGAGGCAGAGCCAGTGCCTGTTCCAGAGCCGGAGGCAAGGCCTGTTCCAGAGCCGGAGGCAGGGCCAGTGCCTTTTCCAGAGCCGGAGGCAGGGCCAGTGCCTGTTCCAGAGCCGGAGGCAGGGCCAGTGCCTGTTCCAGAGCCGGAGGCAGAGCCAGTGCCTGTTCCAGAGCCAGTGCCTGTTCCAGAGCCAGTGCCTGTTCCAGAGCCGGAGGCAGAGCCAGTGCCTGTTCCAGAACCAGTGCCTGCTGTTCCAGAGCCGGAGGAAGAGCCAGTGCCCGTTCCAGAGCCGGAGGCAGAGCCAGTGCCCATCCCAGAGCCGGAGGCAGAGCCAGTGCATCCAGTGCCTGTTCCAGCGCCAGACCCAGTGTTTGTTTCTGTGTTTGTGTCTGTTCTTGTGGCTGTTACAGTTTTGGTGTCTGTTCCTGAGCCGGTGTCTGTTCCTGAGCCGGTGTATGTTCCAGAGCCGGTGTCTGTTCCTGAGCCGGCTTCACCGCCCTGGCCGCCCGAGGGGTCTTCACCGCCCTGGCCGCCTGAGGGGTCTTCACCGCCCTGGCCGCCCAATGGACTCTCTGTTTCGCCCTGGCCACCCGATGGACTCTCTGTTTCGCCCTGGTCCCCGGTTAAGCCCTCACCCCTTGTTCTTGTCTCCCTTCATGGACCTGGCCCACCATCCCTCCCCCTGATCCACCACCGTTCCACCTCCCTCCTGAATTCTTGTAATGTGTTGTAACGTCTGGTAGCCGCTCCGTAGAGGGAGGTTTATGTCACAGTGTCTGGTTGTGTTTCCCTTGTTTGTCACTAGAGGTCCTCGTTCTCACGGTGTCCTTCACTTTTGACTTCATTTCCCAGCATTCTGTCTGTCACTGTCACTCATCAGTTCATTGCACTCAGCTGTTCCCCGTATCATTGTTCCCAGGTGTTCATTGTTAGTCTTGTTAGATCTGTGTATATATTCCCTGTCTGTGTTAGTATGTGTACGTAGTCGTTACTTTATGTCCTCACACTTCTGTGTCCTTCCTTTGCCTGAGTCTTGTTTGGGTTTTATGTTTTGGACTGCCTTTGTGGATATTGAACCTTGCCTGGACTGGATGACTACGAGTTTGGATTGCCCTTAAAATAAAAGACTGCTGCTTTTGGATCTTCTGTCCCCCGTGTGTGTTCGTGACACCACCCTAATATCTTACCTATGGGTATCTTCTAACAAAAAAAAAATAGGTTGACAGCTTGTACCAAAACATGTCTGCAAAAGTCTTAACGGAAGCCCTTTTCAGATTTTGCCCCATGACTATTTTTAAAAGAAGTCTCTTCTGCTCACCAAGGCTGCATTTATTTGATTAAAAATACAAAACAAACCCAGTATTGTGGTATTGTGTAATATTGTTTCAATTTAAAACAGCTGTTTTCTATGTGAATATATAGTAAAGTGTAATTTATTCCTGTGATCAAAGCTGAATTTTCAGCATCATTACTCCAGTCTTCAGTGTCACATGATCCTTCAGAAATCATTCTAATATGATTATTTGATGCTCAAGAAACATTTATGATTATTATCACAGTTGAAAACAGTTGTGCTGCTTCATAATGATCATTCATATATGGGAAATATATTTCTTTTCATAAGGGCATACATGATGGTGAACCAAAATTAAATTGTAACATTGATTCAATGCCATTAACATTGATTTTTTTAAAAGCACAGGTTCTGTTCTTTCTTTCAATATATTGCATGTTCAGATATTCATAACAAAACAAAAACATCTAGGGGCCATGAAACTTTTGTGAAAATAATCCAAAATGCTGGTACTGGCTGGTAACTCTTTTTTAAAAGCTGGTGGTAAAAGTGTTCAAGTACAGTTAAAGTATAAATATTTATACATAAATACAAACATAATATATAAATAGAAAACTAGTATGATGTTAAATTCACTTAAAGAAAACTTACAAGTATACTTGCAGTATGAAGCTACTCAACTAGTAGTTTACTGAGAGTGTATACTTGTGTAATTTCATAAGCTACAACATTTGCTTCAAGTATTCAATTAGTCAACTAAACTTTGTAAACTAGTTGTGTACTGAAAGTTTACTTTACACAAAGTATTCTTAAAAGTATACGTTTATACACAAAAAGTGGGCCAATTTAGTTGCAAGTAGTATTGAAATAGTACATACAAGTATTTTGATATTAGTATACTTACTACATAAAAGTATGCTTAAAATATATACTTGAACTTTACTTAACTTTAATTTGAAGTATACTTATTTTTTGTGTGGGCTGTTGTACAATATTTTCACAGATGACATACTGGTGTTGGCGTGGTTTTGTGGTCAGTGATGTCGCATTTATAGCTGTCATAAAGCTCAATATAATTTCAGACAGTCCATTAAGTTCTTTGATTTTTCCTCTGATGGATGTGGTTATGTAATATCCCTTCCTCTGCCCTGTCTGATAGTACAACTATAGTCACTATAACAGTGATTCCCTCATTAGTACACAAAGACAGTATATGCCACAGATCTAATCAGTTTTATTTTGCTTTCATTGGGATAAATTGTTTGTTAATTGGGACAAAAGTAATGGTTCCCACAAATGCACCCTACAGTTCACCATGGAACATGTTTATATTTTACTTATCTTTTTCCTAACGGTTACTTATCCGTCTGGTTTAGGGGTTAAGGGAAAATGTATATTATTAGCCTGGCATGCCAGACCTACATCAAGATGTTAGGTCTAGGAACTCTCCATTGACATACCTCAATCCTAGGGGCGGGATAAACGGTTGTCTTTCAAAATCCCTCTGCACGCAATAGGATAGTACAACCAACCAGAGCAATGAACGGCTGTGGATGAGTGAGTCCCATGCGTTTTCCCACCAGCGGAGCTAATTGATATATTAAACTTTTGCCGTATCCGGTCAGCAAAACTCCGAACACATCTTCCTTTTTTAAGAATGACTTAAGTGACGTTCTCTTAACTCCAAGTCCTCCAGAGACGCGGCCAAAGCCGATTCGAAAGACCGCTGCATCTTCATTGTTTTCAAGTAGCAGGGAAATCACCTATGGAAATCACGCGGAAGTCATGAACTGTGCCGTCATTGTGTTATGCCCGCCCGCCGACTCTATACACGATGTGATTGGCCTGACCTGTTTTTGTTTTTTCCAGCTCAAAAGCCTACGGAGAGTTGCTAGACCACACTGGCTGCGAAATAATTTTCGCTGCCGCTAGGGTGCGTCTAGATTTCTAGGCTATTATATTATTTGAATGATTGCAAAAAACTTCCTGCAAAACTGTGTACTTCTGCAGCAAAGAGAAAGGTTTTTGTTTTTAAACCTTTTTTTATTAACCAAATATGTGTTTGCTAGTGTTATTACTCTTAGTGTTATTATTGCATGTTATTTTTTAATCAAAATAAATTAAATATAGATTTAAACATTCAGTTTTCTTTTTGGAAGCATATTTTGTAAATTAAAGCTATAGCTTTTAACTTCTTGAAAGAACTCCCTCTGTTCAATTATAACTTATTGAAAGAATTCCCTCTGTTCAATTATAACTTCTTGAAAGAACTCCCTCTGTTCAATTATAAATTCTTGAAAGAACTCCCTCTGTTCAATTATAACTTTTTTAATGTAAGACAGATTTGAAGCTCCTGGATACATTACTGCAGAAAACTTAAAAGTACGTATTCTTAAAAAAAAACCACACACAAGTCAAAATGCCATACCAAACATGACCACAGGTTGATGCAACAGACCATCAAACCCATAACTGGCTAAACCCTTACAGAAAGAAAATTTAATTTAGTTTATATATTACAATATATTGAATAATACATAATGCATTGCTGCTTCATATATCTTGAAAAATATGTGACAATATATTTATTGTTACACTAATGTCTATTCATGTGAGTTACTTTCACTCAATTGAGTTATGATTCTGCTACACAAGTATTTGAGGTGAGTTCACAAGGAAAGTTGTGCATGTTAAAAACATGTGAAGTCTAACCCCACTAACACAGAACGTTTAGGGAACGTTAGGGAACGTTAGTTTATGGTTCTCTAAAGGTTAGTTCGAACCAAACCAAAAACTAACGTTTAGGGAACGTTCCCTCAGGGTTATAACGTTCCCTAAACGTTAAGGGAACCAACCAACTAAAACGTTCTCCTGTGGTTGCACCATACCTTCACACAACGTTCCCGTTTGGTTGTTTTTGGTTGTTCTGAGTGCGGGTTTGAAATGTTTATTTCAGCTCCATTTAATGACGTAGCATATAAAAGGTTTGCAGTCACTTGATTTAGATTCACTCAAAAATGGTTCATCTTATGAAATATAAGTAAGATAAACAGCATAGTAAGAGAATATATTTATTTTTATGCTGATAATAAATTTAGCTAAAAACAATACTTTTTTGCTTGATTTTGATTTTTTAACTGTATTAGTTAAAAATACTTAAAACAAGAATCTATCAATAGAACGATTTTTACAACTAAGAAAATTCACTTCTTTCATTCCACATTTCACTTCTTACAAGTGCAGTTCGGTCGGTGTACAAATCCAACCGTTACACCCCCACACCAGTAGGGGGAAAGGCCTCTGCTTTCAGGTGACCGAATGAAGTCCTGTACTGACTTCCGTCTTGTGCTAGATTTACACATACACCAAAGTCCTTCTGGTCTGGATCGATACACAGAACATGCCTGGGAACCCGTCTTCTTTCAGGTAAATGGACACTCGAGATTAATTGGTGTGTTTGAGCACAGGTATATTAGCCCTAGACACGTTTTAGTTAGTGCTAACGTTAGCTCCCAACTTAACTGACCAGTTCATGTTGCCTAGTAGCCTACAAGCCATCTTGTGTAGGCTAGTTACATTTTTTCCCGCCTCTTTATAGAAATACACACGTAGCACTCACACTGTTTGTGAGTTTCATGAAGGATTAAACAAATAATAATAGTTCGGTAAAATATTTGTATAATAGTTTTCTGCTATCACTGTTAGAATACATTCAGAACATGTTTCATTTATTCCTGTACCGTTGGCATCCCTGTGCCGTCGAGCAAATAAGGATAAGAAACTCTATCTAATGGTTAAGTGTAGGAAAGAGTGGGTAACGTTAGTTCGTAGTACCAGTGTGTCGGAGAGAGCAACACACTCCATTTTAGTTTAAAATTACCCTCTAAAATGCTGATTGGCCAGGTTGCCTGACGTCAAGGCGTGTGACGCAACAAGGACGTTCCAGATTGGCTGGGAGAAATGGATACGACTACGTAGAACCCGTTCACTATCAGAAAGAATTGGAAAAAACAACCAACGACCTACACAGCTTCACATTCTCACGAAAAAGTAAGTGAAATACGCTACAGTTTCATGATGTTGTGGTTGTAATACAAGTGTTTGGGGTTTAACCTTAAGCCTTTCCCTCGTAGGGCTTTGTTATATTCCGTCACTGCGCATGCTCATATGACTGTTTTGGGTCCTGTAGCTGTAATATGGATTTAGCTCTAGCTAATGGCTGTACTAATATATATCTGTAATGCATATATATTGGGCTTTGTATGCTGGTGCACAACGTGTATGCTTGCTTTGCCACATTGTATGTTTTGTGTCATCATGTTAACCTGCTTGCGTTCTTGTTACAAATAAGATATACTGGTTCTTTTAATTAATTAGCATTTCTATGGCTGCTGTGTCTCCCCATTAGAAAGTCTCTGGGCTACGACGCCCATGGACAAGCCTATGGATGAGACCAGTGACTCCTGCAGCGAGGAACACCACCCATAAGGTTCACTCAGGTACTTCTGGGTCAAATATACAGTCAAGAAAATCTGGCTCTGTACAGGTGACCTATTGCTGCTATACTATATATAAATAAATAATAGTTTTCTCTGTATGGAAATACTGCTTTGTTCTGCTACTGGCTCTCAAAAAAGTACAGAAGGAATTATTTACACCATTTAAATTTTCTTTTTGTAATCTGTACAAATTGTTTAGTCTTTTATTTCAGATGAAACTGTTCCACAAACAAGAAAGCATTCCAGGACAGAGTGTGTGTCTGGAAGCCCTGTCCGTAAGTTAACATTTATGCATGCATTTAAGAAACCAGAGTCATATTTCCTACCATTGAACTACTGAGTACTGACATTCAACCTGGTGCATATCATGTGACTGTTCTGATGTGTTTGTCTCTTTCTGCCTTTTTACAGGCCTGCAGATGCCTCCACCACCTGCATGTAAGTTTTTTTTTTTGCCATGCGCAAGAAACCTGCCATAAATGAACTGACCAATATTCATATCTACTTTCTTTTTAGTCAACACCACACAGAAAACCAGCCAGTCACCCAGAATTGAATGGGTCTATTGTGACGCAAGCTCAGCCTGAAGGTACAGTGGCTTTGTATTTTCCAATTAAATACAATTTCATGACAAGGAACTTGAGAGTAACTTGATTCTTTTTGTTGTTGTAAACAGCAGAACTCATCACACAGAGGGAGGTGGCTCAGCCATGGAGACGGAAATGAGAGGTAAGAAGACTAACTTAAGTTGTTCACATATGCAAGTATATAATGTATAACAACTAAAACTAACACCAATAATTTTTTCCATAGCTGTGAGGACATCCATTACCCGCATGGCACAGCAGATGGATGCATTTGAGCTCCCAGTCACCTATCTCTGCTCCAGTCGATGACATGTTGCTGTCGCCATGCTCAACAGTCACAGAGTTCGACAGGAGTCTCGGTCAACAGGAGAGGAGGGACAACATGGTAATTAAGTGGCCATAGTCCTGCCCTAAGATTAACACTATATAATTGCATAACTTCAAATATCATTATAACTGAACTGACGGCTCTTACAAAATGAGATTTGTACAAGCTCTCCACTTTGTTCTACATGTATAATTTGTATTTCTATATGTTTTACAGCAACTTTTCCTGACAACCCTTGGAGGTTCGACCAGAGGTACTGCCATGCGTCGCATGCTACGGCAAGTGGCAACCAATGACGTGCTGAAACAGTATAGTCTGCGGGGCAGAAAGGCAAAGAAGGCCTTCCAGGACCTGACAATCTGCAGGGTTATTACAGGTAGGTGTTATTTTATTGTTCACATCAGTATTATTCTTAGCTTGAAGGTTTTAATTTAATTTTTAATTGAAATGTTTTCACACTTTGACGCAAAAATGGACAATATTCAGTCAAGCTTAACGTCGATCCATGGCTCTCTAACAACTCTAGGCGAACATGTGGCGGAGCTTGAACATAGGGTCAGCTCCAATGAGGACAACTTATCCGACATACAAAAACGCCTGAAGTTACTCGAGGGTGAAAATTCCTACCTGAGGGATAAACTGGATGATGTCGAAAACCGAAGTAGGGCTTACAATCTTCGTTTCATTCATGTTCCTGAAAAAGCCGAGGGTAAAAACATCCATGGATTCATCGGCGGCCTAATCCAGCAGCTTTTGGGTGAGGAGAACTTCCCGGTACCTCCAGCTCTGGAGCGGGTTCACCGCTCCCCTATGCAACAGTCACATAACCAGAAGAATTTTGCTCCGAGGCCTATCCTGGTGAAACTCCTCAGTCTTCAGGATAAGTTTAAAATCTTACGACTTTCCCGTGAAAAACATGAACTTAAGTTCAACGACAAACGTATCCATATATTCCCGGATTTCAGTACCAGTCTTCTCCAAAAGCGTCGGGAGTTTGATGTTATCAAAAAGAAACTCCGTGAACTTGACATGAACTACTCCTTGCATTATCCTGCCACGCTCAAGATTATCTCCGATGGTAAATCGGTGCTGTGCAAGACCCCAGGGGAAGCTAAAAATTTTCTTCAGGAATTGCAACTTCTACCTGAATGAAGGACTGCTCCGGTCTTGTTCAAGGTAGTCTATTGACAAAAAGCTGTTGGTTGTTGCTGATGATGTTTGTTTGCCGGTTGTAGCGTAATCGGGATTTATTTGTTTACAATTTGAAGGTTTATATAATATGGAAAAGACTTATTTTTTATTTAAAAAATTTTTCCCCTCAATACCAGAATATTTCGCCTATTAGGGCTGGTTTATGATGAAACCCGTGGCTGATTAACTTTTTTTTTTTTTTTTTTTTTTTTTTTTTACCTAGCCAGTTTATTTTTTAGGCCTATTACCACTAGGCTATATCAACCTTTTTCGTTTCATTTTTCTATAGCCTACGGGATGTCTCATAATGAGGTTTGTACACAGGGAAACATTTTGGATATAAAGCATTCCCAGTTAATATTTTGCGGTCTTAGTCTGCATTCTTTTTCTTTTTTTTTTTTTTTTTCTCTCTTTCTTAATTTTAGGCTATGCCTAGGTTTGGCCAGTTTGTGTGTTTTTGTGTGTGCATCGAGGTATGTGTGTGTATATGTTTGTGGTTAAATGTTTGTAAATATTTGTGTGATGTGCTCTCCCCTCTCCTTCGCCCTTTTCTCCTAGTTCCCCCCGTCTATTTATTTCTTAAGATTCAGTATAGGTAAAGGTTTATTTGTTATTCATTTGAATATTAGGAGTTTGGCACATAAAATTGATTTGCTAAGAGCTTGGCTTTCTTACAACAATCCTAGCGTTATCACACTTTCTGAAACATGGTTGAATAGTGATATATCTAATGCAGATGTTAAACTTGATGGTTATACTTTGTATAGAGCAGACAGGGCTACTCGTGGTGGGGGAGTAGCCACTTATATCTCTTCTCATTTATCTTCTGAACTCATTATGCCAAAGGAGAGAGCTGTACATTTTGAATGCTTATTTGTTAATATTGCTTTTCATGAAAACAAACAGATAACTATAGGTAACATCTATAGACCTCCGAATTCTCCTGTTGAATCGACAAACTGTATTCTTGCTACGATTAATTCTTTAGACCATGCAAACGAGCTGATTTTATTGGGTGACTTTAATCGTAATTGGTTGGATCGTTCATCTTCTCATGAGAAAAATTTATTTAATGGTCTAAACCTTACTCAACTCATTACTGATCCGACTAGGGTAGTTAATAAATCCAAGTCTCTTTTGGATTGGATCTTGGTTACCCACCCAAATAGAATCTCTCAATCTGGTGTATTACCTGATTGTTTTAGTGATCATTCAATTGTTTTTTGTGTTTGGAAAATAAGATTGCCCAGTCTGCCACCTAAAGTAATTAGAATAAGGCAGTGTAAAAAACTGAACACAGAGGCTTTTATCCAAGATTTAATAAGTATTAACTGGTCCAGATTTCAATTAATTCCTTATGTTGAAGACGCCTGGGATTTCTTTCTCTCAGAGGTTCTTAAAGTCATAGATAAACATGCACCTTGGACATCTGTTAAGGTCAAGGGTAGTCATTTACCTTGGATTGATGGTGATTTAATACATTCATTTAAACAACGAGACAAAGCTTGGGCCAGATACCGTATGACAAAGGACGTTGTTGATTGGTCTGAATATAAGAAATTAAGAAACACCTGTACAACTAAAACAAGGAACGCAAAATCACATTACTATAAACACTCTTTATCAGACATTAAAAACCCTAAGCAATTCTGGAAGAGACTTAACTCCTTAATTAACAAAACCAATACAAGTTCTCTTTCCAAACTGAGAGTGAACAATAACATTATCACTGATCCTATCTCAATTGCCAATGCCCTTAATCAACATTTTTCTTCTATTTGTTGTTCTCAATCATCTGAGCTTTTCTATTCTAGCATAACAAATACTTTAAATAATAGCTCTTTCTCATTTTCAACAATTTATCCCTCTGATGTTCAACAAGCAATCTTAGAAATAAAATCTTCTAATGGCGCTGGTCCTGATGGTCTGGACATGAAGTTTATTAAACTTTCTTCTCATGTCCTAGCATTTCCTCTTTGTGATTTATTTAATTTATCACTTTCAACCTGTGTAATTCCATTAATGTGGAAATTTGCGAAAGTAATACCACTACACAAAGGTGGTGACTCACTTGATGTCAACAATTATAGGCCAATTTCTATAATCAGTAATGTAGCTAAGATTTTTGAAAAGCTTATTTTTAGGCAACTGTCCAAATATATTAATGACTTTTCCCTTTTGACTCCAAATCAATCTGGATTTAGACCTTATCACTCTACAACAACAGCCCTTACAATATTTACCAATGATATTTTTTCTGCACAAGATAATAACAAGTTCACTGGTGCAATCTTTATTGACCTCACTAAGGCATTTGATATGGTCAATCACTATATTCTTCTTGACAAACTATATGCTATTGGTCTTTCCAAATCAGCTGTTCTCTGGTTTAATTCATATCTTCATTACAGACGTCAAAGTGTGTCTTTTAATGCTGCTCTCTCCCAGCCTAGAGTAATGGAAACTGGTGTCCCTCAGGGTTCTTCCCTAGGGCCCCTTTTATTTTCTATTTTTATAAATGATCTCCCACAAATATGTTTAGATTGTCAGATTCATCTATATGCAGATGACACTGTTATATATACATCTAAAAACGATATACCTAATATTCAAACCTCACTCCAATTTGATTTCAATCTTATTCAAACATGGTTCTCTTCTAATTTGCTTGTACTGAATAAAAAGAAGTCTTATAGCATGCTCTTTGCAACTAGATCTGCACTCCATAAGCAAAATAATTCTCTTGAGATTAAATTCCTGGACGGTATACCTTTAATAAATGTTGATGAGTTTAAACATCTGGGCCTTTGGCTCGACTCCCGACTTACTTTTAGACCTCATATCGATTCTATTGTAAAAAATGTAAATCGTAGCTTAAGAATGTTATACCGTTCAATTAATTGTTTTACAAAACAGGTTAGATTAAAAATTATTACTCAACTATTATTGCCCATAATTGATTATGCAGATGTTGTTTATCAGAACACAGCCGTAACCAATCTTAAACCTTTGAATGTGATTTATAATAGTCTCTGTAGATTTGTTCTGAGGTGCCCATTTAGAACTCATCATTGTCAAATGTATCAGTCATTGAATCTTCTTTCACTAAGTGCTAGACGACAGTATCATTGGTTACAGTTTGTTCATAAATGTATTTTCTCAAATTATCCATCCTATTTGAAACAATACTTGGT
The DNA here is from genome assembly GCA_036326025.1 of Chrosomus eos. Lineage (NCBI taxonomy): Eukaryota > Metazoa > Chordata > Actinopteri > Cypriniformes > Leuciscidae > Chrosomus > Chrosomus eos. Next base: position 53,207,449 of record CM070821.1, on the reverse strand, counting down.
TCCATATCAAACATCATACAGCCTAAGAGACACTGACCATCTTTTATTTTCTGTACCAAAGGTATCTAAAGAAAGTGGGAGGAGAGCCTTTAAATTTAAAGCCCCTTCTGATTGGAATGGTTTACCTAGTTCTTTTAGATCTATCTCCTCTTTTCACCAGTTTAAGATGTCTCTTCTTAATTATTTGCATACAAGCTGCAACTGTTTTCTTCATGCTTGAAATATTTATATTATTTTTATATTATTATTTTTTTATTATTATTATTATTTTAATTATTATTATTTATTTATTTGTATTTATTTATTTATTTATTTATTTATTTATTTATGTATATATATTTTTTTTCTCCTTTTTCAATTGTCTATATGAATGACCTTAACTGTTTATTGCCTAATATCAAATGGTTGGATTGGGAAGGATATGGGTGGTTTTGGTGTGTTGGAGAGCTTTTGTCTTTGTTCTGTTAGTATGTATGTATGTATGTGAAGTATGTTTTCTTGAGGTCCCCCTTGAAAACGAGATGTCACATCTCAAGGGGTTTTCCTCTTAACAATAAAGTTAACTACTTGTAACTATGTTTCATTTTGACTTCTACTCTAGCGACCTCCGAGAAAAACTTCCCCGCGCTGCAGCAGACGCGGAGGACTTGATTGGGCAAGTGCTAAAGTTTGCCCCACACAGACGGTAAATTGAAATTCTTCTATGTGATGTTCATAATAATCAATGGAATGGGTAAACTATCAATATTTGTTATCATAAAAAACAGGGTTGTTAGTAAAGCAATTTGTCTTGCTTTTGTCAACATGTTCATTCTTAGTATGACATATCAAACTTTTGTTTCTTTCTTTTTAGGCCAGCTGAGAAGGACTGGACCTTCAGAACCATGGAGCCCTATCTTTGTTATTATTGTATTTTTGCCACTTTGGCCATTTACCTACACATTACATACTTTATGCATCTTGCACACTACATTTGCACTATTACTTTGCACTCTTCATCCTACTCCATTTGTACTTGTATTGATATTATGTCATAGTTGTAGGGCTGGGTAATAAATATCGATTTCTCGATATTAATCGATTCTCATTTTTACGAACCGATATCGATTGTTAAATCTCAAGAATCAATTAGTCCTGTTTCATTTAAATTAATGGAACATTGTAGCACGCATCCAAAACATCGCAATAATCTTTGTCCTTTGTTACTATTGATATGAAACCGTGTGAATTTTAAAATTACGTTCATTTTCTTTTGAAATTCAAAAACACAAATACCGTTTTGGCGCTGTGACGTGAGATCGCTCTGGCACAGCTCAAGAGAAGCAGCAGCGCGGAGCGCTTTGATCTCTTCCGGCTTAATAATACCAATACAGCGCAAAAATAAACATGAATGAGCATCTGAAAGTGTGTTAAAAGATAGAGTAAAACTTATAGAAATCCGTATCATGTCACATTGATTCGCTCAATCAGTGTTTCAACCGTGGAAAGACGTCAGTTAAACAGCTTGTAATCAATGTCATGAATCGTCATATTTACCTCAGAAAAACCACATGTGGCCATAAACTTGTTAGTCAGCTAGAAAAAATAACTCTAGAGAGGAGCATTTTGTTAAAATATAAGCACAATATTACATATGCATTATAATCTTAATGTTCTTCAATGTTTTATGCATATTTGAATAAATCTGGCAGCCACCATTTAAATGTTTATATTTCATATAATCTTATTATAAAAAATAAATAAAAGGGTAATTTAAAGTCCCTGTAAAGGTAATTAAAAAAAAATTCTAAACACATTATAAATGTTTATTTATTGTTACATATCCAAAATAATCAATATTGTATCGAATCAGAATCGAAATCGAATTGAATTGCAAGCTTGTGAATCGAATTGTGAAATTTGTGTCAATACCCAGCCCTACATAGTTGTATACTAAAATTGTATAAATCTGACTCTGATTCTTGTATTATTTTTTTTTTAGGCCTTTTATATTTTTTGTATTTTCATTTTATATTAAAGTTTTAAATCCCATCAAGTTTGCCTGTTTGTTTGTTCATTCATTCATTCCTGCTAATATATAATAATTAATTCCTGCTCATGCACAGACAGTTTAAAGTAATAATAAAATTGGTACCATTGTTGTTAAAGTTATTTAAAGGTTAGGAGAATGTAAAAAAGAACGTTAGGGGAACGTTCCCTAAAGGTTGCCTAAAGGTTCCAATGTAACCAAAAACTAACGTTCCCTAAACGTTCAGAAAACTTTCCATGGGAACCAAAACCTAACCTAAACCATAACCTTCAGGGAACGTTCCCACAACCAAAAACTAACGTTCCCAGAACGTTCTGGGAACCATAAATTGTTAGCTGGGAATTGGTCAAACAATAATTAGTTGAGTTCAAAATGTTTAAAATTCTGGTGGCTCCCAGAATGCATTGCAGCATGAAGCATGTATAAAGCGTATATGTGCCTTACAAGCACACAGCCAGAGAAAAACTAACATTAAAAAGTCAAATGTCAAGAGCCCAACTAAAGCAAACACTGATCACCATAATGCAATGGAAATGAAACAGTCTATCGTTGCTTTGTACCTGTTTTTTATTTTCAAGCATAAAATAACTGTAATGCAATAGTGATTTTATTATTCTACAGGTATCTGTATCTTATGGAATTGCCCTCCCTTGAAAACAACCAGCATTTTATTTTAGCTGGTTGTTATCAACATTTGTGTAGTTCCCTTAACTTCACGGGACAATTGCAAAAGTTTGCACAGGCAAAAACTCATTCAGCACACTCACGTTACCCAAAATAGTGTATTGGTGTGTTATTAGACATTTCATATTTTCCATTAGTCGTGTCAAAATTAAGCACCAAAGTGTGATGAGAGAAAAACTGCTTTCTCTTTTCATGCCATTTCTTCACTTTACGGAAACACAAAAAAATCATACAAAATGCTATTGAAGCATCCTGGTCTTCATAACACCTCAGCAGTGCCACATGCTGATAGCATCCATGCCATGCCGCATTGAGGCAGTAATGCATGCAAAAGGGGCCCAAACCAAGTACTGAGTAGATATGCATGACTATACTTTTTCAGAGGGCTGACATTTCTGTATTTTAAATCCTTTTTTTATTGATTTCATGTAATATTCTAATTTTCGGAGATTTTGAATTAGGGGTTTTTATAAGCTGTAAGCCATAATCATCAAAATTATAACAAATAAGGGCTTGCAATATCTCACTTTGCATTTAATGAGTCTAAATAATATATTAGTTTCACATTTTAAGCTGAATTACTGAAATAAATGAACTTTTGCACGATATTCTAATTTTTTGAGTTTCACCTGTACTTACTTACTTACGCCTTCCGCCCAGCTTTGGGCATAGGCCACGAACAAGGGCTCTCCAGTCATCCCGATCCTGGGCCAACTTCTCTAACTGTCCCCATGTGTGGCCAGACCTCTTCACCTCTGCCTCCAGGTTGCGGCGCCAGCTGTTCTTTGGCCTGCCTCTCTTCCTTTTCCCTTGTGGGTTCCAAAAGAGGGCGTGTCTTACTATGCTTAATGCAGGCTTGCGAAGGGTATGGCCAACCCATCTCCAACGTCTTTGGAGGATCTCTTCCTCAATCGGCTGCTGTCCTGTTTGCTGCCACATCTCCAGGTTACTGATGATGTTTGGCCAGCGTACCCTTAGGATTCGTCTGAGACAGGTGTTAATAAAGGACTGGATTTTCTTTATGGTAGTGACTGTTGTTCTCCATGTCTCTGCACCGTACAGTAGAACAGGCTTTATCATGGAGTTAAAGATCCTGATCTTGGTGTTCCTAGGCAGCTCAGAGGATCCCCAGACATTCTTCAGCTGATGGAAAGCTGCCCTTGCCTTCCCAATCCGCACCTTCACATCTGCCTCTGTCCCTCCCCACTTGTCGACTACGCTGCCAAGATAGGTGAAGCTTTCCACTTCCTCTAGTGCTTCTCCTCCTAGCCTGATGGGAGCCGTGTTGTTGTTGTTGACTTTGAGGATCTTGCTCTTCCCTTTGTGTATAATGAGTCCAAGGCTTGCTGAATGAGTTGCGATGATGTTGGTCTTCTCTTGCATTTGTTGCTGGGTATGGGAAAGAAGTGCCAGGTCATCAGCAAAGTCGAGGTCATCCAATTTTGTCCAAGGTGTCCATTGGATGCCATTTCTCTTCTGGGCAGTTGATGTCTTCATTACCCAATCTATTACCAACAGGAAAAGAAAGGGTGACAATAGGCATCCTTGTCTCACCCCTGTTCGCACTTGGAAGGCATCGGTAAGCTGCTGGCTATGTACCACTCTGCAGGTCATTCCCTCGTATGAGTTCCTGATGATGTTAGTGATTTTGTCTGGTACCCCATAGTGTCTCAACAGACTCCAGGTGGTCTGCCTATCCACGCTGTCAAAAGCCTTCTCGTAGTCAATAAAATTGACATAGAGAGGTGAGTTCCACTCCAAAGACTGTTCCAGGATAATCCGCAGAGTTGTTATCTGGTCAATGCAGGATCTATTCTTCCTGAAGCCAGCTTGTTGGTCTCTGAGATGTGGGTCGACTGCATCTTTTATCCTGTTTAGGAGGACTCTATTGAATATCTTGCCTGGGGTTGACAGCAGTGTTATCCCCCTGTAGTTGGAGCAGGAACTAAGATCACCCTTCTTTGGGAGCTTGATGAGATAGCCCTCCTTCCACTCTGTTGGAATGTCTTCCTCCTCCCAGATGTTATGGAAAAGAGGGTAGAACATTTCCACAGTGGTCACTTCATCCACTTTTAAAACTTCTGCAGGAATGGTGTCTGGTCCGGCTGACTTCCCGTTTCTCAATTGCTTGATGGCCTTATACATTTCACCTGTATCACCTGTACATATATATATAATTTCTTTTGTCCTCGCATTCTTTGGTACCCAGTGACACACCTGTGCAGCTCATTATGCGGCTCATTATGAAGGTTATTGTCTTCTCAGGTGTGAATCACGCCCTCACGCATATTGCCTTTCCACTGTCTTACAAAATGTTAATTAAGTATTGTTTTGTGTAAATGATTAGGCAGGATGATTTTCAGATCATTTTGAAGCAAAAACTCTAGGCGAGAACAACCATTAGTCAAAAGTCTTGTGGACACATATTTAGTATGTGTTTTTTGGCCTTATTTTAGAAACTTTAAGTTTTAGTTTTTAAAAAACAATAACCGTTTTTTTTATTCATAAACAATATTCTCCCAAAAATACAAACATATACATACATGTTGCTCACATATTATGGTAGCCCTGTTTGTGCTAAATATAGTGTAATGACAACTTTGCCATTAATATGTTTATAAGCAACTGAAAAAAGCACAAATGTCAGTGCATGTCAAAACATCTCAAGGACCCCAAAAACACCCCAGACCCCTCAGGGTTAACAATGACTGTTAAGGATATAGAAAATATAACAATAATAATGACAATTAAACCAGTTGAAGAGAAAGTTGGAATTGGAAAACTGATCAGACTAAGAAAGAAAGACTAATAATGAGTTTGAAATGACTATGGAAAGTGAAATAGACTGTGATTTGCTGTTGAATGGAATAATGATTAATTGACAAGATTGCGACATAAGGAAACTGTGTGCAACAGAAAGAATGGTATCTTTCTTGAGTCTGCCCAGCTACATAGAAGATGAGGAAATCAGTCAAAAACTGATCTATTGGGGTGGAACTCCCATTCTGCCTCTAAGAAGGAGATATCTTCCGGGGACAACGGTGGCGGACGGAACACGGTTTTTGAGGGTAAAGTTTCCACAAGAGGTGACGCCTTTCCCATATAACACAAGTTTCATGACTGAAGAAGGAGTGCAGTACTTTAGAGTGATTCATGATAATCAAGTGAAGACATGCAGGATCTGTGCAAGTCCGGAGTGAAGGGGGTGGATTGGAATATGTAATGAGTGATTAATAATCAAGGATAAGCATTTTTACATAAGTCATTTCTATATTCAATGAGAAATTCAAATGTACTTTTTATCATATGTTTGCTGTGAGTGTTAAACAGCTGCTTTTAGGTACATTCTGATGTGACCCTCAACATGTGTTGTCTATATATCTACTTCTTCCTGAGGAGGAATTTATTATCAGTATGTTTTGATAGTTTGTCCTGATGATAGTTAGCTCAGGCCCTCTTCAAAATTGAAGAAACCGCGACACACTAGTGCTTTGTGTGTGTGCTGTATGTTCTGTGCAGGTCTTGTATAGGAGCTATGGGAGACTTCGGGGAGGTCACCGCAGACCTAAATCTAGGAATCGTGCGACAACTATCTTGACTAATGGCGACATACTCTCCTATCTATACATGTGTGGAAAGGTTTTTCATGGATTTGCTTAGACCAAATGTGTTCTTAGCCAATTAGAAACTGCAACCTGAAGCAAGGACGTAGCTTAGACCTTGGTGAATGGTATAATTGCTGTGATCTTGTAACTGTAAGCGGGGCGGCCTACAAATTCCTTAACAGCTTGAAGCTGACTTCTGCTGATGAAACTGCAATTTGTCTTCAGTAAATCTTTTCCTTAATTTATTATAATTCTGACTCCCAGAGCCGGATTATCCATAAGGGCACTTGGGCAAGTCCCCAGGGGCACCAACCATTCACAACCACATGACACAAGCTTTAAAAATATTTTTTGTAAATTGTTATATTAATAACTTGAAATTCTTGAAAGACCATACATAACTCGTTTATGAACACTAATGTTACAATAATAATAATAATAAATTATAAATAAATAAATAAATAAAGATTACATGACCACTATCAATCCCCCCTCCTCAATCTGTCAGACTCAGACAGTGGTGGAAAGAGTACTGACAAATTGTACTTAAGTAAAAGTATTGCTACTTAAGTAATAATATACTTGAGTACAAGTAGAAGTACTGAAATATAATATGACTCAAGTAAGAGTAAATAAGTAGTTTGCTTAAAAACTACTCAAGTAACTGCGTTACAAAGTACTTTAGTATTTTTCTATTTTTACCCAAAATGGGGAGATGATAGCGAAATGGAGCGCTAAACACTCTCATGTCCTCTGTTTCATTCATACTGAAGGCCCAGTACTGATGCATAGAAGTACTAAACTTACACATTTCAGGAAATGCCTTATTTGATACAATAACATGAAAATAGTGATGTTTTGACTGATGAAACATGAAGACAAACACAATATAGCTATAACATATCTGTGTTCATCAAACTATCAGGTATTTTCAAAAGAATGATGTATGTTTTTAAAGGGTACCTATCATGGAATTTTGAAAATTACCTTTCATGTAGTGTGTAACATAGATCTAAGTGAACAAAAACATCCTGCAAAGTTTTAAATATGAAAGTTCACCGTATACAAAGTTATTGTCTCTCAAAAGTAAGAGTCGACTCTGAGTCGCTGATATGAATCGATAGACGAACGATGCATTTTCTCTAACTTTCGTACATCACTTGTACAAGTTATTTGAATTCGACACGCCCACTCAGTGCGCGCGCCGAGCAGACAGAGAAACCTGACAACATCATGTCGACGAGACTCTGTTCTGAAGTGCGAATCAAAAGCAAACTTTTTTTTTCACTGCCCAGGGACAAGCATGTGAAGACTCAGTGGCTAGAGTTTATATTTACAACTATACCACACAAGTATAGCCACCTTGAGCTGTGTTCGCGTTATTTTAATGACGATCGCTTCACAAACACAAATGCTTTCATGTGTGAATTCGCGAGTCGCCTGATACTGAAGGAACGTTCAATACCAAGTTTATTTGGATCAGCTTCCTCCTCCGAATCACAACCTGTAAGTACTATTAATAATTGTTGCTTTTATGTGTGTGTGTGTGTGTGTGTGTGTGTGTGTGTGTGTGTGTGTGTGTGTGTGTGTGTGTGTGTGTGTGTGTGTGTGTGTGTGTGTGCGTGCGTGTGTGTGTGAGAGAGAGTGAGAGTCACGCTCAGCAGCTTCTAGGTCTCCAATGTCATTTTTTTTGTTTTTTGAAATATGTGAAATTATGTGAAGCGTATTGTAGTACTGCAGTGCTTTATCAATATGTTTAAGCTTTGGGCTAACGCAAAATATAACTGACTGCGTCATCTGACCAATCACCGCCGATTAGCGTCACGCAAAGGAGGGGTTTGGACAAATGAGTCGTCAAACGAATCATTAGTGAGTCGGTGAGCAAATCAGCTAAAAATAAATGCATATTATAAGACAACAAAAGTGTTTTTTGTCATTGCATGCATGTAAAACTGTTGTTGGGGACTCCCAGAACATTATTAGGAACATTTTAAATGCCATAATAGGTACCCTTTAAAGGATTAGTTCACCCAAAAATGAAAATTAGCCCATGATTTACTCTCCCTCAAGTCATCCTAGAAGATATGACTTTCTGCCTTCAGTCGAATACAATCAGAGTTATATTAAAAAATGGCCCGGCTCTTCCAAGCTTTATAATGGCAGTGAATGACTGGAGAAAATTTGAAGCCCAAAAAAGTGCATCCATCCATGATAAAAGTGCTCCACATATAGACTACTAGCTTTCTCTGTTGTCAAGAGCAAAATTTTATTACTAATTTTGAAAAGTAAGTCCAAGTAAGATCATTTCAATGTTTTGATTTGAATCATTTCATAATTGAAAGCAAAGAAGGTTAAGTGAGAGGTCCGATTAAAAAAAGGTATGAAAAACAATAAAACAGTATGAATAAAAAAAATCCCAGTAAAAAAAATTTAAGTGGGGTACGGGTTAACGTTAACATGTTAAATTATCTTTTTTTCATTGTAGCCTACCGAAAATGTGCTGGGAGCCCACTGTTGCTATAGGAATGAACTACACTTTTACATGCATCTGATTTCACTGTTTTTCAGCTTTGTACAAAGTTTGCTTCATATATTTAGTTTAACTGTATTGTTAAAGAGGGCAAGCTTTACCATTAATTGAACTGTGTGCCTGTATTATAGACACTTACATTGATCTTGCTCCGTCCATGCAATAACTGCGTCCATGTTATGAGCCGAGCTTTTTTATTTACTTCAACTGCTCAGTGCTCTGGTATTATCAATGGTATGACACATTTCAGTAGTTGCCATAATTAAATATGAGCAGAATACTTACTTACATTCACTGAAAAATTGAAACGTTAGCGCTGCCGCTACTGATTCAAAACACGAGCGCCAGTGATTGAATGTCAAAGCGCGGTTTGAACGCCCCGCCCCCCAGCCGAACTGAAAGTTTTGATTGGTTTTGCACCCGAGTCAGTGTTATTGGCTGAACTGCTTCAGTTCTGTCTGTTATTGGCTGAAGCGCAGGGCTCCACCGCAGTAGTATGAAAAGTGTCTGTCAAATGTCAGCTTGCCCTGTTGCTCCGTCGGCACCTTTGTCAAACTACTTTGTACTTTTTATGAAAATTAAATGTAGAGAAGTTGAATATTTTATTTTTATTTTACTCAAGTAAGAGTAAAAGTACCACAATTTAATTATACTCAAGAAAGTAGAAAAAATAAAAAAATCTACTCAAGTACTGTAACGAAAGTATTTGTAATTAGTTACTTTCCACCACTGGACTCAGAGATGAGTTGGTCCACAACAAGTACGCGCAAATGTGTCATTTTTTGACGGCTACAGAAAATGAATCTAAATCCAAAATGGACAGACGTCAATTAAGTGTTTTTGCAAAAGAAAATGTAAAGAAAAACAAGGACGCTAGACGTTTAGCTACAATTCAAAATGTTCCAGGGATCGAAAGTTTTTTTTGTAAGAACACATGGGCATAGATTACACGGGGGACGTTTCCCCTCCAATTTTTATAATGTAAATTCATCCCCCGCACTTTTTCATAGGGCAAGTGTGTCTATGACAAGCTGAGGTTTTTGCGGTTGTGTTTAGCCTTCCTCGAGATTTAAAATCCAAAAAGTCAAGGATAGTCTATCTATCTACATACGTGACTTTCACGTTTCCATGGTAATCAGTCACTCATGCATTAGACTACGAAGCGCCCATGCTCGCACCCGCGCCGAATCCATCAGTTTCATATCAAAACAGCAAAAAAACTCTTCACTCCTTTTTCATGGAAAAGGCAAGCACTGTAAGTAATTTGTCATGTAGTATCGAATTGTGTTGCACAATGATGAAGAACTCTGATTAATGACAAATGCCATTTCTCTTGTTGAATAATTAACAAGATTTGTTGTAAATAGAAAATATTCACTACCCGCACAAACATGCACTATTTTTATTCGTAATGTCTTTTATTTTCACAGAAATGTTATCAAAGCCCTTCAAATTAGAATAAACATGGTGATTGTTAATGCTGAATTTGTATGTTCATGGATTAACAGCCACGATCTGCTTGAATCAGGCAGTAACATGTGTACCTAGACTATGATGTTTACCATAATTCGGTAACACTTTACGATTAGATAAAAAAGTTTAGACAAACTTTAAGTTCTCTTGAAAAAGCCTAACAAGAAAGTTTGAAGTAGTTTTAAAAGCTTGAAGTTTGAAGGTTTTCTATTGGAAAGTTTTAGTTTAGTAAGACAGACTTGTTTAGGCTATTAAGGAAATGTAATTTTGCCAAGAGAAGAACTTTTATTTTAAGGAAATGTTATTTTTAAATCAGTCTACTTCAGTGTGATAATTTGAATAATTGTAATGCGATGATCAGATATCAAAATCAGAGAATATCATATGTTTGGGCGGTTGACAGGTGGATTATTTATTTTTAACAGTGGATTCGGGGGACTCAAAGTGCACCAGATTAATGAATTTATCTTTAAAATGTACAAAATTGTCTTCCGAGGGGGCCTGCCCCCGGACCCCCCTAGAGGTTACGAGATCCACCTACAAAAATACTGTGGGGGGGTTATAGCTTTTGAGCTATAGTGTCCAGGGGCACCACACTGTCTTAATACGACCTTGCTGACTCCGGGTCTTCATTCATCTGGTTATGGGTCTTTGACTGTAAAAACCATTTTAGAGGAACATGAAAAAAAAGGACTGCCCTCAATTCATTTGCAGAAACTGTCTTGAGCAGGGGCATATATGCGCTGAAACTGTCTTGAGCAGGGGCATTATGGCAGAAACTGTCTTGAGCAGGGGCATTATGCGCTGAAACTGTCTTGAGCAGGGGCAGTATGCGCAGAAACTGTCTTGAGCAGGGGCATTATGCGCTGAAACTGTCTTGAGCAAGGGCAGTATGTGTAGAAACTGTCTTGAGCAGGGGCATTATGGCAGAAACTGTCTTGAGCAAGGGCATTATGGCAGAAACTGTCTTGAGCAGGGGCATTATGGCAGAAACTGTCTTGAGCAGGGGCAGTATGCACAGAAACTGTCTTGAGCAGGGGCATTATGCGCTGAAACTGTCTTGAGCAGGGGCATTATGCACAGAAACTGTCTTGAGCAGGGGCATTATGCGCTGAAACTGTCTTGAGCAAGGGCAGTATGTGTAGAAACTGTCTTGAGCAGGGGCATTATGGCAGAAACTGTCTTGAGCAAGGGCATTATGGCAGAAACTGTCTTGAGCAGGGGCATTATGCGAGAGACTGTAAAGTCCCGTGGTGCCAAGGCTGCCATAAGACAATGTTAAGATGGAGATGCGATATAGACAACGAGGAAAATGAAGATACAGGAATGGAAATACAAGAGGTGATGGGAGTTAAAACAATTGAAAGTTTAAATGACTCACAAAGGCAGACACAAGGAGAGAAAGATAAACAAGATGATGAGGAAGAGAACGACACCAACATAAATGAGAATGGAGATGGGAGGAGGAGCAAACAAAGAGGATATAAACTTGATTAACTTAAAGTCCACGATCCCGGTACCGGGACAAAAAATCTTTATGATGTTCGTATGTTCTGGTCGCTCCGTGGATCACTTCCGGTTGACAAGTTTGTTGACTGAAAGCGAACTGCGAGTTTGCATGTGTTATTACAGTTTATGAACTGTTTTGATTTCTATAATTGCATCTAGAAAGATAAAAGCATCAATGCTATTGATAAAAGCGATCTTTGGAAGTGCAACTGGTTTCTAAATGGACGATTTGGAGAAGTTTTGAGTGCGCATTCTTAAGACTGCGTTTGGGTAAGTTACTCAAAGTTATAACCAAGGTTATGGGTTTTCAGCATGTACAATGTTTATATACATTTTTACTAACATAAAGTTATTGTTACTTAGTTTGAAATGTGAAAGCACAGCAACCAATCTGATAAACTATTATTTGAAAATAAATGTCAGATGTTTTGGATATGGAAAGTATGATTGTAAAATGGTAAATCAGTCAAATGTTCAGTAAATCTACATTTTGATACAGAAACTATGTATAAACAGTGATTTTTTTTGTTTCAGGTTCTATTGAAGATGTGGCACTGTTAGCACAGTTGGCACAGCTGGCATCACATCTCCAGGAGGCTGGCCGGTGATGTTGCACAACACAGATGACAAAACTGATGCCCATATAATCAATGATATAAATCTGGAGGATGAGGATCATGTTCTAGATTGTAATAGACCACAGATTTTAGGCAAATAATTTCTCAAATAATAAGTCTTGTATATTCTGAAAGAATAAAATGATCAAAATCATAAAGCACCTATTTTTTTTCTTTTTGTTTACTATAGCACAGACAACATATACTATAATATTTATCACATTCAGCAGTGTTTTATATAATTTCAAAGGGTGTTCTGTAAAATTACACTGGAATATTGCATATATACCACTGGATATGGGTATGAGCAGAGTTTAGATTTGGGTAGGTGGAAATTACATTAAAAAAAGGTAATATTCCTCCCTTCAGATTTGTTTTAATATATTTTTAATTTTTTATTATAGAGTAATAATTATTTTCCAGTGTTTTCTGTCATCTAGAGGAAATAGCCATACTTGTCTGCATGTCCCTAGACCCCACAGGGCCCTGAGTTATACACTTTCAAAAATGAATTTAAAATTAAAAAATCAAAAAGCGCCTCTATTTTTGTGTTCATTAAAGCTCAGACAACATATACTTAAATGTTTATCACTTTTAGCACTGTTTTATGAAACTGCAAAGGGTTTCCTGTAAAATGACACCAAAACTGTGTATTTAGGCCAAAGTATGTGGGAATGGGAAGCTAATTTGGGTAGGCCAAATCCAGGCGGAAATGGCAAGGATTGTAAGAGGTTAAAAAAAGCTTTTCTAAGTGTGGCGATCAGGACGAGGCAGAGGGCCGTGAGAGAGTGGCACGAGGCCGGTGGCGTGATTGCTGATGAGCGACTCCTGCGCGACGCACCGGTCTCGTATCTCTCACGGAGGAGCGGAAGCATACGAGTAGGAGTGACGACAATGGAGATCAAGAGAGGACTGGCCTGAACTTGTGTTGTGTTTGTTTTGTTATATGTGGCAGCAGTCGTCCGTGAGGGGCTGCTGTCCTTTACTTTCATTTTGTATTTGCTTTATTTTGTGTCAATAAAGTCTTTAAATGTTTGCCGGTTCCTGCCTTCTTCTCGTAACATCTGAACCTTGTTACACATAGGCCCCATTTACACTGCATGGTTCAAGTGACCCAAATCCGATTTTTTCCTCTCATGTGGCACAGATCGGATATGACCCATGGACGTGTAAGCAGGAAAAATGCATGGATTCCGATTCTCTCAGATCGGATTCAGGCCTCACTCATATGTGGTAATAAATCGGATATGAATCGGATACGTGCATTTGCGTGTGCCATGTAAGCAGACAAATCGAATATTCATGATATTTATTAAAAAAGTGACGTCAACTCAGGTGGACGCCACCAACTGAGATCACATGACTTAAGCGCGAGGGAGGACGAAGGATACACACAGTGGAGCAATGCGGAGGTTTCGTGTCTTTTGAGTGTTTGGGGCGAAGAGTGCAGGCAAAAATGCAGGGTTGTTACAGAAATAAATCCGTGAAGACTTCACGAGATATGGGGAGGCACGGTTTTAAGCGCTCGTGGCTACAGTGCCACCGTAAGATAAAAAGCTTAAAAAACAAATACAAAGCGAAAGCAAAACACTGGATAATTTTATTCACATCTGCATCCATTGTATTTTGTGCTGTTTTATTTCCTTTTCCGGGTCAGAACTAGAGGATGGATACCTGACCCGAGCCCGACGGTACCCGACGGGCCGGGCCGGGTTCGGACAGATTTAATAATTTAGAAATTATGTTCGGGTTCGGGTTGGGCTCGGTCACATCAGCGCGATAAGGCATTGAACATTTTTAATTTAAAACAGCTAACGTAGGTATCCAATTTGCCTGATGCTTTCACTTGATGCAAACGTTCGTTTTTGTGATTAAAATACATGTAAAATATTACCATAACATATGTCTTACTGTGTGCGGAAATTTGTTTATGTAGCCGTGACAACGAAACACGTGCTCCGTACGCGCTGATGCGCGCGTCCTGTTGACATTACCGAATGCCTTCCTACATTTGCTTAATAAAAGCGGGCTTTCCACACAAACAAACGTACATGTGTCATTAGTATGATAAAAAAAAGGGATTTTAACTGTCGGTCTCGGACATAAATATCTTTATGCCTGTCGGGCTCGGGTCGGGTTCAGTTACTGCTCTGTCGGACGCGGGCCGGGCTCGGACTGAAAAATTCGGCCCGATCCGCACTCTAGTCAGAACGTCTAAATTTGGTAGTTTCATCAGTGTATAGTGTAAATGCAAAAATCGGATACGGGTCACTTTTAAAAGATGATGTAAGCGGGTCGTCAAAAAAATCGGATATAGTCAGAATATATATTGGGCATCAAGACCTGCAGTGTAAATGCAGCCTAAGGAATAGGTCTAAGCTAAGCTTTAATGAGCTCTATAAGTATTATATCACTGAATGCTAGAGGATCATCCAAATGTCAAAAATTTGAAACATTAATGTGTCTGACCAAAAAATTTGATGTGCTATATTTACAAGAATCGAAATGGGAAAATCAAATAAGTGATGAAATTAGAAAATTATGGAACGGCAAAATATATAGTAATTGTGATATGGGAAGGAAGATAGGGGTAGCTATTTTAATAAGAAAACGGATATTTGAAGTAGTAGATATAGATTATAAAGATACGAATGGAAGAATAATAATTGTTAAATTTTTGTGTAATGGAAAAGAAATGAAAGTGTGTAACATACATGCACCAAATGGTGAAAGATAAAAAAAAAATTTTTTTATAAGGATATGAATGAGTTAATAGAAAAACATGAAAACATTGTGTTAGGTAATTTTAATACTGTAATACAGAGAATTTATATAGATCAGTGGTTCTCAAACCTGTCCTGAAGGACCACCAACACTGCACGTTTTCTTTGTCTCCCTAATCAAACACACCTGATTCAACTCATCAGCTCATTAACCCAGGTGATAATTCTCAAAACCCAGATTTTAGTTTGGGGATCATTTTTTTAAATGGATAAAATGTCTATATACAGATATAAGTAGTTGTGTGAAAGTAAATGATTTTTTAACTAAATATTTTAAAATAACAAGATCAATCAGACAAGGGTGTCCTATGTCAGCATTATTATACACAATAGGATCTGAAGATTTAGGACTGGCAATAGAACAGGAAAAGAACATAAAAGTAATGTAGGTAGCCAAAAAAAAAAGCAAAAAAAAAAAAGAAGAATCAGAAGAAAAAATATTTCAATATGCAGATAACACGACATTGTTTGTAAAATATATTGAAAGTTATTGTATAGGAACAGGGGCAAAAGTTAATGATGAAAAAAACACAATCATTAAAGTTGAATTAAAGAATCATTTACTGAATACAATACAACTTAAGGAAGAAAATTTAATATGAAAAATTTAGGTATAAGGGTTGGAGAAAATGAAAATGAAATAAGGGAAGTGGTATGTGTCACAGGTGTGGTGCGGGCTGAAGAAAGTACAATTTAAACTTTTACTCATCACGCACAAAGGTAACATTCTACAAGAACCAACCTGGGGCTCGTTCTTCGTACGTCGCTAACTCAGCTGGATTTGATTGTTGGCGATTTGGCATGATCTTGGATTGTTTGGTTCTTCGACGCTCATCCTGGACTTGCTGTCATAGCAACAGGTGCGCTAGCTTGAACCTGCTCGCGAGCAGGCTTATTTCATGTAAACAGGATTAGATCGCGGCTTCATAAGCGGAGCTGATACGGGAAGTCTTTTAGCGCAGCGCGATAGTGTACTTTTTGAGAGATATCGTTTTTCTCATGACTCGTGAGGATGTCGTTAACATCATTAATTTGTTGGAAACGCATAAATGTTCGACTCGTCGGTCTTTAATAACAGTGCAGACAAGGCAAGTTACTATTGTGATTCTTATCCAGATTAGTAATATTATATCAAATTTTAAAAAGGCAGTTGACTGACTAAAATCTCTTAGATGGTGTGTGACTATGTTCCATATCACATATATGGCCAGGATCTGTGCATGACTCAAGAATTTTCAGAGATTTATGCACATTATTTGAACATGGTAAGGAAAAATATAAATATCAAGCTAACCCAAACCCCAGACCAGTTACAATACAGCTCTAGCCAGGACAAGGGCACACAATGAAGTGAACTTTAGCCAACTAAAGTATCTGAAAAGCCTGAGGGTTGCACCTGACAGGGCCTGTGACATGGCATGGGTCATATTACACAACATTGCACCATCAGAAAAAATATATAACATTTCATTAATGTTTAATAAAAGACAAAACAAATATGCTTAGTTCTTTGAGTTTTATTTTAAAATCTTTTAAAGTCATCTTTTGCCTGCAAATAATATATATATATATATTGTACTCTGTGTGAAATAATATATTAGCACTTACTCTGAAGTTCCTATGTAGCAACTCTATCTCCAGTGCCAGTTTTCTTTCTTTAAGTTGTCAAGTATTTTCAAATACTCTGTTTTCTAGGGGTAGGGGTAAACCTGTCAAACACATGGCTTATGCATCAAAAATAAAAGGAAAAGTACAACACTGCCCACCTCTGCATCACTGCTTTGTGCAGACTCTTCTGTAGATGTGGACTCCTGCAACTCATATTGCATTCAGAAATAATAGGTAGGGCCTATCAAGTGTAAATTAAGTAAAGTTATTTATGCACTTAAAGATACCTGAGAGGGTTTCTTCACTGTCCTGTGCATTGGGGGAAAATGGGCATTACAAAGTGTTGTACTTTCTTCCCTTTTGATGTAACATGCTTTCAGCCACTTGCTTGGGAACAGGTAAAAGTGTTGGTGTATTCTTAAAAACTGCACAAAAGAGGAAAACACAATTACATTACAATGAAGTACACTGGGGGAAATGTGATCAATAACTCATGGCTACATATTTTTTTTTACATTAACTATCTAGTTTCACAGTCACACATGTAGACTTTCACAAGTCAAAGCAATTCATTACTAGGTTTAACAGCTGATATGACTGGACAGCCATTTGGATTATAGGCTTACTTAATTTACAAAGTGGTGCAACTCGGTGAGTTGCACAGTTTTGAAAACGAACGTTAAGGGTTGTTTTAAGGACATGTTTCAGTATGCTCGTAGACAGCCACTCTGAAGCGCTCAGAGGTGATTCTAAAATTGTCAAAAAGTCGAGACAGGACCCATTGTCAAAATTTCTAAGTGCACCACTCTAGTTCATCCAAAACAAACTAGAAAATAGATTCAAAGTGCTAAGTACCGGAATTATCCTTTAACACATTGCTTTCACTTATTGATGACACTTATTGTCGCCTTTTTCACCTCTCTTCGCCTTTGTCGCCATTGGCTTTTGGCTTGCTTAGTTGGGGACATTTAACATTTAATTTTGAATTTAACAATACTATTACAACACTGTTTTCCTGTTATCTCTGTGAAGCTGCTTTGAAACAATCTGTATTGTAAAAAGCGCTATATAAATAAAGGTGACTTGACTTGACATCATACCCTCGGCGGGCAGGTACGGGTGAGTTTTTTACCCCATATCAGTTAAGCGCAAACCACGCCCCTTACGCGAAAACCACACCCCGCAGCATTGACTCACATCAATGAATCGATTTCATTGGTCACTCTATTAAAGCGCTGAAACCCCAAACACAAAAGGATTGCAAAAAGTATTTATACAAAATTAAAAGTTACACAGAATTTACAACTTTTATAAAAAAACATTAACTATGAGGTCAATCAGCGACCCCCTTCATATTGGACAGCACGGCAAATTTGTTTAAAATTATATGAATCAGTGAACTCGTTAAACTACATTTTACAAAAAGATTTTTTAAAAATCCTTAACCTCACCTTCCAATTACCAAGCCTTTACTTAACCATAACCTACATGCCAATCTGGTTTGTCAAATCAATGAATTACAATGTGCGTCATGAACATGTTCATGCGAGATAAGCAGCATCGTTTAACTGAATTTTCTGTCCACACCCAATGTGTTAGTTATGGAAATTCAGAGCAGGAACTCAATTCCAGTAAAAAAGTCCCTCCCAGTTTTTGGATGGGCTTTTTGCAAAATAGATGACTTTGATGTTCTAATATTTAAAAATAAAAAACATGTGCTGGGGAAATCACTTCTCATGCAGCACAGGCAATCTATCAAAACAGCAAAAAATTATATACATCATTAAAAAAGCACACACTGTTAAAAAAAGCAAAACTGTACAACTGCATTGTACTGCAGACAGCAGCTGTTTAAAAATATATATATGTTTTACAATACTGTACATCATTAATGGACATTTTCTGTGCCATTGCGCAAATATAATGGCACAATAATCAATAACAAAATTTATATGAATATTTGTCATTTATATTGCTTGCAAAAAAACAACAAAAAAACTGACCACTGAACACAGCCTGCATCACTCCACTCAAGCTGACTTTCAAATACTATAAATCAATAGTCAAGTCAAATCACCTTCATTTATATAGCGCTTTTAACAATATAGATTGATTCAAAGCAACGTTACAGTGATAATAGGAAAGTAAAAGTACAATTAAACAATTTAATCATTACCTTACTAGCATATTAAATATGACTGATAATAATAATACACATTATATAAGTAGATATGTATTTGTCATGTGCGAACGTTAGTGTCAACCTTGGCAACCACCACATTGGCAGCAATAAACCTGTGTGGCGCCATGTAATTGGGAGAACCTGAACTCATTTAAGAAGAGGACATACTGTATATAAGACAGCAAGATATACAGACGGGCAGCACTGATTCCGAAGAACCTACTAATGCTGTTTCTCCCTCTCCATTACAGAGATTTTCTCCTCTATCACCAGTCACCGGCACCACAGATCAGCACAGAATCCAACAAAACACCTCAACGGCCCAGACAACACCTGCATGTTTTACTTTTCTTTTTTCTTCTTCTTCTTCAATAAACGAAGACATTCACAAACAATTAGAATGCTGCAAATCTCTATTGAAAAAATGGAGCACATGAAAACAAAAGGGTAAGTGCAAAGTCTGTCGCTCACAAACTGAAAGTGAAATTGTGATTGCTTAAGTGCTGACATATTAGAATATAGCTACAGGCACCAGTTGTGCCATTGGCTGTGTTCTTAATGACAGTACACAGCCTGATGAGCATATAAACACTGATAAGACGGAGAGACTCTTCACTCTAAAGAAAATGGGCAAAATAAAGGAAACAGGAAAAAAATGGCACTAAAAAACGTTTTCCCACTGGAAAGAATCGTATTACAGGAGCAGAGGCAAGACATTAGAAGGAAGAAGACAACAACAACTGGGGAACGACCAGAATACAAACCCTCATCCAAGCTGTTCTCAAATATATTGAGAAAAAAGGAACAACAACAAAAAACAACCAAGATAAAACTAGAATCAAACAGGACTAAAGAAATTATTACCGGAGACCTTCAACTTGCCCTATACAAGAGGTAGACAGTAATAACTTATTTTCCCACAGCAGCTTTGTAAAACGAATTGGAAGAAAAAAAGTTGAATTAGAGGGAAAACCCTTCAGTGGTTGGCCAGTTGAGCTATTGAGACATTTTATTCAAAGAAGTTTAACATTATGACAGCAAACCTAAGGGAAAGTCCTGAGATTCTCGTTAGAGGTGAAAGGGATGGTAAAATCTGTAACCTTCGCTTCTTCACACATCGCAGTCCTGCATGGAGAAACACTTTTTACAGATATTATGAAGGTAGGGTTACAGAAAAGGACATTGAACATGCCTTGCAACTGTGCATAGGGGACTCCGAGAACCCACAGAAAAAGCACCTAACAGTTAACATTTACAATAGTGGAATTGTAATGTTGCAGGGAGCAAGTCCAGTGCTCACAACCTTTGAAATTGAGATCTTTGATGTATTAAAAAGAATGGTTTAGCAAACAGCTCTGCAAATTTGAAAAGAAAAAAGAGCGAGGTCTTTTTCCTGGCAAAGACTTCCACCCAGAGACTATCCACAGAGTCAAAGCTGAGATCTCCAGAAGATGTGCTCTTCTGTCCAGTGTGCTAAAATCACAGTAAAAGACCATGGGCATCTAAACAAAGACAAGGTCAAAATACTTGCAATCAAAAGACAGTGAATGGGGCAGACAGACTACACCCAACAGAAATGCTCTGGCCAATCAAGGGACCCCCACATCTCCACCAGGACAAGGGTGAGAACCTCCACCTCATGGATGACTTTACTTGTGAGAACCCCGTTTACCAGGACGACACCATAGACCCTCACAAATTCCACCTGAAACCTCTGAGACTACAATCGGGCACCAACAGAGGAGATCACCAAAGGCACCAACCTGCAACTGACCGAAGATCCCCAGCATCAACTCATCAACCAAGACATCAATCCAGACAGTCTATGACCTCCAGAACCAAAACTGACTCATTCAGCCGAAACTGAGATTGGTGAGATAAAAAAAAAAAAACACTAAATAAAAAGTCAGTCTGGCTGTAAAAGTTACAAACCTCATATTTATAAAAAAGAAAAAAAGCAGTCAACATTGAAAATTATATTTATGTATTACCTCTAATTATAATGTATTTTATTTCTTGTACAAACAGCATCTGTGTATTTTCCGAGGTCATGTCATTTAAGTTTTGCTCGCACTGGTTCTCATGTGTTCTTGTCTTGTCTTGTCTTATGCTTGTACATGCAGCAGAAGATGTGTGTTACTTAGAGGTGAGAGGAAAGCCATGCTTAGGTCATAAGTTATGAGAAACTCATCCAAATAAATATATAAAAATTTTACAAATATTAATCATGTTTAAAATTTCAGCACCCATTATTCACATTATTATTATATGCTTGGATTTAATTATAAGTAGAAGCTTTGTATAACTTTTACTAGTATTACTAGATTAACTGTGTTCTGTTTGAGTTCATTGTTTTCTCTCCATGTGGTGCCAAATTATCTTTGCAGATGTTTGAGGCCCTACATTTCTATGAGGTCCCAAAAAATTCTCTTGTAGAGAATTGTTTAAGGCTACATATAGATACGTGACTTTGTTTTAACTTTGTGGGGAGTCTCATAGCCAGTCAACTTCCACCAGATGGGAACTTCATGGATGCATTAGGGAAGAGGTTACAAAAACCATGAGACCTACTTATATGATTGAAAAGAGTCTAGAATGCCCTGTGCTTGTAACTTATCGGTATCATAGATTAGAGATTAATAGAGTTTGCCCATGCCTATAATTAATTGTTGGTGTTTCTTTGATCTACTGTATATAAGTTTACTACAAGTTTATTTCTCAACTCATTGCAGTCTGTGAGTCTAACTGCATTTTGGAAATGTAAAGAACAACTTGTCTTCAGTAAATTTTAATTGATTGATTGCAATCTTGACCCTGACTCTTCATTGTCCATACTGGCCTTTCTACATGACCAAGCTGTCCGCCCCAATTTTAGTAACACAACATGTAACACTGTTCAACAGCAACATCAGAGTACTGTAAAATAAATAAATAAATGAAATATAAATAATTTTAAAAAACATTCAATTATAGTATGATGATACTGGTGACTGTAGCTGACAGTAATTTACTGTTATTAAACAACATTATACAATTGTAAAAATTAATACAGTACAGCGCTATACAATAATATATAGAAAATTATTATTTTAGTGCTGCTAGTGTACAATTCATTGATCGTTTATTACTCATACAAAAGTGACCTTTAGAGTATACCATTGCAAAGGAGTTATTTAGTAACATTTTAAAAATTAAACCCCATGAAACCTGCAAGAATAGAAAAGTATCTTTGACAAAAATCTGTCTTATAAAATTAGACATTTATTATATGCAGTGCAATATCACGCACATTAGTCAAATAAAACAGTACATAAGGTGTTTGTGAGTGTGGGTTATAATACTGATTGCATTGGGATATGTCAAAATAGGGTGAAGTGTTGTTTGTTGCAAAATGTAAAAGTTTGGTTGGTGTTAAAAATTATGGTATGTTTATTATTTTGCTATGAATATAGAATATAAAATTAACAAAATTATAAATGCAACACTTTTGTTTTTGCCCCAATATTGTTCACAAATCTATCTAAATCTAAATCAATATTGTTCTAAATCTGTCTAGAAGTGCTAAGTGAGCACTTCTCCTTTGCCGAGATTATTCAATTCAATTCAATTCAAGTTTATTTGTATAGCGCTTTTCACAATACACATTGTCTCAAAGCAGCTTTACAAAAAGTGCATTTCAGAAATGGACAAATAAAAATACAGTTAGTTAATCATGTATAAATTTAGGCATAACATATCGCCGGTGTTTAGTCGTCTCTTCACAGCGTCGAGTCGTCTCTCCACAGGCGTTTAGTCGTCTCATCACAGGTGTTGGGGCATCTGAAGTCTTCGTGAGAGGCTGGATACAAACTGGAGCTGACGAACGCTATTTACCTCGGGACTAGCGTCCCGAGATAACAGCAGAAAGACAGATGGGAAATAATTAGCATAGCTGATGTTCATTATATTAATGCATTCGAACTGATTCAGAAGTAGTATAAAAGGTAAGCATTAAGTGAATGCTTGGTTAAAGAGATGCGTCTTTAATCTAGTTTTAAACTGGGACAGCGAGTCTGAGTCTCGAACAATATCAGGAAGGCTATTCCAGAGTTTAGGAGCTAAATGTGAGAACGCCCTCCCTCCTTTAGTGGACTTAGATATCCTAGGAATGACCAGAAGCCTCGAATTTTGTGATCTTAAAGAGCGCGATGGATTGTAGGGCGATAGAAGGTCTGTTAAATACACAGGAGCTAAACCATTTAGAGCTTTATAGGTCAATAGTAATACTTTGTAATTGATACGGAACTTAATAGGTAACCAGTGTAGAGATGATAGAATTGGTGTTATATGATCATATTTTCTTGATCTAGTAAGAACTCTAGCGGCTGCATTTTGCACTAACTGTAGCTTGTTTATTGACGATGCAGGACAACCAGCTAATAAAGCATTACAGTAATCTAGTCTCGAGGTCATGAATGCATGAACTAACTTTTCTGCATCTGAAACAGATAGCATGTTACGTAGCTTAGCAATGTTTCTAAGGTGGAAAAAGGCTGTTCTTGTAACATATGAAATATGATTTTCGAAAGTCAAGTTGCGGTCTAGCATAACACCCAGGTCTTTTACTGTAGTGGATAAAGTAACAGGACATCCTTCTAAATTAAAGTTGTATTGTAAGGGATTTTGTGGGTAGTTTTTTAGACCAATAAGTAATACCTCCGTTTTATCTGAATTTAATAGCAGGAAATTACACGTCATCCAGCATTTTATATCTTTTAGACACTCTGTCAAGTTAGATAAGTTAGTGTTTTCATCTGGTCGTGATGAGATATATAATTGAGTGTCATCAGCATAACAGTGAAAATTAATTCCATGTTTTCTTATAATATTACCAAGTGGCAGCATATATATTGAGAATAGCAGAGGGCCTAGGACAGATCCTTGCGGCACTCCATAGTCTACTGATGTTATCTTTGATTTTTCCCCATTTAAACAGACGAAATGGTAACGGTCTGATAAGTACGATCTAAACCAGCTTAATGCCTGTCCCTGAACACCAGTGTTGTTTTGTAGTCGATCTAAGAGTATTTTATGATCTATAGCAGAGGTCTTCACTCCTGCTCCTGGAGAGCCACTGTCCTGCAGAGTTTAGTTCCAACCTGCTTCACCACACCTGCCTTTGAATACTCAAGCGATTCTGAAGTGCTTGATGAGCTGATACAGGTGTGTTTGATTAGGGTTGGAACTAAACTTTGCAGGACAGTGGCTCTCCAGGAGCAGGAGTGAAGACCTCTGATCTATAGTGTCGAACGCAGCACTAAGATCAAGTAGAACTAGTATTGAGATACAGCCTTGGTCAGAGGCTAAGAGTAAATCATTTGTAATTTTAACTAGCGCAGTTTCTGTGCTATGATGCGGTCTGAATCCCGACTGAAATTTTTCATAGATATCATTTTCTTGCAAAAAAGAGCACAATTGAGCGGACACAAGTTTTTGTAGTATTTTAGACATAAATGGAAGATTTGAGATGGGTCTGTAATTTGCTAGGTTATTTGGATCTAATTGCGGTTTCTTAATGAGAGGTGTTATTACTGCCAGCTTGAATATTTTTGGAACATGACCTAAAAATAAAGACGAGTTAATAATATTGAGAAGAGGCTCTTCCACTACAGGTAACACTTCTTTAAGTAGTTTAGTGGGTATTGGATCTAATAAACATGTTGTTGGTTTAGATGCAATGATAAGTTTATTTAGTTCTTCCTGTCCTATAGTTGTAAAGCGGTTTAGTTTAGAGGGGCCATAATTGAGGCTGAGTCATAAGACACCATAGAGGATTGTACATTTACAATTGTGTTTCGGATGCTTTCTATTTTCTCATTGAAGTAATTCATAAAATCATTACTACTATATTGTAACGGAATATTTTGCTCTGGAGATGTCTGATTATTTGTTAGTCTAGCCACGGTGTTAAATAAAAACCTTGGATTATTTTGGTTATTTTCAATTAGTTTGCGGATATGCTCAGCCCTGGCTGATTTTAGAGCCCTTTTATAACGTGACATACTGTCTTTCCACGCGATTCTGAAGACCGCTAAATTAGTTTGTTTCCATTTACGCTCTAAGTTACGAGTTTCTCTCTTGATAGCATGCGTAGCACTGTTGTACCATGGTGTTTTAGTTTTCTCTCTAACCTTTTTTAATCTAATTGGTGCAACAATATCTAGTGTACTAGAGAAAATGTTGCTCATACTGCTAGTCATTTCCTCTAGTTCATCTGTTTGTTTGGGTTTACTGAGCAGCTGAGATAGATCAGGTAAGCTATTTGAGAATCTATCTATAGTCTATAGATTGTTGCAACACCGCCACCACGACCGATCAGACGGGGCTCATGCTTATAACAGTATCCTGGTGGAGTAGACTCATTTAGACCGAAATAATCATTTGGTTTAAGCCAGGTTTCAGTAAGGCACAGAACATCGAAATTATTATCTGTGACCATTTCATTTACAATAACCGCCTTAGGTGTGAGCGATCTAATGTTTAGAAGACCTAGCTTTAGAAATTGTTTTTGTTCACTGATATTTAGATTTTCTGGTTTAATTACAATAATATTCTTGCTAGATCTTACAGTAGATTTGTTGTTTGGCTTCACTAAGCGAGGAATAGACACAGTTTCTATATAATGTTCTACATTGGTACTTATATCAGTGTTTCCCCTACCATGTATTAAGCAGCGGCGTAGCGCCGCCGCTGGATTTTCAGCGCCGCTGCAAAATTTTTCCATGATCAGCAATATCATGACATTCACTTATGCACCTAAAAACACAGACATGGCGACCCGCAGCGCTGCTAATGCAGTGGCGAATCCACTTGTTGACAAGAACGGAGGAAAGAGCCACATATGGAAATATTTTCGATTAGGCTAATGTTGCGTTTCCATAACGGGCCGTTCGTTATTTCAAATGCGGCATGCGCGCTCATAATAGAAGTGACGCGGCGGCGGCGCTTTTCCAAGCGCGCCTCTGTTCAAGGTTGCATAGCAACGAGAGACTCCACGAGAGAGCGAGCGCTTGTGGAAAGGAGAAAGCGGTGCGAACTCTTCCATGAGGACGAGGAAGTATCACCTACTGCTCATAATCCTGATAGTTAAATCTTATTTAATTTTTCAGATGAGTCAACTAAACTGGTGTGTGTATAGAAAGGCAGATGGGGACCATGGAGGAGCTGAGGTTAGCAGGCGCGTGCAGAGAGGGGGTTGTCGGGGCTTCAGTGTCACACACGACACGAACCTTCAGATATCATTAATATGATGATATGTGATGCTCTTTTTTTTAAAGATTCTAAAAATTCTAATATTCTAGTAAAATATTCTAATTCCAATAAAAAAATAACATCATGTAATATTTCACAATATTAGGCTACTGTTTTTTTCTGTATTTTTTTTATTAAATAAATGCAGGCTAGATGAGCATAAGAAAACATAAAATAGTATCACTCTCACACATACTTTTTTATTTTATTTTTTATACATATTGCCCCTTTCTTACATTTGAGCTCCTGTCCCTGATGAACTCTGCACGTCCCTGGAGGGTAGTGAAGTTTTAAACTAATGAAAAGTTTCATTTGGATTTTAATGTTCAAAATGTCTACAGGATAAAGTAAATGAAAGTACTGGTTACATTATGTATCTAAGTGTTAAAGTGTGTTACAGAAAAAAAAAGATGTGTGTCAGCATTAATGGCCCCCCAACAATAGCATTCAATTACCAAAGAGCCTTTAGAGATCTTTTATGAAAAGCCCAGAAAAATTAAGTACTCACAGATTGGGTGTGGCCTTTGCCATTAAGGAAAAAAAATTAAATAAATTGTAAATAATCTTTTTCTGGGTTGTGACGTTTCATTTTTCCCCTATCAATTTCTACCTTATAGCTGAAAATTAACAATAAAAACAAATAATCCTGTCAAAAATTCTAAAATTAATTTTTCTGTTTGTGACCAGTTCAAGGTGCTGCAATAATCTTGCCAGAAGTCATGGCTGAAGTTGAAGGGGTTATTTAAAAAAAAAAAAAAAAATTAAACCACGCCCCCAACCACCCCCACCCCGCCTCGCCCCGCCCACCGCGGCTTGGTAACAGCTTCCGGCACGTAACAGCACCGCTGCTGAAAAAATTTCTAGGGGAAACACTGTATATCAATTAAGTTGGGACAGCAAAGACTATGATTTGGACTTTGACTTACTAGTCAGATGGTGTGTAGCGTCTTGGAGATGTTGTCCGACAGAACAGCCGCTCCGACTCTGCTGGGGTGCAGGCCATCAGGACGGAAGAGCCTAAGTCGCTCCCAAAACAGATTCCAATTATTTACAAAGAGCAGTTTCTGTTCATTACACCATGACATTAACCATTCATTTAAAGTAAATAATCTACTGAACCTTTCTTGTCCAAGTCGGTACGTGGGAAGCGGTCCAGACACGACGATCGTTGCTCTAGGCGATGTGCTGCGTACCGTCTCGATCAGGCTCCTGTAGTCCTTCTTCAGAACCTCCGTCTGCCGCAGCCTGATGTCATTCGTCCCCGCGTGCAGCACGACAGCTCCGACGCGCTCGTCACCGTTCAGGATCTCGGGAACCTGCGCAGCGACATCAAGAACACGAGCACCAGGAAAGCAGTGATTGCGCACCTTACCTTTACCCGAGGTAGCACGGACATGGCGGACCATGGAAGTGCCGATGATCACGGCGTCGTCGCGTTCCGACTCGCGAAGAGGGGAGAAGCGGTTCCGGGTGGAGATCTCGAAGACCGGGAGGTAGCGGAGAGCTTCTTGCTCTGGTCCTGGCTCGTGTCGTGACCCAGGGTGCAGGAGTGAATGAAGGCAGAGATGATCGCGTCCTCCTGGGCAGAGAAACGCACGGAGTAGACCAAGTCGGAGTCAAAGTCAAAAAGTTACTAACCACTGACTTGTGAGCATCGGCGCGTGATGTTTCAAGCGCTGATCGCCGATCTCGCAGCTCGGCTTGCTTCTCCAGCAGAACACGAATCTGCTTCTCCACCGACTCCAGCTCCAATCGTACCGAAATCAGCTCGAATGTGTCCTCACCTGCACTCACAGGTAACGTTAGGCACACATCCAATATGTTCGCCATTATAACAGATGAACAGTAAATTAGTAGTAACAGTAAACAGTAAAGCAATCCGATTGTTTTTTTATAAGGAATAGTATCGAGGTTAAGTTCACATGATATAAAAATAGAAAGTGCCCGTTTATAATTGAGTGGTAAAGAAGAAAATCAAGGATTAATGAATCAATTCGACGGAGCTCCAAACACAAACACAGACCGCATGTGCTTATGCCCCGTTGATGCGGGCTCTAAGCACAATCAACGTGTGTCTGTACTTTCAGAGAAGCTTTCAGAGAAACCGGTGTAAGATGAGACGACGCTCGATGGGCGCGAGGCCACGCGTGAAATGCTAGCGGGCTAAAGGCTAGTAGCCGAGATTCGGAAAGTTGGTGTCACGACACACACGGGAAATAGACAGCAGATCCAAGTGCAGTAAAGATGTTTTAATGGGTAATCCGTAAAGCGTAAATCCAGTCCAGGCAAAGGTCGAATACCGTGTAAACAATCCAAATACAAAAATAACAAAACACAAGGAACAATCAGGAACAGACCAAGAAGTGTCAGACATAACAACGACTCCGTAACACATACTGACACAGACATGGAATATATACACACAGATCTAACAAGACTAACAATGAACAGCTGGGACAATGATTACGGGGAACAGCTGAGTGTAATGAACAGTGATAAGTGACAGACAGAATCCTGGGAATTGTAGTCAATGTGAAGGACACCGTGAAAAAGGAGGACATCTAGTGGACATCAGGGGAACACAAACCCAACACTGTGACATAACCCCCCCTCTACGGAGCGGCTACCAGACGCTCCACGACAAAAAAAAAAAAAAAAAAACACAGAAAACACAACACAAGAGGTTCAGGAGGGAGGTGGAACGGTGGAGGATCAGGGGGAGGGAAGGTGGGCCAGGTCCATGCAGGGAGACAGAAACAAGGGGTGAGGGTTTAACTGGGGACCAGGGCAAAACAAAAAGTCTATTGAGCATCCAGAGGGAAACAGAAAGACCATCTGGCGGCCAGGGCGATACGCAAAGTCCATCGGGCGGCCAGGGCGAGGCTCAAAGTCCATCGGGCGGCCAGGGAGAGACGCAAAGTCCATCGGGCGGCCAGGGAGAGACGCAAAGTCCATCGGGCGGCCAGGGCGAGGCGCAAAGTCCCTCGGGCGGCCAGGGCGGTGAAGACCCCTCGGGCGGCCAGGGCGGTGAAGACCCCTCGGGCGTCCAGGGCGGAGCTGTGGGACCCGTCGGGCGTCCAGGGCGGAGCTGTGGGACCCTCAGGCGTCCAGGGCGGTGCTGTGGGACCCTCGGGTGGCCATGGCGGTGCAGGCTCTTCAGGTGGCCACGGCGGTGAGGACCCTTCGGGTGGCCGTGGTGGTGAAGACCCTTCGGGTGCCCATGGCGGTGAGGACCCTTCGGGTGGCCACGGCGGTGAAGACCCTTCGGGTGGCCACGGCGGTGAGGACCCTTCGGGCGGCCGTGGTGGTGAAGACCCTTCAGGTGGCCGTGGTGGTGAACTTTTTTCAGGCCTCCGTGGGTCTTTGGCCGGCCACGACGAAGGCGTATAGCGCCCCCCCAAAATTTTCTTGGGGAGGACAGGCTCAGGATCGGGAACTGACTTGACATCAATGGGCTCTGGCGCTGGGTCAACGGGCTCTGGCTCTGGGTCAACGGGCTCTGGGTCAACGGGCTCTGGGTCAACGGGCTCTGGGTCAACGGGCTCTGGGTCAACGGGCTCTGGGTCAACGGGCTCTGGGTCAACGGGCTCTGGGTCAACGGGCTCTGGGTCAACGGGCTCTGGGTCAACGGGCTCTGGCTCTGGCGCTGGGTCAACGGGCTCTGGCTCTGGGTCAACGGGCTCTGGAACAGGCGACACTGACTCCGGCTCTGGAACAGGCGACACTGGCTCCGGCTCCTTGACCATGGCAGGACAGATGACGGGTAGTTCTGGGATGGTCTCTGGGATAACAGCGGATTGCACTAGGACGGCCTCTGACACAACCGCATGCTGTACAGGGACGGCCTCCGAAATGACTGCGTGTTGCACAGGGACGGCCTCCAAAACGCCCGCGCACTGCACAGGGATGACCTCCGAAACGGCCGCATGTTGTACAGGGACGGCCTCTGAAATGACCGCATGCTGCACAAGGACGGCCTCCAAAACGATCGCACACTGCACAGGAACGGCCTCTGAAATGACCGCATGCTGTGCAGAGACAACCACCGAGGCGTTGGGGAGATAAGAGGCCCTTCTCCTCCTCCTCCTTCCCCTTCCTTGATGGCGAGGTGCAGCCTCAGTACCAGACGGGACCAGCGGTGAGGACTCCAGACCGGATGAAACCAGCGACGAAGATCTTGTGCTGGGCGGAACCAGCTGCGAAGATCTTGTACAGGGCGGAATCAGCGGTGAGGATCTCGTGCTGGGCCAGTCCGGCGGCTCCGGACCAGAAAAATTGTTAGGAGGAGGACTGTGTCGTGGAACTTGTCGACCACCTCCTCCCCTGCAACCTCCCCGAGTTCCGGAAAACCTCACCAGCCGTGTCCCCAGAAACGACTCACCATTTCTGCTGGAAGAATTCACTGAAGTTTTAGCTGCTGCTGCTTCCTCAGTTAGCTGGGCCCATAAGGCAAAACATTGGTGAATATTTAGTCGGGGCGCTTCCTCCCCAACCTGCAACCCTACATTCTGCGGCCCCCTTCCTTCCCCATATACGGGAGAAGGGTTACAGAAACCCGAACTGCTGGATCTGTTCATAAGGACGGAGTCGTTCTGTCACGACACACACGGGAAATAGACAGCAGATCCAAGTGCAGTAAAGATGTTTTAATGGGTAATCCGTAAAGCGTAAATCCAGTCCAGGCAAAGGTCGAATACCGTGTAAACAATCCAAATACAAAAATAACAAAACACAAGGAACAATCAGGAACAGACCAAGAAGTGTCAGACATAACAACGACTCCGTAACACATACTGACACAGACATGGAATATATACACACAGATCTAACAAGACTAACAATGAACAGCTGGGACAATGATTACGGGGAACAGCTGAGTGTAATGAACAGTGATAAGTGACAGACAGAATCCTGGGAATTGTAGTCAATGTGAAGGACACCGTGAAAAAGGAGGACATCTAGTGGACATCAGGGGAACACAAACCCAACACTGTGACAGTTGGATCTAAGTAGCGATATCAAAGCAATCCGATTGTTTTTTTACAAGGAATATTATCGAGGATAAGTTCACACGATATAAAAATAGAAAGTGCCTGTTTATAATTGAGTGGTAAAGAAGAAAATCAAGGATTAATGAATCAATTCGACGGAGCTCCAAACACAGACCGCACGCGCATGCGCAGTCTAAAGCCACCATGCTCAGGTGGATTATCCATCCACCTCACAGGTGTGGCATATCAAGATGCTGATAAGCAGCATGATTATTGCACAGGTGTGCCTTAGGCTGGCCACAATAAAAGGCCACTCTAAAATGTGCAGTTTTATCACAGCACAATGCCACAGATGTTGCAAGTTTTGAGGGAGCATGCAATTGGCATGCTGACTGCAGGAATGTCCACCAGAGCTGTTGCACGTGAATTGAATGTTTATTTCTCTACCACAAGCCGTCTCTTAAGGTGTTTCAGAGAATTTGGCATTACATCCAACTGGACTCACAACCGCAAACCATGTGTAACCACACCAGCCCAGGACCTCCACATCCAGCATCTTCACCTCCAAGATCGTCTGAGACCAGCCACCCTGACAGCTGCTGACACAATTAGTTTGCATAACCAAAATATTTCTGCACAAACTTTCAGAAACCGTCTCAGGGAATGACACCGGACATGTCACCCATTGAGCATGTTTGGGATGCTCTGGATCGGCATATAAGACAGCGTGTTCCAGTTCCTGCCGATAAGCAGCAACAACAAAATAATATCCTGGTATTCTGCTGAGGGCGAAATCAAAATCAAAATACAGGAAAATTTCTGCTGCAATTGTTTATTTGCTTCGTCGTAACGACCTCGAGACCAAAACCGAGAACAAACGAACAATAGCAAATATCAAAGAAATCGGTAGATTGCGATCTGACAAATTACAAAAGTTAAGAAAACAAGTTAAAACGTTCATGTACGAGCAACAAGGCTGGGCTAGACAGCACGAAGAAATGGCCACAAAAATATATAGAATTTAAAGAAAACTTTAACCCCCTGGGGTCGGCTTTCGCGTTGGCGCGATTGTCTCGCTTTTTTTCTTATCAGTGCAAAAGAGACTCAAATAACTTCATCGATTTTTGTGATACAGGCAAGTGTTATGGTAAATGGACTGGTAAATGGACTGCATTTATATAGCGCTTTCACAGACCCAATGGCCACCAAAGCGCTTTACAATTTGCCTCACATTCACCCATTCACTCTCTCATTCATACACCGACGGGCGACGGCAGCCATGCAAGGCGCCATCCAGCTCGTCGGGAGCATCTGGGGTTAGGTGTCTTGCTCACGGACACCTCGACACTTGGTCAGGTGGAACCGGGGATTGAACCACCAACCTTTCGGTTTGTAGACAACCTACATGAACCACTGAGCCACTGCCGCCCCTATACATTATACATCATTCAAAACTGTTAAATGTCTTCTTTTATTTATGTACACTAATAATAAAAACAAAATGTTGTGTTTTTCATAAAATAAAGAAAATAAACATGATTTTTTGTCGTCTCTCTCAATGTGAAGTTCATTCTGAAATGCGGCCGAAAATGATCTGTAACTCAGCGAATACTTGCCACCCACACGTGAGAGTTGCGTCTTTACAAAGCTTGAAGTCTCCTTTTTTAAATGATGTAAATTATGGACGGAGGTACACTATAATTACAGAAACGTACACCGTAATTTCGGTTTACTTACAAAGTTATTTGCAGGTTGTATATCTGCTTGTTACCCCTTTATTACCCAAAACTAACAAATTGTTCACTTATACCTACACGGAAGTACACTATAATTACAGAAACGTACACCGTAATTTTGGTTTACTTACACAGTTGTTTGCGGGTCGTAATATAGCTCATTAGTTCTAATTTGACCACACCCATACGCACACAAGCCTCATCACCTCTAAACAAATAATCAGCGACTTCAGTATTCCTCTGCTTTTCATCGAGTTTGGAAGACTGTTTGTGCTGTTTACCTTGGATTTACCTCAGAAGAATAAGAACATGAGTATGATTTTTAAGGTAAGAATAATAGTATTGATATATACTCATAATACTAAGCTATTATATATACTCAAAATACTAAGCGTGTTGCATAAACTTTACATTGTAGCTACTAGTTAAACTGGTGCCAGACTAAAATGTTATGAAATGAGATTGGAGTAAAAACATGAAGCCTAATGCTAAATGTACGACACATTAATGTTTTTATGTTTGATAATTAAACACTGCACAATATAAAAGTAGGCTAGTATGAGTGTTTATTCTAATATGGTGAATATTATGTTTAGACCCGTTTAGACTGTTAAATACTATGTTTGTGGATATCTGCTCAAATGTAACAATAATGTTTCATAGTTTGGAGCGACTCGATAGCTTCAGTAAATGTTTTCTACATGAGGTGATATTTGAGTCAGTCGCGCTGTGCGTTTGAAAAGCAAAACACATCAAACATTAGGCTTGATGTTTTTGCTCCAATCTCATTTCATAACGAATGGAAACATTTTAAGTAACCTATGATAAACCATATATTTTTGTCTAGTGTAGTGTTACTGAAGTGTTCCTTTTTAACGATTTATGGGTTGCCTGCTATCTAGGCTATTATTGTTATTATTTTATTTAGCCCTACACATATATCCCTACAAGGCACAACAAACTTGGTGTTCATATATGTATTTTGTAAATTTCATAATTTGAACCACAAAAATCTAAAATCTATTCCCAAAATCGTGCAGCCCTATAGTTTCTCTTGATCATAGCATGTTCACAGGTGTTTATTTGTTTATTTATTACATTTTTTACAGGGACCAGATGCCACTTGATGAGTCCTGCTGACTTCAACATTCACATGAAACTATGTACATAAACATGGTAAAAAAAAATTGTACGCCTATGTACATAAACGGTGACGTGATTTTGCCAAGTAAGATGCGTTCCTGGATCAACAAATTTTGTTGATCCTGGATCAACATTTAATCAACCAATCACAAGCCTCTGATGTCATCCGTGTGTGCTGACCCAAATACAATCAGTCCATTTTGAATCTTCCCCCCACTCTTACCTCGGCTGACTTACAAAAGGTAAGTTCTTTTGTCTGTCCTCTTTCTTTCACCCTCTCTGTAACTAAAAATCTACTTTTGTAAATGTATTTATTCACTAAAAAATCCTGAAATATTACACTTAAATGGCATAATGTAATGCATCTCTGAACATACAACAGCCATGTGCCGGTGAGCTAATAGCTTAGCTTACTTTTCTCTATAACCCCTAAAAGTCTTCTTTCTCCCATACTTTTTTCACACAAATGTAATATTCAATACAATTTTATAATAATGTTTTAAAAATGGTAATAAATTCCTGCTCTTTAAAACAGACTACTATGAATTTAGTCAGAATAAAGTTTGCAAAAAGTATATGCATTCAATAAAACAGTACAATAATTGCTTTGTGAATATGATTGTAATCAATATTTTGATAATTGCTATTGTCATCATTTCAATACGGGGTAGATTCGCTAATGTTGACCCAGGACCATCATGATCAGTTCAATATGGGGTAGATTCGCTAATGTTGATCCAGGACCGTCATGTTCAGTTCAATATGGGGTAGATTCACCACTAATGTTGATCCAGGATCATCATGATCAGTTCAATATGGGGTAGATTCACTAATGTTGATCCAGGACCATCATGGGGTGCTTCTCATTTCTTATTTGTGCATCCTCGTTTCCTTTCCTCGCTTCCTTTCCTCGCGTCTCAGCTCCACCCCTGTAGGACGCGAGGGAAGGCTGCAAGGAAAAGAAAAGGAGGACGGAGGAATCGAATGAAAGCTTTTTTATACATTGGAATACTTGATCACTCGAGCGTCTCTTCACAGCGTCATCAGCAGCGCTCAAAGGATCTGCCCTTATGTTGTTAAAGTGTGTTTAATTAAGAAATTCATAATAAATAACAATAAAGCAAGCTATCCTATTGAAATATGTGAGTCGTGTGGTTTATATAAGCTGCAAGGGTAAAGTATAAATTAAAATGATTGTGACCGATGTGAAGGGGAGGAGAATTGATGCGTGCATCACGTTTAGTCGATAAAACACTTCCGCATAGGATACACCTGTGTATCCTCGCTCATGACTCCTCTGGAAGCCTCCTCACTCCTCGATCCTCGACTCCTCACGGAGCAATTAGAGAATTGAGATGTCCTTCAAGATGGCTGAGCTCGATCAGTTTCCGGGTTATAGGATGGAGGACAGAGGAGCGAGGAGATGAGGAGGGATATTGAGAAGCACCCATGTTCAGTTCAATATGGGGTAGATTCACTAATGTTGATTCAGGACCATTATGTTCAGTTCAATACGGGGTAGATTCACTAATGTTGATCCAGGATCATCATGATCAGTTCAATATGGGGTAGATTCACTAATGTTGATCCAGGACCGTCATGATCAGTTCAATATGGGGTAGATTCACTAATGTTGATCCAGGACCGTCATGATCAGTTCAATACGGGGTTGATTCCCTAATGTTGATTCAGGACCATCATGTTCAGTTCAATACGGGGTAGATTCGCTAATGTTGATCCAGGATCATCATGATCAGTTCAATATGGGGTAGATTCACTAATGTTGATCCAGGATCATCATGATCAGTTCAATACGGGGTAGATTCGCAAATGTTGATCCAGGACCATCATGTTCATTTCAATATGGGGTAGATTCACTAATGTTGATCCAGGATCATCATGTTCATTTCAATATGGGGTAGATTCACTAATGTTGATCCAGGACCATCATGATCAGTTCAATATGGGGTAGATTCACTAATGTTGATCCAGGACCATCATGTTCATTTCAATATGGGGTAGATTCACTAATGTTGATCCAGGATCATCAT
This sequence comes from Chrosomus eos, assembly GCA_036326025.1. Classification (NCBI taxonomy): domain Eukaryota; kingdom Metazoa; phylum Chordata; class Actinopteri; order Cypriniformes; family Leuciscidae; genus Chrosomus; species Chrosomus eos. The sequence goes on along the minus strand of CM070821.1, from coordinate 53,171,218 downwards.
GTTCAGTTCAATATGGGGTAGATTCACTAATGTTGATCCAGGACCATCATAATCATTTCAATGCGGCGTAGATTCGCTAATGTTGATCCAGGACCATCATGATCAGTTCAATATGGGGTAGATTCGCTAATGTTGATCCAGGACCATCATAATCATTTCAATGCGGTGTAGATTCGCTAATGTTGATCCAGGACCATCATGTTCAGTTCAATATGGGGTAGATTCGCTAATGTTGATTCAGGATCATCATGATCAGTTCAATATGGGGTAGATTCGCTAATGTTGATCCATGACCATCATAATCATTTCAATGCGGTGTAGATTCGCTAATGTTGATCCAGGACCATCATGTTCAGTTCAATATGGGGTAGATTCGCTAATGTTGATCCAGGATCATCATGATCAGTTCAATACGGGGTAGATTCACTAATGTTTCAGAATCAATGAAATCACCAATCACTTTGCATAGCTCATGTGGAGAGCTGATAGATGTTTTAAAATGTAATCTTTCAATGTATCAGCTCTTTGTTAGTGTTTCCTCTTTAAAGTTAGTATATGTGTTTGGTGATGCTGATGTTTGTTATTTCAAAATAACCAGATCAAAAACATTATGTGAAATTGAATTAACTAAGTATAATTTTTCTGTGTATACATTTCAGAAATGTTCCACCATGGAGGAGTTTATCAAAAAGTCAGTGGAAAATGAAGAAAGGAGAAAAATAAGACAGAAAAACATTAAACTCAAGGTGCATGTTCTTAAACCAGATGATCAAGAAGAGAACTTTATCACAGAAATAATTAACAAAGAGCACACAAAATCATTCAGGACCACAAATTGTTCCAGTTTAAAAGATAAAAGAAGAGGATATTATATTTTCCATTGCAGAAGATCTGGAAATGTATATGAAAGAAGTCACAGAGCTGTTGGGTGTAAAGCATACCTCTCTTTTACAGTGAGAAATGATTGGAAAGGACACAAAGTTATTGTGCAGAGAATATTTGACCAGCACAATGGACATGATGTTTCTGTAGAAGATTGTCATTTTCATCAGATTAAAACCAGATGTCATCCTCCTTCAAGCTCATCAGTGGTCAAAAGCTCATGGAGAAGTTAATTATCATTCCAGAGAATATTTTGTTACACCAGAAGACATACATAATATCCGTACCTGTATGCTTCGAGGGAAACATCTTGATAAAGATGATTATAAGAGTACAGAGAAACTATTAGCTGGTCCTTTAAAAGATAACGTTGTATTTTATCAGCCACTGGGTAAGGATCAGGATCTTATAATTGTTCTCCAAACGGAGTGCATGAGAAAAGACTTACAGGACCATGGAAGTAACATTGTGTTTTTTGATGCCACACACGGTGTGAATCAATATTCCTTTCCACTTTTTACACTGCTTGTGAGAGATGACCATGGTCATGGAGTTCCTGTTGCATACATAATAACAAGCAATGAGACACAAGAAACCCTTAAGCTTGCACTTCGGAGGCTACGACCTTTGTTCCCTAAGCCACCAAGGTAATTTATTTAGGGAATTATTCTATTGGGGGATCCAAGGTTGAACAAGTTGACTTACTTTTTTTTTCTTTAAAGGTGCTTCATGGTTGACAAAGACATGAGTGAAATAAATGCTTTAAATGACGTTTTCCCTGAGTCTGATGTTCTTCTTTGCTGCTACCATGTACTCCAAGTAAGATTCTTGTTTCCCCTTAAATTTATTGATTCATAATGTTAATGATACTTGCATAATCCGTTACTTATGTCCTGGTTCACAGGCCATTGTTCGGTGGTTGAGGAAGTCAGATTCCAGTGTTAGTAGGCCACAGCGTTCAAGTATCCGGAAAGAAATTATTGATTACTTCAAAAAAATGAAAGCTTGTCCTATGGTATTTGAATTTTACATTTTAATGTATTATGCAGTTATAATATGTACATAATGTATACCTTGACAACCCATTTTTAACCCTCTGATTATCTTCATTTAGGGTATACACTTGTTATCTTTGGGGTCTCCAGGGACCCCAGACAATAACATTGCATTTTGTAAAAGTATAATAATTTTTTTTTTTTTACAAATGTAATTTTACTCTGTTTATTAATGTTTTTACTCAACATTTGGAGGATTTTTGATATCTTTTAAATTTCTAAAAATAAATAAATGTTTAAATAAATAGGTTTTTTTTTACAAAAACAGCATTTTATGTAAAATTCACTTTATAAAAGACCCAGATTTCTAACTTTCATTTATGGGGATAACATGGATAATTGTACATGATCCTCTTAAGATCCAAGCCATTTTTGTGGATTTCCGCCTGGATTTAGCCAACCCAAATTAAAAAGCATATTGTTCCCACATACTTTGGGCTAAACTCACAATTTTTGTGTCATTTTACAGGAAACCCTTTGCAGTTTCATAAAACAGTGCTAAAATTGATACACATTTAAGCATATGTTGTCTGAGCTTTAATGAACACAAAAAAAAAAAGGCGCTTTTTGATTTTTTTATTTTAAATTAATTTTTGAAAGTGTTTAACTCAGGCCGTATATGGCATAGGGATATGCAGACAAGTATGGCTATTTCCTCTATATGGCAACAAACACTGAAAAAAAGAATTATTTCTCTATAATAAACATTACCTTTTTTTTATGTAATTTCTACCTACCCAAATCTAAACTCTGCTTATAGCCAAACCAATTGGTACATATGCAATATTCCAGTGTAATTTTAAAGAAAACCCTTTAAAATTGTATAAAACACTGCTGAATGTGATAAATATTATAGTATATGTTGTCTGTGCTATAGTAAACAAAAAGAAAAAAATAGGCGCTTTTATGATTTTGATCATTTTATTCTTTCAGATGATGCAAGTCTTATCATTTGACAAATGATTTCACTAAAATCTGTGGTCTATTAGCATCTATAAAAGGATCATAATCCTCCAGATGTATTTCATTCATTATATGGACATCAGTTTTGTCATCTGTGTTGTGTATCACCTCAACATCACCGGCCAGCCTGGAGATCTGATGCCAGCTGTGCCAACTCTGTGCCAACAGTGCCACACATCTTCAATAGAACCTGAAACAAAGAAATCACTGTTTATACATAGTTTCTGCATTGTAATAATATCACTTTCACAATATCAAAATGTAGATTTACTGAAATTGTCATTTTATTACACTTATGCAAAGTGAAACTAAGTATTGGGCAATAATAGACGCTATTGCGTAATAGCAGAAACATTAGACATTTATTTTCAAATAATAGTTTATCAGATTGGTTGCTGTGCTTTCACATTTCAAACTAACAATAACTTTATCAAAAAATGAATATACATTGCTGAAAACTCAAAGGATTCTGTAACTTACCCAAACACTAGTCCTCAGAATGCGCACTCCAAACGTCCATTTAGCTCGAACAGTTGCACCTCAAAGCTCGCGTTTATAAATGTAATTGATGCTTTTATATTTCTAGATGCATTTATAATTATCAAAACAGTTCAAAAGTATAATATATAAACACGCGCATCGCAGATATTCCTGTAAACAGACCGTAAGGCTTGACCCGGAAGTGACCGCGAGCGCGTCCGACACTCCGGTCTGTTGACTGGCCGCGTCAGACATGTGACGCGTGCTGAGTTCCTGTAAAGATCTCTATACCATAATAAAAGCCTTTAGCAATAGCTAGAGTAAGCACAGGATCACAGTAAACACATTACTTGCAGATCTGGTGAAATGCGTCTCTGACGCGCTCATTGCGCATCTGCTTTCAGTTCGTTCGAAAAGGATTTTCTCACCAACAAAAGCTCACAGAAACGTGAAAATGGTCTCATTTGAAAGATAACATCCTAAGCTAAACGGTGATGTAGATTATGTGGCTGTTTGCGGCTCACTGAAGCCGACATCGGAGCAGGAATGTGATACTTTTATCTGTCACCTCTTTTTGAATGTATTTCACTGTGTGATTGTTTTGAAGATATTTCGATCTATGATTGTCTCACAATGTAATAACATACATCGACAGATTCCTTAGAATGAGAGCTTTATTGTAATGTATGGTTTGACTTATTTGTGAAATAAATAAAAAATAAATATTTGTAGAAAGATTTCTTCGCAATCATAAAGCGGAAATATTTGCCTGGGACCAATGCCTATTTAAGCTAATATTCCATTTGCTATGTATCATAAAACCGAAAGTGATGGTATTCTGTGTAAAGTATAGATTCTAAGCTTTCAAATGATACCAAGAATTACTTGATACCTTATATGGAAGACCAATAAAACAACGTACGAAAATCATAACAAAAATTTTTTATCCCGGTACCGGGATAGCGGACTTTTTAATGTAAGATTTTTGCCCTTTTATTGGAAAATGCAGTTTTAAAATAAAAAAAAAATCACTTTAACCACTAGATGGCCATAGAGCTCCATTATATGCTATTTGCTGTTTGATTAACCAAAATACATCTTTTCACAAGTTGGATTCAGTTGGATTGAGTTGGATTCATATATAAATATTTTAAAATCAAAATTCTAAAAAAGTATTACATACTTTTGGTCAAAGTTTAGCATATTTTGTATTGAAAAAAGTTTTTCAATAATGTTACTTTATGATTAGAATCAAACCTGAACAAGATGTTACAAAGAGATATGTTGGAGTCTTTAGATTTTAGATTAAATCAGATTAGATTTAAAGATTGTGTGTGTGTGTGTGTGTGTGTGTGTGTGTGTGTGTGTGTGTGTGTGTGTGTGTGTGTGTGTGTGTGTGTGTGTGTGTGTGTGTGTGTGTGTGTGTGTGTGTGTGTGTGGTGTGTGTGCGCATTTTAGTTGTCAGTGTCACCAATTTATATTTGTGGTGGTTCTGAACTTTTTGACAAATTATAAGACTTTTTTATAGCCGTACAAATGTATTCCAGTGTGTGTGTGTGCATTTTATTTGACAAATTATAAGACTTTTTTTTATAGCCTTACACATATGTATTCCTGTGTGTATGTGTATGTGTGGTTGTGTGTGTGTGTGTGTGTGGCGAGCATGATCATTTTGCATTGTGGATGTTTTTTACATTGTTGGAAGTGTCCCATTTAATTTCTGTCCATGTGATCTGCGTTGTTTCTGATTTTGATGATGAATAATTATATGTTTACTATGCGGGGTCTCCAGGGACCCCGAAGACAACAAGTGTGACAATTTTTTTCACGCCAACATAATAACAGATATCATTCCATTTTTTTTTTGTAGATCTATGAAGTGTTAAGAGCTGTAGAAAGTTTCATACCATTTGGACAAAGAGAACATTTTTTTTAATTTGACCAAAAGTCATTTGCGGGTTAAAAAGACCCCGAAGATAACCAGAGGGTTAAAGGGTTGTAATTTTTTCACCCAAAAAGGAATTTATTTTTGTCATGTACTTACCCTAATGTTGTTTCAAACCTGTTTGAGTTTCTTTCTTCTGTTGAAAACAAAAATATATATATATATTGAAGAATGTTGGTAATTAAACAAATGATGGTCCATATTGACTTCCATAGTAAAAAAAAAAACTAAACAATTAACTCAATGGGTGCCGTCAACTGTCTGGTTACCAACATTCTTCAAAATATTTTCTTTTGGGTTTCTACAGAAGAAAGAAACTCATAAAGGTTTGGAACAAAATGAGGGTTAGTTAATTGTCAGCATTTTCATTTTTCGGTGAATTATCCCTTTAAGTTAGAAATGTTTGAATTGTAGTACCATTTGCACCGTAACATTTTTGACCAAGAGGCTTTTTTTCACTATGCATTGTGTACTTTTGCATTCACTTTATCAATGTTTTTAAAAACCACAGAAAAGGCAAAATAAATAATTATACTATAAATATTATACAATATTACTAAGCTTTTATATTGTTACCTTTTTTTACTTGCAGACTCACCATATCTGTTTTTGTTAATTGCAGAAGGCTGACTTTGACAGAATGTCTAAACAATTCCTAAAGGAATTTTCTCACTACAAAGAGCTTTGTAATTACTTCCAGAGGTATTGGGAACCAATAAGTCATAGATGGGCTGATTATGGACGTTGTTATAACCATGGGAATTCAGAGACCAACAATTTGATAGAAAGGTAAAATAAGACCCTAGGGAATTTAAATTGGTATTAAAGACTGTAAAGCAGAAATCATTCACTGTCATTCCACATATAATTATGAACTTATTTTGGGACTATAAATTGTTTTTCTTTTATTCAGGTTCTTCCATCGACTGAAATACCAATTCTTATCTGGGATAAGAAATCTGCGTTTGGATGACTTGCTTGACGTCCTTCTTTGCAAGACGGAGACTTACTTTCAGGTGATAAAACACTTGCAATCAGCTGGAAGAATGGCAAACTGTGTTTCCATGAAGTTGGAGGAAACATTTAGCAAAGCAACTAGAATGATGGAAAAAGGCTGGATTGACCACATTACAAGAGAATCATGGGAAATATATGTGTATAATGTGCCATCCGAACAAGACTCCTCACTTTCCTACAGAACCTGCCCAGTAGCCTGGCATGCCAGACCTACATCAAGATGTTAGGTCTGGGAACTCTCCATTGACATACCTCAATCCGAGGGGCGGGATAAACGGTTGTCTTTCAAAATCCCTCTGCATGCAATAGGACAGCGCTAACCAACCAGAGCAACGAACGGCTGTGGCTGAGTGAGTCCCATGCGTTTTCCCACTAGCGGAGCTAGTTGATATATTAAACTTTTGCCGTATCCGGTCGTCAAAACTCCGAACACATCTTCCTTTTTTAAGAATGACTTAAGTGACGTTCTCTTAACTCCAAATCCTCCAGAGTCGCGGCCAAAGCCGATTCGAAAGACCGCTGCATCTTCATTGTTTTCAAGTAGCAGGGAAATCACCTATGGAAATCACGCGGAACGTCATGAACTGTGCCGTCATTGTGTTAAGCCCGCCCGCCGACTCTATACACGATGTGATTGGCCTGACCCGAAATTGGTTTTTCCAACTAAAAAGAGTTGCTAGACCACACTGGCAGCGAAATGATTTTCGCGGCCGCTAGGGTGCGTCTAGATTTCTAGGCTACCTGCCCAGCAGAGTGTTTCTGCAGTTGCCCTGTGGGTTTGAAAGGTGAAGTATGCAAACATTTGGTTCTGCTAGATATACTCAAAGATAAGGATGATGCATTCCCTGAATTTGCTCTTCAGCTGGATGCTCATGCAAGAGCTTTACAAGACAATGGTCACTTCAGTATCTGTTCTGAGGTGAGAGTGGAAATCGGCGTGGAAAGTCTTTGTGGGAGAGGAATGTATCATACAGATTTGGAAACCTATTCTTGTTCCTGTTGCACATTCTCATATCATTGCATATGTCCCTGCCTTATTTTAGCACAACAGTTGTTTGGCATGACCATTAATGAAAAAATGTGCTGTTCTGTGAATCAATCTGATAATGCTGATGTGTATTTTGAGAAACAAGACACAAGTTTAGACTTCCGGAGACTAGATGATGTTCTTGAAATTGTCAAAAGATGGCAGACTGTTCCAGAGAACATCAAAAGCCAAATAAATTATCTCTATGTTAATGTGCAACAAGACAAAAGTCTTTTGTCAAAAAGGCATTGTACCAATGACACTTCAAGGAAGATACAGCCACTCTTCCCATGCAATGCAAAAAAAGGAAAAAAGACTTCCAAGGTTTCCAAGAAAACCTGCATTTCTGAAACAAATTCAGAAGGGTTTAAAAGAAGAACGAGGCAACCCAAAAAAAAAGTAAGAAAATGAAAGAAAACGTGAATATAGAATTGGGTGCAGAAATTTGTGTATGAAATTTTGGTATCAAATGAAGAGCTGATTTTAGTGTGGCCAAATGTTTTGTGTTGCTGTTAATTTCTGGACAATACTGTTTTCGGAAGAATCTGCAAAGCTGTTTTCAATGTGATGTATTAATTTGATATTATTGATCTATAATTAATTATTACAGTTACAATACCATTGCAATGGGGCTAGATGACATGTGGTATGTTTCTGTTTGTGTTTGTAAGGAATTATACATCATTCATCCAATAAAACATTTTTAATTATTCCGCATACTAAAGATGTAAGAACTTTATTTTACACTGAGCATTTGATATAACAAAATTATTAATATAACACAAATATAAGGGTATTTTGCAAAATAAAAGACCCCTACTGATTCAATTAATTGGGAAAGATTATGAACCATCTGTATAAACAAAAAATAAAACATAAAAGGTTATTCTCAGATTTAACAACCTTAGCATTAGCATTTGAGATTGATTCATTCTTTTATTTTAGACTCTCTGAAATGAAACCTAACACTCCATCCACTGCCTGCGGACCAAATGTGTGGGTTAACAAACTGAAAGCTGAGCTTGAATCCAGGCTTGATTGCAAGTTGGCACGTACACTAGCCAGAGTTGTCCTTTAATGAAAAGAAAAAGATGAAACTGTTAAATTACAGTCAATTAAATTACATCAAATATCAGCAACGTACATACAGTAGCTCTGCATTAAGAAAATGTACTGTACCTGGTCACTTCTGCATTGTGGTCACTTATGTCTTTACGTACCAACTTTGGACTGACATTTTGACACAGGCTTTTAGTTAAACCAGTGGCAAGATCTGAAGCCTCTCCCTCTGTTAGTGCACTAAAAATGCTTGTCTTAGTCTTCTTTTTCTTGGGAAGATTGAGGACTAATTCAGGCAGATTTTGTTTGCGCCCCTTAAGAAAAATTAACAGTAGTGCATTAGAACTAAAATAAAACTAAAAGAGAGATTTAAACAAATATAAAACACAACTGATAACTAAAATATCGACCGTATCAATTTAAAAATCAACTTACTCCTAGCAGATCTCTGAAAACATTAGAAGACATATTCTCCCCTTCTATTCTGCGCTGAATTTCTTCCTTTGTGACAACATACGGGCACTTTCTCTGACCAGTGAGGACTAAGCGTCCAAAAACTTTGATGCCTTTAATGTCGTCTGTGGGGTTATTCAAAGGACAATCTCCACTGTCTATTGCCTCTATTTCCTCATTTTCAAAACCTGCATCCTTGTCAGTGTCAAAGGTTTGTCTTTCTTCCTTGCGGTCTTGCTTTTTTTCCCTATCTGATGCTTCACTGGCCTTTATTTTTTTACCCTTTGATTGTTTTTTTTTTACTTCCACTTTTTCTGTTTTGTGAGTTTCCCTTTTCTCTTCTTCCTCTTGTTTCTTCTCATCCTCTGAAGGTCTTCTTGTGCTTTCCTCTGTCTGCTTACTTTCTCCTTTTTATAGATGTTCGAACATAGTGTTTCCTTCACCTGCTATTTGAAACGTCATAATAAACAGCAATGCCATTCTAATCTCAGGACGAATAATCATTACATCTAAAACATTAAACATTAAAATGGGTGTACAACTAAACTTTTACTGGGATAGGGGAGAGCCGGGATGATTGAAACGCGGGACGGATGAAACATTGAGATTTCCTTGAAAACCACTCACATCATGTACGTCAAATTTCGTCAGCACGTACAACACGCAATGCCGACCAGACCCGCGAAAGCATTTCTTCTTTACGTCATGCCGTTTTAAAGTAAGAGCCGGAAAGCTGTTTTTGAGTGTGGTTAGTGAATTCTTTCATGCGGTACTTTTTTTTGACTGACAAGTTGTATTTATTGTTTCATGTGCCATTGTAATGATAATATGGCAGGTGTATTAGTGCTGCAACACACCCTTAAGTGTGTAATATCAAAGTTTTTTAGTTTAAATGCAAAACAGGTTTAAATGGCAGGAGGCGCTGTCGGGACGGTTGAAACAGCAAATCCTGCCAGTTAAACCTGTAGGATCATAGGAAAATACTCAATATGACTGAATCACTTAATATGACTCAAGGAATAAATGTAAGTAAATAAAATAAATGTAAATTTGTCTTGTCCTCTTTAAAATAGCCTATTAGAAAGATCACGCAAAATGCGCAAAGGCTTATCGACTATTGTTTATTGGGCGACAGAACAAAAATGTTAATATGAATCTTAAAATTAAAATAAATTACAAAATATGCTTGTAACAATATGTACATAAGTTACTTGACAGGTATTGTTAATAAAAAACAAGCATTAGATGAATAGTTACCGTTTAAACTTATGTTTCATCCGTCCCACCCCTGTGTTTCAATCGTCCCGCTCTGGAGGGACGATTGAAACAAAGCACAACTCCCGCTCAAAGTCAATTTTTACTTAAATCATTCTATATTTCTAACGAATAACAGATGATACTAGGAGAACACATATGAGAGGTGTTGATCCAAAAAAAAAAAAAAAAACAAATCTACCTGTAACCTAATCTTAGAAAACGACGTTTATCTGAAAAGTGTTTCAACTGTCCCGGCTCTCCCCTACAACATCCTCTATACATCTACAATTTGTGGACTCTACCAACAGTTCTTAAGTCATACATTATAAGGAACAGACCAAAACAAAACTGATTATTTATTAATAACATTCCCCTCTTACCTCTGCAGTGCAAAACATACACTCATAACTTTTTGAGATTTGTCTAAAAGCATAATTGTATTTTTTTTTGCTAAGACAAGAGCTATGATGTAAAAAGATAGCATGCACACAAAATTCGTAATGAAAAAAGTGTCACCAGAAGTCAAATACCTTCAGTAGTTGAAGCACTATTAGACTATTGAAAAGACTGTTCCAGCAGACTGATCTCATGAAATGGCGTATGTATGACACGCCAATTCGTATTTCCATTTTTGGCATGCTATCAACACGCATAATCGCTTCTCAGCGTGTTTATGAACGCCGTTGACTTAACGTTACATTACTGGATACATAAATATATGACCTACCCCAACCCTGTCCCTAAACCTACCCGTCACTGGGTTAATACCATTTATGAGTCTTCCCCTACCATCCTAGGAAAACAAATATCGCTCCCCAGATGTAGATCTACATTTTTCTTCGTTTCACTCGGACATTTAATGGCGTGTACATACACACGGAATCACTCGGACATTTAATGGAGTAGACATACACGCATACACGCGGATAGCTCAAAATGCGTATAGATAACACGCCACTTGACTTGAAAGTGGTGTGTATGTTTATGCAAAAGTCATGTCATGTTGAACAAATTGTACTGACTACACTGTCACTGACTAACATGCATATAAACATACCCTTATTCAAACTGCCCCTTAAATTTTACAAATATCCTTAAATTTGCTTTGAAATATAGTATGTAACATTAGATAATTGTTTTGTTTTTTTGTGGGAGTTTCACTGCAGTTTGCACAACTCGCTCTTTTAGCCTGGATTTTATACACTGTTGAATAGCTGTTTGTTCTTGTAATTGAAATTACTTACAAATTACACAGATGCCACATGGTGTTCGCTGACATCTCAAATGGCTGTGTGCACCACATTCCTGACAGCACACCTAAAAGTGAAACAATGCTTGATTCTTTGCAATTAATTACATTATCAAACAGATTCTTCTATGTACCTTCTCTTTCATCAGGACACTCCAGCACACTGTGCACTTTACTCCTCTATCTGCAGAGAAAAAAATGGTAACGCTTTAGATTACAGCCCGGAAAGTACTGCGTAATTAAAGCGATTTTACAACGTAACTTGTATTTTAACTCGTAACAGTATTTTAAGTTTGGGGAATAAAGGGGTAACAACCAGGAGAATTAAAAAATATATATTTATACTGTAAGTATTATAGAACTAAGGGGTACTTATTCTACTATTATGATATAACAATCTCACAAGTGGGACCAATTTAGCAAGAACATACTGCTTACCTTTTTGAAATAATGGTGAACCAGTACATACTGTAGCCTTTTTAAAAATTACAGGGTACATATGTATGCATTTATAAAGTAATATTTTTTTACAAAAGTGCACTAAAACATAAACTATTGCAACTTTTGCTTAAATATTGGGGGAAAATACTCTTGTTTCATGTAGTGGTGCATGCTTGTTACCCCCTTGTTCCATGTAGTTACAGGCTAAGAGTTACATTGCAGGCCGTAAATTAAAGTAGTGCTTGTTACCCCCTTTTTTCATGTAGTTACAGGGTAAGTATGACTTGCGGGCTGTAAATTAAAGTGGTGCTTGTTACCCTCTTGTTCCATGTAGTTACAGGGTAAGTACAATACAAATACATACACACAATCTTATATCACTGAAACCTTTATTTGTTATACAAGCACCACTTACCCTGTAACCACATCAAAAAAGATATTTCCCAGTATTTAAAAAAAATTGCAATAGTCTTAGCTTTTCTTGCCTTGAAACATGTTAGCCCAAACTTAAAAATCTGCACTTCTGCTATCAAAAAAGAAAAAAAAAAAGAAATCCATAAATGCATAGATATATACCCTGTCATTTTTAAAAAGGCTAAACAGTATGTTTTGGTACACAATTATTATGTTCTCGCTAAATTGCTCCCAAATGTAAGATTGTTGTATCATAATAGTAGAATAAGTACTCCTTAGTTCTATAATACTTACAGTATAAATATATTTTTTAATTCTCCTAATTGTTACCCCTTTATTCCCCAAACTTTACATATTGTTCCCTTATACTTACATGAAAGTACTTTATAGGTACACTATAATTACAGAAATTTACACTGTAAATTCCTCTTAATTACACAGTACTTTCCGGGCTGTAATCTAAAGCGATACCAAAAATATATATATATATATATATATATATATTAAAGGTTGTATCAGTCATTTCAGGCCCAAAAAAGGCTGAAACATAAATGATCACATTTTGATCACACATGATGATCACACGCTAGCTGCCTGCCCCATTAGCATGCCGTCAAAAAAACGCGTCGCTGTAGGCAGCCTAGGCTCTGAAATCAGCACACAAAAACAAATGGGTACACCACCAAAGCATGACAGGGGCGGGTGTTGCTCCAATTTCGCATCCAGCCGTGAACGAGCTCAAAACCTCACAACACCCGCCCCTGTCGGTGATTGGTTGGAACACTGTTTGTTTTGGTTTTGAGTGGTGGTGTACCCATTTGTTTTGTGTGCAGATCTCAGAGCCTAGGCTGCCTACAGAGACGCGTTTTTTGGACGGCATGCTTATGGGGCGGGCAGCTAGCGGATCGTTAGGAAAGATTAGATGAATGTGATCATTTATGTTTCTGCCTTTTTTGGGCCTGAAATGACTGATACAACCTTTATTAATCAAAGGAGTAGTTTTGTCTTGGCCATGAGATATTAATTCATTTTGTTGAGGTAGTGACATTCTTATTGTCACAAGGTTGCAAGGAAGAGAAGCAATAATTCAAAACCGATCGGTCTGCGCAACACTGCTTCACATTGAACATACAAATATGTCTTTCTCTCAACTTAGTATCTTGAGGTCACAATTTCTCATTGCATGGCCAGAACATAAGGATGTCGTTACTTAAAAATAATCTTGTGGTCATGACACATCACATTCCCACTAATTAATATGAATTAATTAGCCCTTGCCACTGTCGCTTCTTACCTCTGGCTTGCTTAGATGGGAACACTTGATAATCAACAATATTATTGATCTGCCTGCATTGACACCATTGATTGAGAACTGAACTGAGCTGCACGATGATATTACTGTTTCACCAGAGCTGATAGATAAATGAACTAAATTAAGATTTAGCCAAAATTATGTTCCCTCTTTCAATGTAAAGCTGCTTTGACACAATCTGCATTGCAAAAAGTGTTATATAAATAAAGGTGACTTGACCTTATATCTCATGGTCATGGACCAAACTAAGTGAACTGAACATGTCCCCCCAAATTTGTAATTTGTATGTTTTGCTTTAGTTTTTATGAAAGTGAGCACCTAAAGAGGAAAACAGAATGTTGCAGAACTGGGCCCTCAGCTGGGGTATATCCACTGAGCCATATCCATCCACGAAAACTTTTCCCTCAAGCAGGGCCTGAGCAAACTAAAATATAAATTAAGTTAAGTGGGCATTGTAAATACTTTATCAGAATGCATAAAAATAAAAAGTACACGACAGATTTGAGAAAATTAGAAAAAAAAATTACCATTAGTACATAGACCCCACAAGAATGTCCATCCTCTTGTCGTGGGTGGGGCACATCATTCCATGTCCATTTCAGGGCACATCCTTTAGCTATGGCAAAATAACTGAAAAAATAAAGCTTAATTATTAGGTCTTTGTTCTGAATGTAGTGCTGAATGTAGATGTTGTTGTTTTCATATGCTTGGTCATTTAAGGTAATGTTTCACTATTATACTAAAATCCATTAGCAGAATAATTTTGTTGTGTAGCAGGACTAAAAACAAAACACTTTGGCAAGTATCAAGTACTAATTAAATGAAAGTAGACTGGAAGAGGGTAGTTTTCATAAATATCTGGCCAGGACATGTCTCAGTTTTGTTGCGGTGTCACTTTTAAGTCGTTAATCTACTACCTCCAATTCTTCAGAATCTCGTTTTTCTTGCCATTGGCTTCACCAAATGGATCCATGTATGTGACTTCTTGTTTTGTGAGGTCACAGAACTACAAAATAAGATCAGAAAATTAGGAGATTAAAATAAAAATCTAATACCAATCCTCATGTATTTATTTTTTTACAGTTTGTACAAGGTAACAGTCAATTGTAAGAAATATTAGTTCCCTTTCAGTCGAGAAAGTCAGAGGTAGTCGACTGAATGGGGATCAGGGAGCCAATCATCTTTGAGTATCTTTAGAACAAGCCAATGCACATTGGTGTGCGAGATCTGCATCTCACACTCCGCACCACAGCGCGGGTATAAATACAGAATTAGATGCACGCACCAGTTGCCTTTCACTTCAGAGCCGAGCTTCATGTTCAGGTCTTCTGAAGAGTGTTGTTATACAACGAACTAGTGTATCGGTGCTTCTTCTGGAAGTTTCTCCTGGTGTTGGTGTTTACAGTGCAAGTGCATTGTTGATCGCAAGCTTTCGAGCTTTCAACTGGTGTTCTCACAACACCCAAATTTCTGTTTGTGTTGGATGATTGGTATCTCGGGGCGGGCCGTGCTGGTTCTCAGCCTGCCGCCCCAGTACCCTTCTTTCCCAAAGTGTATGGAATTTAAGTGACTAGCTGGTAGACGGCACCTTTTACTGCCGAAAACTGCCTGAGTGGTTCTTCCTCCCTCGCTACCCTTGAGGGAGGAGCGGTGAAGGATTGCGCCAAGTTCATGCCTTGCCAGGCCAATTTCCCAGGTTGGATTGTTCGGCGACGCAGTGGAGAGCTGTGCCCAACAGTTCTCTGCCACCATGGGCAGACAGAGACCACCCGACACATCCTTCCCTTCCCCGATGTTGCCTCCACCCCGCCACCAGTGGCAGTTCCTGAAACAGGACACCCATGGATGGGGGGGCTAGCTCTTCAGATGGTTACTGTTACTGCTATGCAATCCATAGGGATTCGAGCAAGACTTGGCCAAACAGTAGCTGACATCATGTCGACAGATGACGTTCATTAAAGAGCAAATTCCTCCAGCCCTAGGTCACTAGAGGGCAAATCTGGCGGTGTGCGACCCTGTAGAACAGCCTTGTACCCCTCAGCACCCTCTTGTTCGCCAACCGGCAGCACAGTGCGCTCAAGGACCCGGTCATTCACCACCTCACGCATCCCTTGTTGTCCCATGGGGACAGGCCAGTGTCGGGTCGCCACCGGGCCTTCCGAGCCGGGTCCCTGTCCTCCACCACTCTGCCCCACCTCGGTTACGTCTGTGGTCTTCTGAGCCTGGTTCGTAGAAGCGGAAAAGGCTTCCGAACCGATCTGGACCAGACCGTGACCATCAGACTCGGCTATGTGATTCATTATCACTAAGCACCCGCTAGGTGTTGAGCAGATATGCTCCAGAAGCTCAGTGATATTCATCACACCTAGTGTTGAGCAGTGCTCCTGTCTTGTCGCCATGTCGACCATGTTGACCATGTCGCTGTCCAACTGGTAAAGGACGCGGTATAGCCGCTCCCTCCAGCCGATATGAAGGCCAGTTTTTGTAAACTTGTTTTTCATGGTACCTAGTAGGTGGTGGGTCGTGACCATCTTGGACCTGTGTCACCTGAAATGGAACCTTTCTTGAAAGCCTCCGTCCAGGTTGCTAACACAGAGGCAATTTTTCATAATACCCCACCCCCAAGCTTGGTCTGCAGCATTTGACCTGAATGAGATGTACTTCAGATCTCTAACCTTCCGCACCACAGGCTATCCTGCATGTTGCGTTTGAGGGTTTGAAGTATCAGTACAGAGTCTTACCCTTGGGCGGGATGTGGCTTCCGCAGCGTCCCTTCCTTCCATGTAAAGGGAATGCTTTCCCAGTGGTCCTGTAGGAACAGCAGTGACTTCCCTGGCCTAAAGCCCTGTTCCTTCTCTACTTTAAAATCGCAAGGGGATCAGGAGGCTTCTGTCTAGGCACTGGAAGGTGGCAGCACTAGTGGCATTTTCAATAAGATCCCCATTCAGTCGACATCGACAACATCTGACGTTCTCGACTGAAAGGCAACGTCCTGTTTGTGTATGCAACCCACTGTTCCCTGAAGAAGGGAACGGAGGACGTAGTCCACTCGCCACTACTGCTGGACCACCACTGATTCCGGGGGTGCTTGGCTCCTCAGTGAAAAAGCAACTTGTGCGTGCATCGACTACTGTATTATATTATATTATATATTATTCACGCCGCGTGTGGAGTGTGAGATGCAGATCTCGCACGCCAATGTGCATTGGCTTGTTCTAAAGATACTCAAAGATGATTGGCTCCCTAGCGTGATCCTCATGCAGTCAAAATCGCACAACCAGGACGTTCTATGGCATTTAGTCTGGTATGGTTTCCTACTGAAACAAGCCTGGCGTATTCAAAACGTTATGATTTGGCCTACTTACAAAAAGGGTCCAGTGACTTTCATTTTCCAGGAGGGCACCAATAACTTTAGTGTAGGTTTTAAATAGGTCTTTCTGTAAAGATAAAATTATTAATTGAATCAAAAGAAACCAGTTTTCTGTGAAGCATCATGTATGCTTTTTTTAAAGGGGCTCTTGGAAAAATTAAAATAAATTCTTGTTATTAGTGGCACCTGTGGCCATGAATTGAACTCCAGCCAGCAACTTATTGCTTGTGCTTGCATTCGTGCCCGCAATCCATAGGGATTCGAGCAAGACTTGGCCAAACAGTAGCTGACATCATGTCGACAGATGACGTTCATTAAAATTACACTGTTAAAATAGAGTTGTTAAAATCAGAATAGAGACTTTCATAGACAATTTAGGAAGTTGTGAAATGTCTCTTTTTTTTAGGTTTCACTAGTGAAATAAATAAAATAAACAAAATGATTAATATATGAAAAAAATTATTGCGTATAGCCCCTTTAAAATAATATAAGGCTGTAACTTTAAAACAAGTTAGTTAAAACATTCTCCTTTGCAGCCGAATATGCAGTGACAATTTAGTATGCAAACCATTTGTATGTTGATTCTGATGCAAACAATTACATAAACA
The DNA here is from genome assembly GCA_036326025.1 of Chrosomus eos. Lineage (NCBI taxonomy): Eukaryota > Metazoa > Chordata > Actinopteri > Cypriniformes > Leuciscidae > Chrosomus > Chrosomus eos. The sequence goes on along the minus strand of CM070821.1, from coordinate 53,153,686 downwards.
TAATTATAAAATTGTAATATTTACAAATAAATGTAAAATTATCAAAGACAAGATACTTTTGCCCATAATGTTTAATAGTGCAGCTTCCATATTTCTATTTTCCACTCCGCATCAGGGTGAACCTTGAAAAATTCAGACTGTATGTCATTGCTATGAACATTTACAGTGCCTCAGTACTAGGTAAGCACTGTATCTGTAGAGGAGATGTCATGCGCAGGGTTTGAATGAGCTTGCGAGTTCCCGTTTCCTCGCGTGTAGATCTGTTATCCTCTCGCGGAAGTCATTTACCGCGCGCGCCAGCATCAGTTGTACGCTCGGTTATTATTGTCATTGATTTGCCGCCATACTCGCGCATTTGAGTTTTCGCTCGTGCATGATTGCACGTCCATGTTCTTCGAATGGAGTCAGGGCCAGCGTTGGACGGAAGAAGGGAGGACCTTTTAGTTGTGTATTTTCAAAATCTGCCAGCCGTTTTGTAAATCCCATACCCCACCTTTAAGATAAAAAAATATTATTTTCCTGAACAATTTTGTCATGCTGCTTTGATAATTGATCAATAAGACTTCCTGGAACATTATATCTCCAAAGAACCCTAACATGTCTTCCAAGTAAAGAGTAATTGCTGAATTTGTTAAGTTTTAGATACTTATTTATGCTATGCACGATATGTCATCACAAGCCCCGGAAGTTTCCACCTTGGCTTAAATTATTTTTTTGAAAACTATCAGTTGCTATTCCAGAAAAACATTAGAATCTGCAGCTTTAATATTTAGATGGGCAAATGTCTTTGATTGCATTTTTTTTTTTTATGTTAGATCATATTTTAGGTATGTAAATATTATTTACTGCACCTTGCAGAAGTAGTGGCTTTTAACCCTCTGGGATCCAGACAGAATCTTGGTCATGGATTGTGTACAAATATTGTACACATCATTGAATTTCTTAAGGGGAAAAGGAAGAGCAGATAAATACATACATACATACATACATATATACATACATACAGACAGATAGACATACATTATATATTTCATACCTTGCAGGTGATACTCATGAGAGCATCCATTACCTATTGATAATAACTTTAGTTAGAACCTGAAAAAAATCATTAAATTCTAAAATACACCAATTATTAAATACACTAATAGCTCACCACATCTGGCATGTAGCCTGGCTCATACAGTGCTTTTAAAATGGGCAGCTGAAATGCTATTTGGCCTAACACAACCCAATAAGGACTCCCAAGGTTGATCTGTATATAGGGTATGTATATAAAAGTCATCAGCACAATTTTAAAAGGGAAAGTGTGTATATGTGATACAGAATGTGTACCCTTACCAGTCATGTTGAATCATATGATAAAAGCTGGAAAACAAGAATGTCACAGTCCATTAGGAAGCATTTCTGTTAACAATTAAAAGGGGATATGTAAGAACTTTTTTATGGCTTCCCTGACTTCCTAGGTTGGCTGTGTAAGTCTGTAGACTGATTTTTATGATTTATCACCCTTTTATGAAGGGAAAATCCAAAATGAACTATCATAAAAGTGTAATTATATTGACGATCATCTGTCAACAAAATGTTGGTAAATTACGTTCAGTTACTGTTTTGCCTAAGACTAAAGCCCTATTCGCACGGGATTAGTATTACCTGGTGACCTCTAGTAATTTGTAATAATTGCGGAGTTTGTCTGAGATCTTAATCCCGTGCGAATCGACCATGTCTGTAATTTGTAAAGTAAAAATTCCCCCGCAAATTACCTACTATATTTCGCCGAACACCGAGGTCCTGTGATAATATTAGTCCCGTGCGAATCGGCATCTCTGTGATTTGGCCGGATCGTATATCATTTTTTCAAGGTTTTTGTTTCATGTGCGCCTTTTTATCCATCTTTCGCGAATAACGGAGGCTGGTTTGGAGTGTTTTGATAGTATTTTGGGTGCTGAGTCATATCGCTTCACACAACTACACAATTTGCAGAAAGTGAAAGCTGAAGATCATCGGAAGAGCAAAACAAAAAGAATGATTAAATGGAGATGAATTGGCATGTATAGCAGCGTGCGGTAAGGAACTTTATTCTGTTTAGGCTATGTCATAATATATCATACAGCTAGACCGAACGAAAAGAAATTTCCAAGCAATAGCCTGACGCCATATCCGGGAGATAAGTCAGTAAATTTGAGTAAAATCACAGGCTTCGGTTATCCCGTGCGAATGCGCCACACGAAATTCAGATGTGGCGGGGTAATTTCTAAATCACACGAGGTCCCCAGATAATACTAATCCAGTGCGAATAGGGCTTAAGTCACTTATGGAGTGTGTGCACAAGAGCGAGCACGAGCAGAGTGTTTCTGGCTGCAGTACACTTAATGGCCGCCGGTGTTCAAGGGTTAGTGGAAATAACACATACAGCCTTCAAGAATGAAATAGAAACGTGGGTTAAGCTAATTAATTATATCAATGAAGGCAAAAGTACCCAAAAAATTTTACCAGACACTGTAAAATGTGACTTCAGTGCAGGGTGCAGCAGATCTAAGTTATTTATCCTTAAACTAAGTATTAATATTTACAGTTACAATTACAGTAGCACTTCCTTCATACAAAATATTAGATTTAGATTTAATCCATCACTGTAATAAGTAAAAAAAAAAAAAAAGATTTCAATTAACTTACGATTTGATTAACTACAGTAGAAATGGTATGTTGGAGAATTTGCTTAAAATGCTAATTTATGGGAATCATGAATAGTCCTGGATCAACATTAGTGAATCTACCCTGTATTGAACTGACAATAATGGTCCTGGATCAACATTAGTGAATCTACCCCATATTGAACTGAACATGATGATCCTGGATTAACATTAGCGAATCTACCCCGTATTGAACAGAACATGATGGTCCTGGATCAACATTAGTGAATCTACCCCGCATTGAAATGATTATGATGATCCTGGATCAACATTAGTGAATCTACCCCGTATTGAACTGAACATGATGGTCCTGGATCAACATTAGCGAATCAACCCCATATTGAACTGATCATGATGGTCCTGGATCAACATTAGTGAATCTACCCCGTATTGAACAGAACATGATGGTCCTGGATCAACATTAGTGAATCTACCCCGCATTGAAATGATTATGATGATCCTGGATCAACATTAGTGAATCTACCCCGTATTGAACTGAACATGATGGTCCTGGATCAACATTAGCGAATCAACCCCATATTGAACTGATCATGAAGATCCTGGATCAACATTAGTGAATCTACCCCATATTGAACTGATCATGATGGTCCTGGATCAACATTAGCGAATCAACCCCATATTGAACTGATCATGATGGTCCTGGATCAACATTAGGGAATCTACCCCATATTGAACTGATCATGATGATCCTGGATCAACTTTAGTGAATCTACCCCATATTGAACTGATCATGATGGTCCTGGATCAACATCAGCGAATCAACCCCATATTGAACTGATCATGATGATCCTGGATCAACATTAGCGAATCTACCCCATATTGAACTGATCATGATGGTCCTGGATCAACATTAGTGGTGAATCTACCCCATATTGAACTGATCATGATGATCCTGGATCAACATTAGTGAATCTACCTCATATTGAACTGATCATGACGGTCCTGGATCAACATTAGCGAATCTACCCCGTATTGAACTGATCATGATGATCCTGGATCAACATTAGGGAATCAACCCCATATTGAACTGAACATGATGGTCCTGGATCAACATTAGTGGTGAATCTACCCGTATTGAACTGAACATGATGGTCCTGGATCAACATTAGTGGTGAATCTACCCCATATTGAACTGATCATGATGATCCTGGATCAACATTAGTGAATCAACCCCATATTGAACTGAACATGATGGTCCTGGATCAACATTAGAGGTGAATCTACCCCGTATTGAACTGAACATGATGGTCCTGGATCAACATTAGTGAATCTACCCGCATTGAAATGATTATGATGGTCCTGGATCAACATTAGCGAATCTACCCCGTATTGAACTGATCGTGATGATCCTGGATCAACATTAGCGAATCTAGCCCGTTTTGAACTGAACATGATGATCCTGGATCAACATTAGTGAATCTACCCCGCATTGAAATGATTATGATGGTCCTGGATCAACATTAGCGAATCTACCCCGTATTGAACTGAACATGATGATCCTGGATCAACATTAGCGAATCAACCCCATATTGAACTGATCATGATGATCCTGGATCAACTTTAGTGAATCTACCCCATATTGAACTGATCATGATGGTCCTGGATCAACATTAGCGAATCTAGCCCGTTTTGTACTGAACATGATGATCCTGGATCAACTTTAGTGAATCTACCCCGTATTGAACTGATCATGATGGTCCTGGATCAACATTAGCGAATCAACCCCATATTGAACTGATCATGATGATCCTGGATCAACTTTAGTGAATCTACCCCATATTGAACTGATCATGATGGCCTTGGATCAACATTAGCGAATCAACCCCATATTGAACTGATCATGATGATCCTGGATCAACATTAGTGAATCTACGCCATATTAAACTGATCATGATGATCCTGGATCAACATTAGCTAATCTACACCGCATTGAAATGATTATGATGATCCTGGATCAACATTAGGGAATCTACCCCATATTGAACTTATCATGATCGTCCTGGATCAACATTAGCGAATCTAGCCCGTTTTGAACTGAACATGATGATCCTGGATCAACTTTAGTGAATCTACCCCGTATTGAACTGAACATGATGGTCCTGGATCAACATTAAAGGTGAATCTACCCCGTATTGAACTGAACATGATGGTCCTGGATCAACATTAGTGAATCTACCCCGCATTGAAATGATTATGATGGTCCTGGATCAACATTAGCGAATCTACCTCATATTGAACTGATCATGATGGTCCTGGATCAACATTAGCGAATCTAGCCCGTTTTGAAACTGAACATGATGATCCTGGATCAACATTAGTGAATCTACCCCGCATTGAAATGATTATGATGGTCCTGGATCAACATTAGCGAATCTACCCCGTATTGAACTGATCGTGATGATCCTGGATCAACATTAGCGAATCTACCTCGTATTGAACTGATCGTGATGATCCTGGATCAACATTAGCGAATCTAGCCCGTTTTGAACTGAACATGATGATCCTGAATCAACATTAGTGAATCTACCCCGCATTGAAATGATTATGATGGTCCTGGATCAACATTAGCGAATCAACCCCATATTGAACTGATCATGATGATCCTGGATCAACTTTATTGAATCTACCCCATATTGAACTGATCATGAGGATCCTGGATAAACATTAGCGAATCTAGCCCGTATTGAACTGAACATGATGATCCTGGATCAACTTTAGTGAATCTACCCCATATTGAACTGATCATGATGGTCCTGGATCAACATTAGCGAATCTAGCCCGTTTTGTACTGAACATGATGATCCTGGATCAACTTTAGTGAATCTACCCCCTATTGAACTGATCATGATGGTCCTGGATCAACATTAGCGAATCAACCCCATATTGAACTGATCATGATGATCCTGGATCAACATTAGCGAATCTACACCGCATTGAACTGATCATGATGATCCTGGATCAACATTAGTGAATCTACGCCATATTAAACTGATCATGATGATCCTGGATCAACATTAGCTAATCTACACCGCATTGAAATGATTATGATGATCCTGGATCAACATTAGGGAATCTACCCCATATTGAACTTATCATGATCGTCCTGGATCAACATTAGCGAATCTACCTCGTATTGAACTGATCATGATGGTCCTGGATCAACATTAGCGAATCTAGCCCGTTTTGAACTGAAAATGATGATCCTGGATCAACATTAGCGAATCTAGCCCGTTTTGAACTGAAAATGATGGTCCTGGATCAACATTAGCGAATCTACCCTGCATTGAAATGATTATGATGGTCCTGGATCAACATTAGCGAATCTAGCCCGTATTGAACTGAACATGATGATCCTGGATCAACATTAGTGGTGAATCTACCCCATATTGAACTGATCATGATGATCCTGGATCAACATTAGTGAATCTACCCCGTATTGAACTGATCATGATGATCCTGGATCAACATTAGGGAATCAACCCCTATATTGAACTGAACATGATGGTCCTGGATCAACATTAGTGGTGAATCTACCCCATATTGAACTGATCATGATGATCCTGGATCAACATTAGTGAATCAACCCCATATTGAACTGATTATGATGATCCTGGATCAACATTAGCGAATCTACCTCATATTGAACTGATCATGACGGTCCTGGATCAACATTAGCGAATCTACCACGCATTGAACTGATCATGACGATCCTGGATCAACATTAGTGAATCAACCCCCTATTGAACTGAACATGATGGTCCTGGATCAACATTAGAGGTGAATCTACCCCGTATTGAACTGAACATGATGGTCCTGGATCAACATTAGTGAATCTACCCCATATTGAACTGATTATGATGATCCTGGATCAACATTAGCGAATCTACCTCATATTGAACTGATCATGATGGTCCTGGATCAACATTAGCGAATCTACCCCGTATTGAACTGATCATGACGGTCCTGGATCAACATTAGCGAATCTACCCCGTATTGAACTGATCATGATGGTCCTGGATCAACATTAGTGAATCTACCCCATATTGAACTGATCGTGATGATCCTGAATCAACATTAGCGAATCTACCCCGTATTGAAATGATGACAATAGCAATTATCAAAATATTGATTACAATCATATTCACAAAGCAATTATTGTACTGTTTTTTTAAATGCATATTCTTTTTGCACATTTTCTTCTGACTAAAATCATAGTAGTCTGTTTTAAAGAGCAGGAATTTATTACGATTTTTAAAATATTATTATAAAATTGTATTGAATATTACATTTGTGTGTAAAAGTATGGGAGAAAGAAGACTTTTAGGGATTATAGAGAAAAGTAAGCTAAGCTATTAGCTCACCGGCACATGGCTGTTGTATGTTCAGAGATGCATTACATTATGCCATTTAAGTGTAATATTTCAGGATTTTTTAGTGAATAAATACATTTAAAAAGGTAGATTTTTAGTTACAGAGAGGGTGAAAGAAAGAGGACAGACAAAAGAACTTACCTTTTGTAAGTCAGCCGAGGTAAGAGTGGGAGGAAGATTCAAAATGGACTGATTGTATTTGGGTCGGCACACACGGATGACATCAGAGGCTTGTGATTGGTTGATTAAATGTTGATCCAGGATCAACAAAATTTGTTGATCCAGGAACACATCTTACTTGGCAAAATCACGGTCACCGTACAGGAACATGAACAGGATTGCTCCTGTCTGCTTGTCGGCTAATCGATTGCTCCTGTCTGCCTCGCTGCCTGCTGTGTGTGAGTGTGTTTGCTCCGAGGCTGTAAGCTCTGTCTAAGCCTCGCATTTCTTTCTGTTTTGAACCATCATTTCTAGTTGTTTATACTACTAATTACAGTTTACCTAACATCTCAGATTAACCTAACATCGCTAGCTTCCGTTATTGTTAGCACAACACGCTAGTATCTCGCTAGCCGTTAGTGCTAACGCACCACCCGTGCCCTCAGTTATTTATTTATTTTTCTTGTGCGCACCCGCGCATCTGAGTTCATTAAAAACCCAGGTGAGTAAGAATCAGTCAACAAACACGGGGAGTAATGTCTTGTCCTGTTATTGTCACCTGCACCTCATGCCATATGTTAACTATAGCCTTCCCCGTCGGCATAGGGTTTATATGTGATAAATGCAAGGAGACAGTCAGGCTGACGGAGAAGATTTCAGAATTAGAGACACGCATCCAAACTTTAATTGAGGATAGTAAGTGTGCTCGAGCCTTAGATACTACTTTGGATGTGCCTAGCATAGTGAACCATTTACATGATTCGGTTCCGGCTGAGTTATTGCCTGTGCAGCCAGGCAGATGGGTGACTGTGAGAGATCGCTCTAGTCGCGGATCAAAAAACCACTCTTCTGTTCCGATTACCATAACAAATCGATTTGCCCCTCTCAGTGAAACACCCACTGAGAATGCTGTTGATTGTGCCCTGGTAATTGGCGATTCTATTACACGGAACGTGAAAATAGAGACACCAGCCACCATAGTCACATGTTTGCCGGGAGCCAGAGCGCCTGACATCAAAGCAAATTTAAAAGTGCTGGCTAATGCTAATCGTAAATTTTCTAAGATTGTTATTCACGTCGGCACTAATGATGTTCGACTTCGCCAGTCGGAGATCACCAAAATAAATATATTAAAGAGGTGTTTGAACTCGCAAGTACGATGTCAGGCACTGTAATTTGCTCTGGCCCCCTTCCTGTTCGAAGGAGTGATGAGATAGTTAGCAGATTGTCATCACTCAATGGTTGGTTGTCTAAGTGGTGTCCACAAAATAATATAGAATTCAGAGACAATTGGAAAAGTTTTTGGGGCAAACCTGACCTGTTGAAAATAGATGGTATTCATCCCTCCTGGGATGGTGCTGCTCTTCTTGTTATGGTGCTGAAGGATGAACCCAATGGCAGACAGCAATAGATTCTCACAGGGTTTATTTAAAGGACAAAAACAGAAAACAAAACCCACGATGGGGCAAAACAAGGCAGGACAAGACTAATATTCAGACTAACTACTAAGACAGGAACAAACAAACACTTCTTTGAACAGACTTCCAACAAGTAACTTACGGCTGATTGACACAGAGTAGGTCACAACGTCAAACAGTGTTAAACAATGAACCGGCACAGGACAGCAAATACACAGGGATTATAAAGGGAACATTAATGACAAGGACAGGTGAAACTGACTAGACAATAATCACAAGACGAGGATAACAAGGGGGCGGGGTAACATAACGAGACACCACAAGCACATGGCCATACAATTGGCCATGCGCTTGTACACAAAACATGACTAGGAAAATCAAGAATACTAAGGCAGAATCATGACAGAACCCCCACCTTAAGGAGCGGCTACCAGACGCTCCTCAAGGGGACATTAAACACGGGACATGACAGACTGTGACAAAGACAAGATCCAGCAAAACATGGAAAACACTAATAATGGCAAACACGAAAAAACAATAACAGGGTTGGGGTGAAACATCAAATACAACATACAAGGCAAGGGGGGTGGAGGAAACACAGAGTTCATGGGGGGAGGTCCAGGGTGGATGGGAGGACTGGGGTTCTTGGGTCCACGGGGTGAGGGCTGAGGACGAGGACTCTGGGCAGGTTTTGACGGACACACACGAGGAGAGGATTTGGGCGAAACAGTCCGGGGCTTAGTGGAGACAGGGAAAACAGTCCGGGAACTATTGGTGACAGGAACAAACGGGGAAACAGTCCGGGGACTAGTGGAGACAGGGACAAACGAGGAAACAGTCCGGGGCTGGTGGAGACAGGGACGAACGGGGAAACAGTCCGGGAATTAGTGGCGACTGGGGCGACCGGGAAAACAGACTGGGGTACTGCATTGGTGGCAGCGACAACAGACTCAGACATAGAGGACACAGAGGATGGGGAAACGGGACTCATGACGGGGGACATGGCAGGCGAAGGAACAGGACTGGGTGCTGCGCTCTTAGCGGCAGGCGTGTGTGCTGCGCTCTCGGTGACAGGCGTGTGTGCTGCGCTCACAGCGGCTGGCGAGGGTGCGTCGCTCTCTGTGACAGGCGTGGGTGCTGCGCTCACAGTGACAGGCGTGGGTGCTGCGCTCAGTGACAGGCGTGGGTGCTGCGCTCACAGTGACAGGCGTGGGTGCTGCGCTCACAGTGACAGGCGTGGGTGCTGCCCTCACAGTGACAGGCGTGGGTGCTGCCCTCACAGTGACAGGCGTGGGTGCTGCCCTCACAGTGACAGGCGTGGGTGCTGCGCTCACAGTGACAGGCGTGGGTGCTGCGCTCACAGTGACAGGCGTGGGTGCTGAGGACAAGACAGGATAGACAGGGGGTTCAAGGATCTTGACTAGACAGGACAGGTATTCTGACAGGGTCTTGGCCGCTATGATGACAGGCATCTCCTGACGCGCCGAAACAGCTTGCAGGACATCTTTAGCGGCTAGATCGGCCGCAACTCTCTCTGCAGATCCTGGGACGGCGCTTGCTGGAGCGGGCTCATGGACAGCGCTTGCTGGAGCGGGCTCATGGACAGCGCTTGCTGGAGCGGGCTCATGGACAGCGCTTGCTGGAGCGGGCTCATGGACAGCGCTTGCTGGAGCGGGCTCATGGACAGCGCTTGCTGGAGCGGGCTCATGGACAGCGCTTGCTGGAGCGGGCTCATGGACGGCGCTTGCTGGAGCGGGCTCATGGACGGCGCTTGCTGGAGCGGGCTCATGGACGGCGCTTGCTGGAGCGGGCTCATGGACGGCGCTTGCTGGAGCGGGCTCATGGACGGCGCTTGCTGGAGCGGGCTCATGGACGGCGCTTGCTGGAGCGGGCTCATGGACGGCGCTTGCTGGAGCGGGCTCATGGACGGCGCTTGCTGGAGCGGGCTCATGGACGGCGCTTGCAGATGCGGGCTCTGGGACAAGCTGGGATGAAGGACAAGAAGCTCCCTTCCTCCTCTTCTTCCTAGGTCGAGGTGCAGACGCCGTTGGCGGACTGGTGAGTGGTTGGGGAACCTCCACGGGGACAGTTACTGGTGCAGGAAGGGCAGTCTCAGACAGTGTAGACTCCGTAGCGGAGGACTCCGAAGCGGACTCCCACGAGACACGTCTTCCTCGTTTGCCGCAGAGACTCGTGGGCGGAGATGATGTCTCAGGAACTGAAGCGTCGTGGGCCTGGTCCCCAAGTGTCACAACACCTATCATAAGACCCTCCGGGATCACGGGCAGCTTGGCGGATGGTAAGCTCGTGGGTATCTGTGACTCTCTCCGCGATAAACGATCCACCATTTCCGTGAACGGACGGGTCACCAGCTCCTCCCGTTCAGCCAGGGGTGGAGGAGAGTTTAGACCTGCGACTAGGTAGCGGTTTAGGAGGGACTCCGGTAAGAAAAACCTCCTTTCATTCGCGACCCGGGCATACTCCCTTACTGATCGCTGTCCCTGAGCGGGAATCGGGAGTCTGCCCCTCTTTGCATCAGCGATGGCCTGGTACCACCAATCCTTTGGGTCCGGCTGGCACATGACGGGCGAGGACATACTGTCTGCTGGGTTCTGTATTGGCCGGTTCATTCTGTTATGGTGCTGAAGGATGAACCCAATGGCAGACAGCAATAGATTCTCACAGGGTTTATTTAAAGGACAAAAACAGAAAACAAAACCCACGATGGGGCAAAACAAGGCAGGACAAGACTAGACTAATATTCAGACTAACTACTAAGACAGGAACAAACAAACACTTCTTTGAACAGACTTCCAACAAGTAACTTACGGCTGATTGACACAGAGTAGGTCACAACGTCAAACAGTGTTAAACAATGAACCGGCACAGGACAGCAAATACACAGGGATTATAAAGGGAACATTAATGACAAGGACAGGTGAAACTGACTAGACAATAATCACAAGACGAGGATAACAAGGGGGCGGGGTAACATAACGAGACACCACAAGCACATGGCCAAACAATTGGCCATGCGCTTGTACACAAAACATGATTCTGTCATGATCCTGCCTCACGACTAGGAAAATCAAGAATACTAAGGCAGAATCATGACACTTCTCTCTAGTAATTTGGCTCATAGTCTTAGAGATAAAACATGACAATCTGGGGCTCAGGTCAGGAAGCAGACAAACTGGCTAAACCGACCGTCTGCTAGCGGCCTCACGTCACCAAGGTCAGATAAATCTCATCACATAGAGACTCTTTCACCTAGATATCATCATATAGAGACTGTGTCTGTTCCCCGAATTTGGAAATCCAAAAAACGTCCAAACCTTTCTAAGGTTAAAAATTTAATTGATGTTCAACAAATAAAAAACAAATATAATACAGATGAGCAAATGATAAAGCTTGGGTTGCTGAATATTCGATCCCTTACTTCAAAAGCGCTCATAGTTAAAGATATGATTTCAGATTATAACCTAGATGTGCTGTGTTTGACAGAAACCTGGCTAAAACCAAACGATTACATCACTTTAAATGAGTCCACCCCGCAAGATTACTGTTATAAACATGAGCCTCGTCCGAAAGGCAAATTGGGCGGTGTTGCTGTAATTTATAGCAATATTTTCAAAACCACTAAGAAATCTAGTTTTAAATATACTTCTTTTGAAGTGTTGGTGCTTAATGTAAATATATATAGTGTAAATGATAAATCACGTTTGAGAATTCTGCTGGCTACTGTATACAGGCCACCAGGGCACCAAAAAGATTTCATCAAAGAATTTGCTGACTTTCTATCAGAATTAATATTGACTGCAGATAAAGTCCTAATTGTTGGTGATTTTAATATTCATGCAGATAATGAAAAAGATGCATTGGGATTGGCATTTAAAGACATTGTAAACTCTATTGGAGTTAGACAACACGTGTCAGGACCTACTCATTGTCGTAATCATACTCTAGATCTAATATTATCACATGGAATAGATGTTGATGCCGTTGAAATTCTGCAGCAGAGCGACGACATCTCCGATCATTATCTAGTCTCGTGTAAATTACATTTAGCCAAGGCTGCAAAGCCGACTCCGTGTTATAAATATGTTAGACCTATCACGTCTGCCACTAAAGATTGCTTTATCAATAATCTTCCTAATCAGTTTCATCATCTCAGCATCCCGGATAGCTTAGAAGAACTTGATATTGCAACAGAAACGTTTAACTCTCTCTTTTACAGCACTTTAGACACAGTCCGCTGCGCTTAAAGAAGATTAAAGAAAATAGTCCAACGCCGTGGTACAATGAGCACACCCGGGCCCTTAAGAGAGCAGCCAGAAAAATGGAGCGCAACTGGAAGAAAACAAAACTAGAGGTTTTTTTTTTATACTATGATTAAACCACTTGTTAAAAAAACGCAACTTGATCATACAGAATTAGTCAATTACAGGCCGATCTCGAATCTACCTTTTCTGTCAACGATATTAGAAAAAGCAGTATCATCACAACTGTGTTCCTTTCTAGAAAGAAATAATATCTGCGAGGATTTTCAGTCCGGATTTAGACCGTACCATAGTACTGAGACTGCTCTCATTAAAGTCACAAATGATTTGCTCTTATCATCCGATCGTGGTATCTCTCTATTAGTGTTACTCGATCTTAGTGCTGCATTTGATACTATCGACCACAACATTCTTTTAAATAGACTATAAAACTATGTTGGCATTAGTGGAATTGCACTAGCATGGTTTAAATCATATTTATCTGACCGTTTTCAGTTTGTAGCAGTAAATGAAGAGATGTCTTATCGATCACAAGTTCAGTATGGCGTTCCACAAGGCTCAGTACTAGGACCGCTGCTGTTCACTCTGTATGTGCTACCATTAGGAGATATCATTAGGAAACATGGAATTAGCTTTCACTGTTATGCTGATGATACTCAGCTGTATATTTCTTCAAAACCTAACGAAACTTACCAATTCACAAAATTAACGGAATGCATAGCTGATATAAAAAATTGGATGACTAGTAATTTCCTATTACTAAATTCTGAAAAAACAGAGATTCTAATTATTGGACAAAAAACTTCCTCACCTAATAACCTAGAATACTGTTGATGGCTGCTCTGTTAAGTCTTCGTCGTCAGTTAGGAACCTGGGTGTGCTCTTTGATACCAATCTTTCATTTGAAAGTCATGTGTCTAGTATCTGTAAAACAGCATTTTTCCATCTTAAAAATATATCTAAATTACGTCATATGCTCTCACGGACAAATGCGGAACAATTAGTTCATGTGTTCATGACCTCAAGGCTAGATTATTGTAATGCTCTACTGGGTGGTTGCCCTGCACGCTTATTAAACAAACTACAGCTGGTCCAAAACGCAGCCGCTAGAGTTCTTACCAGAACCAGGAAGTATGACCATATTAGCCCGGTTCTGTCAACACTGCATTGGCTGCCTATTAAACATCGTATAAATTTTAAAATATTGCTTATTACTTACAAAGCACTAAATGGCTTAGCTCCCCAGTACTTGAGCGAGCTCTTAACGGATTATAGTCCTGCACGTCTACTGCGATCTCAAAAATCCTTATTATCTCTAGCCTTGGCTACCGTATATAGACCTCCAGGGCCACATGCTGATTTCCTAAAAGATTTTGCAGACTTTCTCTCAGACCTATTTGTCAATGTCGATAAAGCAATAATTATTGGCGACTTTAACATACACGTAGATAATACAAATGATGCGTTAGGGGCTGCGTTTACAGATCTATTAAACTCTTTTGGGGTGAAGCAAAACGTCAGTGGTCCCACTCATCGTCTAAATCATACACTAGATTTAATTATATCATATGGAACCGATCCAACCGATATAGATATTATACCGCAAAGTGACGATCTCACTGATCATTACATGGTAATGGATAAAGTATTCTTAAAGAACTCCAAACTTGCATAATACGCACTGCTGAAATTTGTCATGTTGCACCACGTTATAGACCAGGCAGAACAATCCTTCCAACCACTATAGATAGATTCTCAAATAGCTTACCTGATCTATCTCAACTGCTCAGTAAACCCAAACAAACAGATGAACTAGAGGAAATAACTAGCAGTATGAGCAACATTTTCTCTAGTACACTAGATATTGTTGCACCAATTAGATTTAAAAAGGTTAGAGAGAAAACTAAAACACCATGGTACAACAGTGCTACGCATGCTATCTAGAGAGAAACTCGTAACTTAGAGCGTAAATGGAAACGAAACTAATTTAGAGGTCTTCAGAATTGCGTGGAAAGACAGTATGCCACGTTATAAAAGGGCTCTAAAATCAGCCAGGGCTGAGCATATCCGCAAACTAATTGAAAATAACCAAAATAATCCAAGGTTTTTATTTAACACCGTGGCTAGACTAACAAATAATCAGACATCTCCAGAGCAAAATATTCCGTTACAATATAGTAGTAATGATTTTATGAATTACTTCAATGAGAAAATAGAAAGCATCCGAAACACAATTGTAAATGTACAATCCTCTATGGTGTCTTATGACTCAGCCTCAATTATGGCCCCTCTAGAACAACTACACCGCTTTACAACTATAGGACAGGAAGAGCTAAAAAAACTTATCATTGCATCTAAACCAACAACATGTTTATTAGATCCAATACCCACTAAACTACTTAAAGAAGTGTTACCTGTAGTGGAAGAGCCTCTTCTCAATATTATTAACTCGTCTTTATTTTTAGGTCATGTTCCAAAAATATTCAAGCTGGCAGTAATAAAACCTCTCATTAAGAAACCGCAATTAGATCCAAATAACCTAGCAAATTACAGACTCATCTCAAATCTTCCATTTATGTCTAAAATACTAGAAAAAATTGTGTCCGCTCAATTGTGCTCTTTCTTGCAAGAAAATGATATCTATGAAAAATTTCAGTCGGGATTCAGACCGCATCATAGCACAGAAACTGCGCTAGTTAAAATTACAAATGATTTACTCTTAGCCTCTGACCAAGGCTGTATCTCAATACTAGTTATACTTGATCTTAGTGCTGCGTTCGACACTATAGATCATAAAATACTCTTAGATCGACTACAAAACTACACTGGTGTTCAGGGACAGGCATTAAGCTGGTTTAGATCGTACTTATCAGACTGTTACCATTTCGTTACCATTACCACCTGTTTAAATGGGGAAAAATCAAAGATAACATCAGTAGACTATGGAGTGCCGCAAGGATCTGTCCTATGCCCTCTGCTATTCTTAATATATATGCTGCCACTTGGTAATATTATAAGAAAACATGGAATTAATTTTCACTGTTATGCTGATGACACTCAATTATATATCTCATCACGACCAGATGAAATCTGAGATGAAGATGAAGATGAAACCTTATAAACATTGCTAAGCTACGTAATATGCTATCTGTTTCTGATGCAGAAAAGTTAGTTCATGCATTCATGACCTCGAGACTAGATTACTGTAATGCTTTATTAGCTGGTTGTCCTGCATCCTCAATAAACAAGCTACAGTTAGTCCAAAATGCAGCCGCTAGAGTTCTTACTAGATCAAGAAAATATAATCATATAACACCAATTTTATCATCTCTACACTGGTTACCTATTAAGTTCCGTATCAATTACAAAGTATTACTACTGACTTCTAAAGCTCTAAATGGTTTAGCTCCTGTGTATTTAACAGACCTTCTATCGCCCTACAATCCATCGCGCTCTTTAAGATCACAAAATTCGAGGCTTCTGGTCATTCCTAGGATATCTAAGTCTACTAAAGGAGGGAGGGCGTTCTCACATTTAGCTCCTAAACTCTGGAATAGCCTTCCTGATATTGTTCGAGACTCAGACTCGCTGTCCCAGTTTAAAACTAGATTAAAGACGCATCTCTTTAACCAAGCATTCACTTAATGCTTACCTTTTATACTACTTCTGAATCAGTTCGAATGCATTAATATTATGAACATCAGCTATGCTAATTATTTCCCATCTGTCTTTCTGCTGTTATCTCGGGACGCTAGTCCCGAGGTAAATAGCGTTCGTCAGCTCCAGTTTGTATCTAGCCTCTCACGAAGACTTCAGATGCCCCAACACCTGTGATGAGACGACTAAACGCCTGTGGAGAGACGACTCGACGCCTGTGAAGAGACGACTAAACACCGGCGATATGTTATGCCTAAATTTATACATGATTAACTAACTGTATTTTTCTTTGTACATTTCTGAAATGCACTTTCTGTAAAGCTGCTTTGAGACAACGTGTATTGTGAAAAGCGCTATACAAATAAACTTGAATTGAATTGAATTGAAAAACTCTGGCCAGTTGATAATACCTAGAATATCTAAATCGACTGCTGGCGGTAGATCCTTTTCCTATTTAGCACCAAAACTTTGGAACAATCTTCCTACCATTGTCCGGGAAGCAGACACAGTCTGTCAGTTTAAAACTAGACTAAAAACACATCTCTTTGACCTAGCATTCACATAATACATTATAGACTTCTATAGTTAATTGTTAGGCTGCATAGATTAGGCCAGCCGGAACCGGGAACACTTCCCTCAAATCCTGATGTACTTGTTACATCATAAGAAGAATGGCATCTACGCTAATTTAGTGTCTTTGTTTATCCCGAGGTTTTCCTGCAGCCTGCCGGATCCAGGCCGTTTCCAGATCTGACGAAGGACCTTCGCCTGGACCCGATGACAACGCAGTGCTGAAGTGCCAACTAGCTTCTCCCTATGGAGGATCCCTATTCCACTCTACAGATAAAGCGCTATGAAATTCCGGTTTCGCGTCCCTACGCCGAATTGATAAAATAAAATTCTGCGTCAAAATTTGTAGGCAAGACAAGTAGTTTGTTTAGGCATGGTTTGTAGCGAATTACGAACCAGCGCACACATATATTCAAACGCACATAACTATAGAATCAATTCTTAACGCGCATGTAAACGCCATCATCGTTTATCATAGGTTCGCGTTTAAAGTCTATTTAGAGAGAACGGCGTCGTCGTAGCGGCCCCTAATTTAATAACAAATGATAATTTCGACGGAAGTGAATCAATCAAAACTAACTTTAGCTGGAAACAACATATTCAAGAACCGCTATAAAACCAAACCATTCTTTGTTACCTTAAATTATATGTTTATCTCTGTAAAGCTGCTTTGAAACAATCTACATTGATGAAAGCGCTATAGAGATTGCTAATGTGACGTCACCAGTAACATTTACCAGTGGTGAACGCAAAGCATTTTGGGGCTCCGCGGCACAAACAGAAGGCGCCAGTATTGATTGCATGGAGGCGAGAACTGGGAAGAACGCAGTGTACAAGATTCCGTCTACCTGCTGTGTTGTAAACTGCAGTAGTCGTTCTCACCATAGAAGTGGCATAAAGCTTAAGAACCGAAAATCCTTTGATCGTTTTCCAGCGTGGAAAAATAATAACCACAAGCCATGTTTCAGAGGTGACAAAAAGGCGACGAATGGCATGGATAGCAGCAGAGTTTAGAGTGTGACAAAAGCACAATGTTGTGTTTTATTGCGAGTGTACACAAATAAAAGTAAACACTTTGCTGTTCTGTTTGAATGATTTCCTGTTATGAACAAAATGACGGAGTATGTTCTTGTGTTTTCGCCAGTCGATCGCGTCTCTCTCTCAAATACATCAAATATATTCTATAATCTTTGGAAGCCGAAATCTAAAATAAAATCAGACTGATATCACAGATCTAAAGTGTAACCATATAGGCTACGTTTGAATGTTTAGTGGTTCTGTCCTCCGTCGTCACTCATAAGCAGGGCTCTCTCTCTCTCTCTCTCTCTCTCTCTCTCTCTCTCTCTCTCTCTCTCTCTCTCTCTCTCTCTCTCTCTCTCTCCGCTCGCGCCCTCTCGCGGTCACACACACACACACACTCCAGGATTGCAATCTTGACATGAATTCTGTCTGCATGCAGATAGATGAGCGGTCTGTGTTTGTGTTTGGAGCTCCGTCGAATTGATTCATTAATCCTTGATTTTCTTCTTTACCACTCAATTATAAACAGGCACTTTCTATTTTTATATCGTGTGAACTTATCCTCGATAATATTCCTTGTAAAAAACAATCGGATTGCTTTGATATCGCTACTTAGATCCAACTTTCCGAATCTCGGCTACTAGCCTTTAGCCCGCTAGCATTTCACGCGTGGCCTCGCGCCTATCGAGCGTCGTCTCATCTTACACCCGTTTCTCTGAAAGCTTCTCTGAAAGTACAGACACACATTGATTGTGCTTAGAGCCCGCATCAACGGGGCATAAGCACATGCGGTCTGTGTTTGTGTTTGGAGCTCCGTCGAATTGATTCATTAATCCTTGATTTTCTTCTTTACCACTCAATTGTAAACAGGCACTTTCTATTTTTATATCATGTGAACTTATCCTCGATACTATTCCTTATAAAAAAAAACAATCGGATTGCTTTACTGTTTACTGTTAATACTAATTTACTGTTCATCTGTTATAATGGCGAACATATCGGATGTGTGTCTAACGTTACCTCTGAGTGCAGGTGAGGACACATTCGAGCTGATTTCGGTACGATTGGAGCTGGAGTCGGTGGAGAAGCAGATTCGTGTTCTGCTGGAGAAGCAAGCCGAGCTGCGAGATCGGCGATCAGCGCTTGAAACATCACGCGCCGATCATCACAAGTCAGTGGTTAGTAACTTTGTGACTTTGACTCCGACTTCGTCTACTCCGTGCGTTTCTCTGCCCAGGAGGACGCGATCATCTCTGCCTTCAATCACTCCTGCACCCTGGGTCACGACACGAGCCAGGACCAGAGCAAGAACCTCTCCGCCCCTCCCGGTCTTCGAGATCTCCACCCGGAACCGCTTCTCCCCTCTTCGCGAGTCGGAACGCGACGACGCCGTGATCATCGGCACTTCCATGGTCCGCCATGTCCGTGCTACCTCGGGTAAAGGTAAGGTGCGCACTCACTGCTTTCCTGGTGCTCGTGTTCTTGATGTCGCTGTGCAGGTTCCCGAGATCCTGAACGGTGACGAGCGCGTCGGAGCTGTCGTGCTGCACGCGGGGACGAATGACATCAGGCTGCGGCAGACGGAGGTTCTGAAGAAGGACTACAGGAGCCTGATCGAGACGGTACTGTCACGGTAGACATATTCTCTGTTCCTTCTAGTCTTGTGTTTATGTTGTTGTGTGAGTGCACGTGTGCAGTGGGCGTGAGTGTATGACATCACCTGATCCGCTCCAGCTGATCGTCATTCATCACCAGCTGCAATCAATCTCACGACTCCTTAAATACTTACCGCTGTTCTATCATCCCTGTCAGATCGTTGTTTGATGTCCTGCGTGTTGGTGTTCCGGTGTACTGTTCCTGCCTTGTGTTCCTGTTCCTCGTCGTCTGCATCTGGTTCTCCTGTCTTCTCACCGTCACCACTGCACAGCACTTCTTCACGGATCCTGGCCATCGAAGTCCCTGCGTCACTGT
This sequence comes from Chrosomus eos, assembly GCA_036326025.1. Classification (NCBI taxonomy): domain Eukaryota; kingdom Metazoa; phylum Chordata; class Actinopteri; order Cypriniformes; family Leuciscidae; genus Chrosomus; species Chrosomus eos. The sequence continues at coordinate 53,133,530 of CM070821.1, read as the reverse complement.
GTTCCACCTGCTTGTACTGTATTTCAATTACCATCCATTAAACTGTTTACTTGCTATTGCTTCCTGTCCTTCATCCAGAAGCCATGACAGGTACGCAGCACATCGCCTAGAGCAACGATCGTCGTGTCTGGACCGCTTCCCACTTACCGACTTGGACAAGAAAGGTTCAGTAGATTATTTGCTTTAAATGAATGGTTAATGTCATGGTGTAATGAACAGAAACTGCTCTTTGTAAATAATTGGAATCTGTTTTGGGAGCGACTTAGGCTCTTCCGTCCTGATGGTCTGCACCCCAGCAGAGTCGGAGCGGCTGTTCTGTCGGACAACATCTCCAAGACGCTACACACCATCTGACTAGTAAGTCAAAGTCCAAATCACAGTCTTTGCTGTCCCAACTTAATTGATATAAGTACCAATGTAGAACATTATATAGAAACTGTGTCTGTTCCTCGCTTAGTGAAGCCAAACAACAAATCTACTGTAAGATCTAGCAAGAATATTATTGTAATTAAACCAGAAAATCTAAATATCAGTGAACAAAAACAATTTCTAAAGCTAGGTCTTCTAAACATTAGATCGCTCACACCTAAGGCGGTTATTGTAAATGAAATGGTCACAGATAATAATTTCAATGTTCTGTGCCTTACTGAAACCTGGCTTAAACCAAATGATTATTTCGGTCTAAATGAGTCTACTCCACCAGGATACTGTTATAAGCATGAGCCCCGTCTGATCGGTCGTGGCGGCGGTGTTGCAACAATCTATAGAGATATTCTTAATGTTACTCAGAAAACTTGTCATAGGTTTAATTCGTTTGAAGTACTTGTGCTAAATGTTACGCTCTTAGATGTAAGAAAGAAATCCTTATTATCCCTAGCCTTGGCTACCGTATATAGACCTCCAGGGCCATATGCTGATTTCCTAAAAGATTTTGCAGACTTTCTCTCAGATCTGTTGGTCAATGTCGATAAAGCAATAATTATTGGCGACTTTAACATACACGTAGATAATACAAATGATGCGTTTGGGGCTGCGTTTACAGATCTATTAAACTCTTTTGGGGTGAAGCAAAACGTCAGTGGTCCCACTCATCGTCTAAATCATACACTAGATTTAATTATATCATATGGAACCGATCCAACCGATATAGATATTATACCGCAAAGTGACGATCTCACTGATCATTACATGGTAACTTGCATAATACGCACTGCTGAAATTTGTCATGTTGCACCACGTTATAGACCAGGCAGAACAATCCTTCCAACCACTTTAGATAGATCAGGTAAGCTATTTGAGAATCTATCTCAGCTGCTCAGTAAACCCAAACAAACAGATGAACTAGAGGAAATGACTAGCAGTATGAGCAACATTTTCTCTAGTACACTAGATATTGTTGCACCAATTAGATTAAAAAAGGTTAGAGAGAAAACTAAAACACCATGGTACAACAGTGCTACGCATGCTATCAAGAGAGAAACTCGTAACTTAGAGCGTAAATGGAAACAAACTAATTTAGAGGTCTTCAGAATCGCGTGGAAAGACAGTATGTCACGTTATAAAAGGGCTCTAAAATCAGCCAGGGCTGAAAATATCCGCAAACTAATTGAAAATAACCAAAATAATGCAAGGTTTTTATTTAACACCGTGGCTAGACTAACAAATAATCAGACATCTGCAGAGCAAAATATTCCGTTACAATATAGTAGTAATGATTTTATGAATTACTTCAATGAGAAAATAGAAAGCATCCGAAACACTATTGTAAATGTACAATCCTCTATGGTGTCTTATGACTCAGCCTCAATTATGGCCCCTCTAGAACAACTAAACCGCTTTACAACTATAGGACAGGAAGAACTAAATAAACTTATCATTGCATCTAAACCAGCAACATGTTTATTAGATCCAATACCCACTAAACTACTTAAAGAAGTGTTACCTGTAGTGGAAGAGCCTCTTCTCAATATTATTAACTCGTCTTTATTTTTAGGTCACGTTCCAAAAATATTCAAGCTGGCAGTAATAAAATCTCTCATTAAGAAACCGCAATTAGACCCAAATAACCTAGCAAATTACAGACCCATCTCAAATCTTCCATTTATATCTAAAATACTAGAAAAAATTGTGTCCGCTCAATTGTGCTCTTTCTTGCAAGAAAATGATATCTATGAAAAATTTCAGTCGGGATTCAGACCGCATCATAGCACAGAAACTGCGCTAGTTAAAATTACAAATGATTTACTCTTAGCCTCTGACCAAGGCTGTATCTCAATACTAGTTCTACTTGATCTTAGTGCTGCGTTCGACACTATAGATCATAAAATACTCTTAGATCGACTACAAAACTACACTGGTGTTCAGAGACAGGCATTAAGCTGGTTTAGATCGTACTTATCAGACCGTTACCATTTCGTCTGTTTAAATGGGGAAAAATCAAAGATAACATCAGTAGACTATGGAGTGCCGCAAGGATCTGTCCTAGGCCCTCTGCTTTTCTCAATATATATGCTGCCACTTGGTAATATTATAAGAAAACATGGAATTAATTTTCACTGTTATGCTGATGACACTCAATTATATATCTCATCACGACCAGATGAAAACACTAACTTATCTAACTTGATAGAGTGTCTAAAAGATATAAAATGCTGGATGACGTGTAATTTCCTGCTATTAAATTCAGATAAAACGGAGGTATTACTTATTGGTCTAAAAAACTACCCACAAAATCCCTTACAATACAACTTTAATTTAGAAGGATGTCCTGTTACTCTATCCACTACAGTAAAAGACCTGGGTGTTATGCTAGACCGCAACTTGACTTTCGAAAATCATATTTCATATGTTACAAGAACAGCCTTTTTCCACCTTAGAAACATTGCTAAGCTATGTAACATGCTATCTGTTTCAGATGCAGAAACGTTAGTTCATGCATTCATGACCTCGAGACTAGATTACTGTAATGCTTTATTAGCTGGTTGTCCTGCATCCTCAATAAACAAGCTACAGTTAGTCCAAAATGCAGCCGCTAGAGTTCTTACTAGATCAAGAAAATATGATCATATAACACCAATTTTATCATCTCTACACTGGTTACCTATTAAGTTCCGTATCAATTACAAAGTATTACTACTGACTTATAAAGCTCTAAATGGTTTAGCTCCTGTGTATTTAACAGACCTTCTATCGCCCTACAATCCATCGCGCTCTTTAAGATCACAAAATTCGAGGCTTCTGGTCATTCCTAGGATATCTAAGTCTACTAAAGGAGGGAGGGCGTTCTCACATTTATCTCCTAAACTCTGGAATAGCCTTCCTGATATTGTTCGAGACTCAGACTCGCTGTCCCAGTTTAAAACTAGATTAAAGATGCATCTCTTTAACCAAGCATTCACTTAATGCTTACCTTTTATACTACTTCTGAATCAGTTCGAATGCATTAATATTATGAACATCAGCTATGCTATTTATTTCGATATGCGATTATTTCCCATCTGTCTTTCTGCTGTTATCTCGGGACGCTAGTCCCGAGGTAAATAGCGTTCGTCAGCTCCAGTTTGTATCCAGCCTCTCACGAAGACTTCAGATGACCCAACACCTGTGATGAGACGACTAAACGCCTGTGGAGAGACGACTCGACGCCTGTGAAGAGACGACTAAACACCGGCGATATGTTATGCCTAAATTTATACATGATTAACTAACTGTATTTTTCTTTGTACATTTCTGAAATGCACTTTCTGTAAAGCTGCTTTGAGACAATGTGTATTGTGAAAAGCGCTATACAAATAAACTTGAATTGAATGAGAGAGCGCGAGGAGTGTGGTGCTTAAACTTGCGACTTGAAGTTACTGAAAACTTCGTGTGTGTAGATTTGTCATACGTTTGTGCATTTTGTTTATTTATTTTTTTGGAATTGAGAATATATTGTCGAGTCTGATTTATATATATCTCATATCATGTAGTTGAATATGGGTGCTGGAAGTTGGGCAACAGGTTGACGTCTCCTGACCAGTCACTCATAAGGATCCAGTCCCTTGATTTCCTTTATTTTCTCCTCATATCTCGTCTTTGCATTAGGATTTAGTTTTAGGCGGTATAGTCCGACAATGTTATCTTTAGCCCACTGCATTTTGTAGGATTATAATATGTTTTTCACACTACTGTTTTTTTCATGCCAGAAAGCAAGCCTGCTATGCCAGCCCATGTAAACTCTGTGTAAACTGGCCAAACATACCCATAATTCTTTGCGTTCTGATGACGTTGCCGCCCAGTTGGTCACATGTCTTAGCGATCTCTATATAAATGAGGATGACTTAAAATGAAAAATCCAAAACCTTGGAAATGAAAGGTATGTACTATGTTTCAGGAATGGCATAAAGTTGTGTGATTGTTCAAGCCTCTGTCTTTAGATCAGTGTGCTTACTAATGTGTGTGTGCTTACTAGTTTTTTATTTTTAGGAATAGCATGATCGTTCACTGATGAGGGCTTCAGATTAATCCGTCTCTGCTCCAGTATGTGAGCGACCGCAAATAGTCTACTGAAAGCCCTCTCCGATGGTGTGCTGGAAGCTGGAATGCACATTTTTCTGTTGTTACATCTTTTAGTTTCGACTGACTTGCCATAAACGTCAGGGAAGTTTGCCTTTCAAAACGGTGCACACATGACACTTCAGACCTGAAGTTACAGACTTACGTGAGTATTTTGCTGCATTTAACAGCTCGCAAAAGGAAGGTGCTTTCCATTGCTGTCGAATTGCCCTTCTAGGCTACTAAAAAACATTTCCAAATATCAGACTTTTCTTTGTTTGGTTTTGTAGTTTTGCATGTTCGTTTCTTTAATAATGAACTAATATCTGTAGCACTAAACAATCCACCACCAATCCCGAGTCATGTGGTGCAGACATTTTACCTCTGTGTGGTAGGTTTTGCTGTTCTGCGCCTATGAAAGCCATATTTAATTTGCGGGAGTGCAGCGTATCATCCCTCCCGCCGGCACCCACAAGTGCACCTCATCATCCTGCCCGCTCCCGCAATGACCTTTCAAAATTTGTCCCGCGCCGCACTGTTTTGCGTCGCGACCCGTGGGACTCCCGCGGGAGTGCAGACCTCTACCTCCAGGACCCAGAAAACACTGCAGAGGGTTAACTTCTATATTTTTGCTTTTCCAACATTTTTTTAATTGCTTTTTTTTTTTTTTTACAGTGTAAATTGTCAACTTACCAGATGCCTAAACCCCCATTATTTCTTCTATGTTGGTTTATTTAATTATAAAAATACAGTTTTTTTTTACAATCACTTTGCTACCATTTTCAGAACCTTGATGTAATTTTTCAAAACTCTAGACACAAAACTCAAAACGGTTATCACTTGTTCAAAACATTGCATTGTGGATTCACATCTTTAAAGAAATCTTGCACTTGCACAATCATAGGTTAAAAAACAAATTTATTGTGAAATACCATAGATGAAACATAACTATAGATCACCCACACACATGCAACCAATAGTTTCACTGTGTCATTGTTCGTACAATCATTAGATATTGTAGAAGAAAATAGGTGATACAGGTTTCATTATGGTACTACATGTACAGTAAATACATCTCTGTAAAAGTACTGCAGTAGTAGAGAGAATACTACAGACACAGTGAAATCATTGAACAAAGTTTGTAATATATTGATGCAAAACACTACTGTACAATCACAACATTTATTTTACGTTTATTTAAATCAAAGCAAAAATACTAATTAGCTATGAAATAGAACAGAAAAGACAGTACTGTAAAACATCAAATGCAGTGTTCCTCAACTTGCTTGCTTGTACTGTAGGAAACAAAACAGGATTGATTACTGTACTTCTACATTGTCATCAACTGTGTTGTAGATGAGAACCTGTGGCCAAATCCACATCACAATGGATGTTTTCATTAGCCAAACATCTTGGGAAAAAACCCTCGGGCATGGCAAATCCAGGCCTGACACTGGTCTGCTGTGATTTTATTGCAGGCGTCATCCTTAGCCTGGAGAAGAGTGACTGGTTCATGAGGGTGCCTATCATGAACCTTCCATCTCCATGCAGAGAAAAATTCCTCAATCGGGTTAAAGACCAACTCCGACGAAAATAATGTTTTTCTAGGTGTTAACATGTTCTTGTGTCATTTTTCTGATTTTAGAGGACATATTTCAAGAAAAATAAGCTCAAAGTTATATTTCTGAGTATTTCTACATTCAAATGGCTGTGAATCAGTAGCAGACGCTAAAATGCTGTCTAAAATAGACTGGAGTTGTGACATAGTAACTCCACTGGGCGGGGCCACAAGCTCATACTCCCGTCCGCCCCGCCCGCTCAGGTTCTGAGTAGAGAAGACGATGCCGGATCAACACCTATGTGCGGTAGCGGGTTGCAATGCTAAGAGGAGAGATAGTGGTATTAGCTTTCATGCTTTACGAAAACATGTTGCTGTGAGAGAGATGGATTACGTTCCTTGGTCACGGCAATGTCAAAAACCACACATCGGTTTGCGGTCAGCACTTCACAGAAGACTGTTTCACTAACTGGCAGGAGAAAAAAATGGGCTTCGTCAGTAAATTGTTTTTGAAGCCAGGTGCAGTGCCTTCCATCAAGACACCTGGACAGCCTGTGTCTTTACCGGTAAGTTTATTTTTTTCTGTCGGGAGCTAGTTCAACGATCCCGCCTGTTTGCTAGCACAGTGCGGCCAAAGTGGCGCTTTTCTGTCAGGAGCCAATTCAACGATCCCGCCTGTTTGCTCATTACATCAGCTATCTACCGTGCAAAAACGCCAGTGCTGCATAATGTGGCAACTCTCTGTTAACTTAACTTCATCTGTGTTAAAGCGATGTAGATTATAATGTAATGTAATGCGTTTTACAGGGGCTTTGTTGAAGTTGTGTTTTGTGTTTAATTTTTGTGCCAACGGCTCCGCCCACAACGCAGAGGCGAATTGCTAATGAGCTACTGCCGCTCTGCTGAAGTGAAGTCCCAGAAAACGGCACAGGTTTTGTGATTTGGGCTAAAAATGGCATAATCATAATTTAAAGACCTCTGGGAATGTTTAAAAATAGCTCAAAATATGATCGGAGTGGGACTTTAAGGAAGGGAGAGTATGAGGTAAATACAGGGTGGTAAATTGTGCATGGGCCTGAAGCCATGCTTACACCACATGAGCATGATGGAACCTGACATTGTCCCACACAATGACATAGGCCACACCTTCAGCTCTACAAACTTGATCGAGTTCATCAAGAAAGGTGTCAAGGAGAGCTGCATTAAATGGTCCAATATGAGGTAGGGCTGCACGATTAATCGCGCGATATTGTTATGCGCATCTCGTCAGTAAAGCCGGTTCCTTGATAAGTAGTAAATCGCCTTCACCTGCTTTCAGATGGTGCGGCATTTACTACAAAGAGCCGTAGTTAACTGACAAGCTGAGCCATATCGCATCAATATCGCGGACGTATCGCCAGCGATAATTAATGCGATATGGCTCAGCTTGTCAGTTAACTACGACACTTTGTACACAGCAAAAACTCCAGTGTTCAATTAACACTCCTCCAAATGTATATGAGTCCACACTCAAGAGTGTTGAAGTTAATGAGATAATTAAGTGATTAATTTAGTGATGATTGAGCATTATTGAAGACACCTGAAGAATCACTGAAGGAGAAAATCTCAAATTGTAAGCCACCGTTATGGCGATCATTGGTTGCTTTAGTTGGGCTCTTGACCCTTATATTATTAACTTTAGATTTTGTTTGGCTGTTGTATCTGAGTTATAACTGCCAGATGAACAAAGAAAAAAAGTGAAAAAAAAGTTTGATGGTGTTGGTTATACTATGACAATCATCATTTGAACTTCATGATTTTGATTTATGTTGTTTGTCACAGCATAACTGTGATTCTGCATAAATATCCAGAATTTTAGATATAATATAAAGGATTTATTAAAAGATTAAAAAAAAAATCTTTCTTTTGGGCACATACATACTTCAAGATTCAGTCTATGCATCTCAACAATTGTGATGAACAGAATATTCAGTTAGGAAAAGTAAATTACATAGAAAATTCAGATATATATATAATTATTCAGATATATAAAATATACATAATTTATTCATATCGCAATGCATGATGGGAGCCATTAATGAGTTGTGATTGGTAGCAGCCACTTCAACATGCATTATTATTGTCACCATTGTTGAGATTCACAGGCTGATTATTGATGTCTGTGTTTCTAAATAAATCTATTTGAAAGCGTTTTGATCAGAATAATGTTTAATAAATATTTTGGCTTATAAGAGACTTACCTATACTCATGCTCTATAATAACAAAGTTTATGCCAATAAGTTAAACCAAACTATCTCAAGAAGCTTCATTTTCAGATCACAACATGATTATGCCAGAACATAACCAAAACTATCAGACCACACTTTTCTTTGTTCATTTGCCCGTTATAATTAAATAACAGCAGACAAACAAATTAACGGTGGCTTACAATTTGTGATTTTCTCCTTCAGTGATTCTGCTTGTTATCATCAGGTGTCTTCAATAATGCTCAAACGTCACTAAATTAATCACTTAATTATCTCATTAACTTTAACACTCTTGAGTGTTAATTTAACACTCATATCTGCATCATATCGTCCATCTGAAAGCAGGTGAAGGTGATTTACTACTAATCAAGGAACCGGCTTTACTGATGAGATGCGCATAACAATATCGTGCGATTAATCGTGCAGCCCTAATATGAGGTCTGCGTCCCACCACACCATCTTCTGATATAGCCGCACACATGGTAATGTTGGCCCCACGTTGTCCAGGTACTTGGATGGTTGCCTGCTGGCCAATGGAATTCCGACCTATCCTCCTTGTCTTGGCCAGATTAAAACCTGTCTCATCCAAATATATGAATTTGTGAGGGTCGTCATCAGCATCCAGCTCCATCACCCTCTAAAAATACATTTTGGAAAGAGATTAAGAGATTACTGTACAATGTAGAATTTTTCGTAATGTTTTTACAACAGCAGTCTTGAAACTGAACTTACCTGAACATACTCAGTCCTCATTAGTCTGCAAACTTATAGTCTGCAAACTTATGAATGGGCCAGTTGTTCAAAGGTAAACTGATCGGATTTTGGTTATCGGATTGGATCAAATCTTGAAAATGGGTTGTTCAAAAGGGAAAGAAGGAATCTGAAATCAGATTAGATCAGAGAATCCAATCCTAGTTTTAATCTGGATCAAACCTTCAGTTTGTGTTGTTCAAAACTTGTCAGAGGGATTTAGATAATTTTGATCCAAAAAAACATGATTATCCTGATCCCAACAGGGGGTAGGATTTCAAGGTGGATTTCAGGAAGAAAATGTAGTAAAACTTTAAAATTGGTCAAATAATACATTTGTATAATTTAGTAGTGTATATACTTTTATTTATATTTTGCACTTGACTTGTGTAACCGTTGTAACAGTGATAAAGTAGACATAGGCTAACAATTAAGCTATTCAGTATAGTAAAGTAAAAATAAAATAAAAATGATCTTGTCCCCATGAAATAATCCCCCAAACAGATTTCAATAACAAACAAAAATAATATATTCATTTTTTGGTCATTCATCACCGTATATTAACGTTTTCAAAATGTCCACAATGTATTTGTTGTTTATTTTGTTGTGGTTCAGATGGGTCATAAAATAAATTATGATTAGAAGTGGATGTTTATGTTATTTTTGTGTTTTGTCTCAAAATAAGAAACACAGTGACCCCATGTTGGCTCTTCTACCTGTTCTTTATATAGCTGGTAGCCCACATTGTGATATGTTGTCCCATTTAGAGCACTGGTAATCTGGATTTGGTAATCTTGAAAACTGTGTATCTGGATCAGGGTGATCCAGTCCAATGTTGTTTTGAAAAACCGGCATAAAAGTAAGACGGATTACCTGATCCTGGATAGGAAAAAATGGGATTTTCATATCCGGATCATTTTGATCCAGATTAAATGTTTTGAACAACTGGCCCATGGATCCCACATTGTTGAACATGTCTTCATTGTCCAAGATATGCTGGCGAATTTCTGTAAGGCGAATATCATTTCTGGCCCGAACCAAATCGAGCCTGCTCTTATTGGTCAGTTAGAGTTTTTCCTCTGCCTCCACTATTTGGCCTGGTCACAATTCTACAGGGAAAATTAGAGTAAGAAGACACTTGGCCACATCACCTATTCTGTGATTCAATGATTATTGAGGCCACGGTTGACCCTTTGAGGTTTGGTTGTATCATTGTAGCCGCCTCAGTCATTGTCATGCCATATGACATGGTCTACAACTATTGCCCGAATTTCATTGGACACTCTATGCTGTTGCTACCGCTGTCTTGGTCCGTGGCCTTGTCCTCTATAATGTTCTCCCAAACCTCTCAAACGAGCCCCATGACCACCTCTCAAAAGGGGTGCCTGTCCTCTACCACGTTCCCCCACACCTCTCAGAAGGGGTGCCTGTCCCCTGCCATTCCTTTGACCAACACGTCTTCCTCCCATCACTGCTTGACCTCCAATGTGACCTGGATCACCTGTTATTACACAAATATCAAAATATAAAATATAAAAGTGTGTGTTATTTGAAATATCACCATATTTCAAAAGTTCCGCATTTGACGCAAGGATGCTCTTCAGTTTCCGGTTGGGGAGATTAAAGCGGAGGAAAACCGAGGAAAACGGGATTATGGCAGAGTCTTCAAAATGTACTGTCCTGTGAACTGTGAAACGAAACTTTCATATGTTTAGATGTAATTTTATATATAGTAATGTTTATTTAATGTCATTTTAAAAAGAAGCATAAACACAACGAGGGGTGTCTGTTTTTGTGACTAACGGTTCTTTAGTATAACCATGGAGTGTAAAATTCAATATAAATTCTCGGTATTGCATTGGACTCTACGATCGGCGGAAGTTATCGAGCATCCTTAGACCTTCACCGGAAATACCGCCGTGCATAGAGCCCATTGGTGACAATGAATCTAATTATCTTAAAACTTTCATGATTTACTGTAAACATGGAAGATTAGCCATGTTTCCACTGCCGGGCCACAGGGGTAACAGCGAGCCAAGCCGAGCCAGTGTCCTCGGGCCTCAAGCACCGGGCTTGAGTTTCCACTGCTGGGCCAGTAGCCCCGCAGCGCTGCCCTAAACCCCGCCCCTAACACGCCTTTCTGGATTAAACGTCATACAACCTAACCCATTTCAGTGGGTATTATGAATTTATTTATTTTTTAAGTTAGGAAGATAGCATGTATATTAACTCACCGGCCGTGGCTGCAATAGTGCCCCGATTGTCTCGCGAGTCGCCATTAACAGAGGGACGGTGACCCAGCACACGTCCATCAAGTCGAACCATGGAAAGTTCCTTCTCTGTGCTCCACTTTGTCCATTGTGCGTTTTTATCGCCTTGTACAATACTGCGCCCACAACTTTTTTTAATTTTTTCCCAAACTTGAAGCGTTGCTCGCTGAATTCTTAGCTTAGAAAGTTCAGCATCGATGTATTTTAGAACGTCCTCGTATCTTCACACGCCATGAAATTGACGTTGTACCCTTTCTTCTGCCCAGATGCTCAGAAGAGCTTTAGTATCTTCGGCAGACCAGTACAGGCGATTCTCCATTTCGAGCAGCGATTATTTTGCGCGATATAAAAAAGTGAAATGTGCATCTTGCTTCAGATCATAACGTTCCCTAACACTGATAAACTCCGCCTTTTACCTTGAGCACGCCTCTAGCCCGAGCTGGCCCGCTTTGGCCCAAGGTATTCGACGGGCCAGAAATCCTGCCGTTGGCCCCGAGTAAGCCCCGATCAAGCAGTGGAATCAAGCAGTGTATCAAGCCCCGGAAGTGACAGTGGAAACGCGACTGGCCCTGGCACGCACTAGCACGGCTCGGCCCTGGCCCGGCAGTGGAAATGCGGCTATTGTTTGTCTGTTTCCATACAACTATGCATTAGGAGTAATGCAACAGTTACTTATCATTTTGAGCAGTTGTATCAGTTGATAGTTAGATCATTGTAAGGAAATGAATAGACACTCATTTGAAATGTAATGTGTGAATTGCCTTTTGAAATAGTAGTACTTTGATGTTAACCCTCTGAGCCCGACGGCATCGTCGACGACGCCACAAATCACCTCCGAGAAATTTTGATATTACTAAATGACAGATGTATCGATTTTCTTACCGTTTTTTCCAGCAGAAAGCTAACGAGCTAGCCATCACGGGGGTGTCTTTGGTGTCTTTCTAGCCTTTACAGAAGGTTTTCTATCCAGCCTGGAACTTGTGCATCCTTTCGGAGTTTTTCAGCAACAAATCCAAACGTTTATATCCAACTTTGATACACTTGAAGTCCATAATCTATAAATATTCCGTCATATTTGCCGCTAGCTCGATGCAAGCTGCCATTGTGGATATCACGTGATGGTTTTTGACCAATTACAGGCTGATCCGTCGTAAACATTGGGTGCGTCACTGGGTCATTGCGCAATGCGCTCTCTCCAAGGGAGGGAGGGAGAGAGAGAGAGATACGCACGGAGACGCAGGTTTCACAGAGGATCACAGAGACATTGATGTATATCAGCGCTGGCCTTTTTTGCCATGAAGGATGATAGATTTTCAGGAGAACAGAGCTTTTTGACAGATGTGGAACTAGATTACCAGGACAGACCCAGCTGAAGTGCCATTTATTTATTTACTGTAAAAAGTATTATAGTAGTATAAATGTAGCATAAAAAGAATATAATAAATAAAAGAATAAATAAAATAGAAATGCAAAGCCTGTGATGTGGCCCTCTTTGTGATTGCTGATACTAGGAACTGTTTTGAGTCTTGGCACCAGTGAATTTCATGAAAACGCCTAGACTTATTTTGGAAAAATGTAAATAGTTTTGGTTCTGTACAAGTTATAATGTTTATTCCTGTGCTCCAGGACTCCAAAGACATGAACAAACTGTTTTCCAGAGGAAATTTGCTTAGCTTTTATTTGTTTGTGTGTGATTTCAATAAATATTTGAGTGATTCAATTTCCGATTTATTTTTTCATGTGTCTTTATGGTCCCATAACTTATTTTACATTCAGGTGACATCAATGTAACACAAATATGCTGAAAGTTCAATTTGTCCTGAAAAAAAAGAGGTGTGTCAATTGTCTGTGCACAAAAGGGTTGATGTTTTACAAGCTTTTTTAGTTAATAACACCAGACGGAAAAATTATTGTAAAAATACCCTTAGGTCTCTGAGGGTTAAGTTGTGTCATATTGAACATGTGATTTTTGTTGAATGAACAAATTATCTGTTTTATGTGTATTGTATCCAAGCAATTGAGAAAAGGGTTAGTTTTGAAAAATGTGTATTTTGATCATTGGTTGTGAGTTTTGTGTCTAGTTGTGAAAAATGACATCAAGGTTCTAAAAAAGTGATTGTAAAAAACTGTAATTTAATTTAATTAAACTTTAAACAAACAAACAAATTAAATGTACTGTCAGAACTGCAATAATACATAAACACACATTAAAACAGACAGCCATGGAGTAAGGGGAGGCTGCAGACCTGGAGCCAGCAGATATACGCCCGACAGTTTTACGCCCCTGTTGTTCCTGATGCGTCCAGTAGGGGGAGGCTGTACAGCGGGGCACGGGGCTCTGAGATATGTTAGTAAATAATCTTTTTTTTTTATTAATAAATGTATTTATTTTGTATTGCAAATGAAAGGATACAAGACATTAAAGGTTGTGTAGGTAAGAAATTTATTTAAAAAAAATTCAAAATTTGTTTAGACTTTCTATATATATATCAATGCATAATTAAAATCTAAGTACTCTGAAAAATAAAGTATAAAAATCGAGTGTCTGTAGACCTCTCACGACTGTTTTAAAGACAGCTCATTATTTCCATTCACTTCACCCCCTCCCTTCTGGTCTCCTTCCAAAGCCACACCCCCAAAACACATGAACGCGCAACTCTGACAGCTGAGCTGAAGACGCATTATTTACCTGAGACGAGCGAAGAGTAGAGGAACGAGTGCATGTAGTGACATCATGTCAGACACACATGTAAATAAAAAAATCTAACTTTATCATTATGAAGTTAAACAAATAAGTTGTATTTTATTACTCACTATCAAACTAGCATATTGATATTGGTAAACTTTACAATATATATTTATTGATTCGCTAACGAGCTAGTTATCTATAAGGCAAAGCTAAACACATGTTGCGTGATACACGTTGTTCCATTGCCATCATTTACACTGTGATGTAGATGAATTTCGTGTAAGATTTATAACACAAAATATTAACACACACATACAACATAGTGTGTACGACACACAAAGATACACGATAAATACATCAGTAAACATCGGTCTAGAATATAAAAACAAAACAAAGATGAAAAAAATGATAAATCATGGTAAACATGTTAAAAGAGTTAGACAGAGGGTAAATATAATACTAAGAAAAATACCAGGATGCGGAGTAACGTTAGACCTACTATCTGTTAAACCTACATTTAGTTATCTAAACAAAATTATGCACAATTCAACACTACAGCTATCATCTTGAGCTAAGTCTATTATTTACCGTCTCTACTACGGCTCGCTGAGTAATGCTATGTTAGCTATATTAGGCAGCTGCGTGTGCTAATGACGCATGCTTCTTGAAAAGATAAACAAAAAAATCTGTATGATCTAAATACAAAAAGAAAGATTTACCTGTCCAGCAGAAATGAAGCCATCAAGGCGTCACTTTTCAGCCCCTTGAGGTCCCTCAGTTCTCGCCAACGCTGGAAAGCCACGCTGATGTTCACCCGAGTTTTATTTCTTTGTTTATCCAACAACTTTTTGTTCATTACCTTTTCTTGTAATGTAAATGACTTCCTTTTTTTTGACTGGGTTGCCTTCGTGAACTGCAAATGTGGACTTAGATTGGTCTTTCTCTGCCATTGTTTTGGTAATCCTAGGTTCAAATGAGTGCGCGCAAAAGGGCAGGTCCTGTGTGGCGAAGGGGTGGTTGCCATGGTTGCGAGAGAGTGACAGTCGCCTAGGCCAATCCGTTGTTTCGTCCCGGTTCGAAATAATGAGCTGTGTTTAATGCAGATTAAACGGTCTAGAGTCAATCGATTTTTATACTCTTTTTTTTCAGAGTACTTAGATTTTTATTATGCATTGATATATATAAAAAGTTTAAACAAATTTGGAAAAAGGTTTTTTTTATAAATTTCTACCTACACAACCTTTAACAGTGAGAAGAGAAAAAAATAGAAAAAAAAATAAGGGAGGCTTTAAAAGAGCTTGAATTAGGCTGCACAAATCAATACAATTTTACATTTTGTCAATTAAAAAAATTAAAGGTTCTTTACAACAGACCCAATGATATCATTTATTTTAGAAACCTTTGATTTTAAAGGTTTTGACATTTTCTTAAAAGAAGAAAAAAGGGACTTTATATCAGAGGAGAATATTCTTAAATCAGGATCATTGAATGGCTCTGTCTTTATGAAGATGAATCTTGCCCAGAGGACAAAGTAATAATACCGTGTAATCAAGATTTTTATCGTTAGAATGAAAATCTGACAAAAAATTATAGATTCTGTCATTTGTATGTTAAAGGATAATTCCGGTATTTAACACTTTGAGTCTATTTTCTAGTTTGTTTTGGATGAACTAGAGTGGTGGACATAGAAATGTTGACCATGGGTCCTGTCTCGACTTTTTGACTATTTTAGAATCGCCTCTGAGCGCTTCAGAGTGGCTGTCTACGAGCATACTCAAACATGTCCTTAAAACAACCCTTAACGTTCGTTTTCAAAACTGAAACTCACCGAGTGGTTAGTGGTGTTCGTTGATGATTAAAAACAAATATATCAGCGCAATGTATGCTTTCAATCCGTGTTATTTACTATAGTGGAACTATTTTTTCAGATACCTCACAACCGCGTATGAACTTCCGCTGGATATTTGAGTCTGAAGCATTAGCACACTCCCGACCACTTGATGGCGACACCACTTTTCCACAGTTGCTCTGCTCACGCTAGCCTTCTGAGAGACGGAGAACCGAGCTAAAAGACTACAACCAAATGTAAACAGACCCCCTTTCTGTTTCTGGTAGCGCAGTAATATCAACCAGCACTGAGTCCTCCAACATATATCCATGGAATTTTAAAAAATGCCAAATAAAACACGGCAGAAACTGTATTTCGCTACGCTACTTGTTTTGGAACATCAATGAACACCACTCGTTTAGTTGCACAGTTTTGAAAACTAATGTTAAGTGTTGTTTTAAGGACATGTTTCAGTATGCTCGTAGACAACCACTCTGCACCCAGAGGCTATCCTAAAATAGTCAAAAAGTCGAGACAGGACCCATTGTCAACATTTCTAAGTCCACCACTCTAGTTCATGTTAGTTCATCTAAAACAAACTAAAAAATAGACTCAAAGTGTTAAATACCGGAATTATCCTTTAAATAATCTGTTAAAGTTATTGTTGTTTAGCAATGACGCAACATTTATTATTTATAAACGATTAGCTTGGTAGGTAGATATCAATTCATTTCTATATCAATGGATGGGTCTATAATTTATTTCGAGAGACAAAAAGTTCTTGACGGTCAGGTTTATATTCTATCTGGCTTAAACTTAGCTAACACGTGTAGGTTTAGCTGCCCCTAGTCTTCTCTACTCACTTTAAAATTCATTTTCTTTTGTTGCCTGTCTTTAGCTTGCGTGAGATGGCCTCTTCTGGTATTACCCAGTTTACTCCTAAAACATACTCCACATGGTT
This sequence comes from Chrosomus eos, assembly GCA_036326025.1. Taxonomy (NCBI): domain Eukaryota; kingdom Metazoa; phylum Chordata; class Actinopteri; order Cypriniformes; family Leuciscidae; genus Chrosomus; species Chrosomus eos. The sequence goes on along the minus strand of CM070821.1, from coordinate 53,116,694 downwards.
TCTGGGGCAACATTACAGTAGATATTGGAAATATTAGAACTTGTTTTTTTTTTACAGTCTATGGTGTGAACACACAAAAGACAAATTTATAGGCATATATGTATACATGTATGTAAATCTCTCGAAGTAAAGAGTTGAACTGCACACTCACTCAAATATTTTTATTATTTCCAACATAATTTCTTAAAGTAGCTGGTCTGGACTAAAATGTAGGGTATGTGCACTTAATGTGGGATTTATCATACTCTGTCTTTACCAAATTCTTTTTAACGTGCATCTCATAAAGGTGTGTGTTTGCTTTAGCTATAAGAAAATGAAAATCTCTCTCTCTAAACTTATAAACACCCATCTTTTTTTTTACGACTTACAAAATAAACAACTTACCGAGACATACATGGACATGGTTTTAATGTCATTTTCAATTTTCTCTGCACAGTCCATCATTGGTGGCCAATAGAAACCAAAGTGGCTTGACACTTTTTCCACTATTGTTCCACCAACAAGTGTGTGTGCCGTTGTACTTTGAAGATCAGGAGCAAATTGATGCAATCCACACACACCTGACATAAATTCTGCGCACGCGTGCACACACACACACACACACACACACACACACACACACACACACACCACACACACACACACACACACACACACACACACACACACACACACACACACACACACACACACACACACACACACACACAATAAAATCACCATGGATGTCCTTTTAAAACAGGTAAAGAAGAGGGGCAAACCATATGGGAGTCATCATAATTCATAAATGGTGTTAGTAAAAAAAAATGAAGGACAACAATATTGTCTCTTTCTTCTAGATGGCCCTTGGAATTTTAGAAAAGGGTTAAATTGTGTTTGTCTTCATAAAATGCTGTGTAGGACACTGTTTTGTAGCTGTATGATGACCAATAAAGAATAGTACTACAGCTAATCAAGGATCCATATGATTACAAAGTATACTGTATGTCTAATGGGCTAAATTTGGTTAATATCTAAATGTAACTATAAATTCACAACAACATATTTCACTCAGTCTTCCATATAAAAACCTACGGTGAAAACTGCAGTAGGTCATATACTTGTCATAACATAGTTCCAACTGTGTATTTTAAATTTTTCAATTCACCATTATGGGAGGGTCTTTGTCTTTCTAAGGTGTGAAATGCAGTAATATTAATGAGATCACGCTTATTCGCATAAAGCTTTCTCACACAAAACATGTCTAAGAAATCTTAAATTACTTTGTCTTATCTTAATGAGTAGTCAAGGACGATTTTCACAAAGTTTTGGAGCAAATATTCTAAGGTATGTGATACAGTTTTCAAAAATCTTGTGAAGATATATTTAGTATGGGTTCCATGACCTTATTTCAGTGACAATTATTTTTAGGTTTTTCACAAACCACGCATAAATGTCATTATCTCAAAACTACAATATTGTACCTACATGCTGCTGACATATTATTGTAGCAAAGTTTGTGCTGAATACAGTGTAATAAGACTTTAGCCATGAAAATGTCATAAGTAACAGAAACTACAGCTTCTGTTACTTTTCACATTTAAAAATATAAAAAAATAAACAAGCACAAATGTCAGAGTATGTCAGAACACCTCCAGGACCCAGAAAACACCTCAGACCCCAGAGGGTGTTGTGATGAGAGAGAGAGAGGACCCAAAAGTGACATGCGGCAAAAACAGTCTTTAATATAAATGTGGCTGTCCACAGGAAAAAAAAACGAACATAAGAGTTCAGGGGAGTCCGTAAAACACAGGAATAGCCTGTAGGCTTATAAAGAGAAAAAAAAACCTTCTTCAGGACAGCGCGGTGCAGGATGTGGCCGAAGAAACAGAAAACAGGTAGTGAGCTTCGAGTCTCACGTGAAGTCCTAGGAAGCAGGAAAAATCAGGGGAAAAGAGGGAACAGCTGGGAGTAAATCAGCACGGAGAATGTAGAGAGTGAAACCAGCTGAGGGTGATGAGATAACGAGAGAGAGTGTGTGTGTGTGTGTGTGTGTGTGTGTGTGTGTGTGTGTGTGTGTGTGTGTGTGTGTGTGTGTGTGTGTGTGTGTGTGTGTGTGTGTGTGACCACAAGGGGGAGACAGAGAAGGAGGAGAGCAAGCCAGGATCATGACAGCGGGTTAAAATGGTTAAGAAACAGTTAAAAAAAATGCTTAGCATCATGTGACCACAAGCCAATATGTGTTTTTTTCTTGTTTGAACACAAAAACTGAGTTTGTTATTTATTATTTATATTATACCATACAAAACATCTGAAAGGCTATTCAGACTATTATTTCAGAAAAAAAAAACTAAAACATATCAAGGCTTCTGTTCACAGGTTTGTGATGATGACGATGATGCTGCAGCCATCCAAGAGGCCATTGCTTCATTTGTACTCAACATCTTTGTGGTCAGCAAAGCCAGGGATGAAGGTCTCGAGAAGCAAGCTGGAATAGCCATCCAGGGAGCAGAGGTCCTTTTTGGGATTCCCAGTGTGGCACATGCTTGCACCTACCTTATGGGCCTTATCTATGCCTTGGAACTAAGCTATCCAATTTTCCTGGAGCTGGAGGATGTTCACAATAACATGTCCTCCAAAATCCACGATCTCAAAATCAGCTTAGTCAAGTCAAGTCACCTTTATTTATATAGCGCTTTTTACAATACAAATTGTTTCAAAGCAGCTTTACAGAGATAACAGGAAAACAATGTTGTAATAGTATTGTTCAATTGAAAATTAAATGTCCCCAACTAAGCAAGCCAAAAGGCGAAGGCAACAGTGGCAAGGAACCAAAACTCCATCAGGTGACAGAATGGAGAAAAAAAACCTTGGGAGAACCCAGGCTCAGTCGGGGGGGGGCAGTCCTCCTTTGGCCAACGAATGAACAGTGTATGATTATGAGTTAGGCAGCATAATGTCAGGAGTCAGATGGGATCAGAACTTTCACGATATTATCCAGTTCATCTGGTTGGGTTGGGTCATCCGGCCGGTGAGGAGATGAGTGTGGTGAGGTGTCCATGGGCCTTCACAGCCCTGATAATGCGTCGTGTCCATGTGATGGTCCTTCATCAGATCTGGATATACCCTGGATCCGGCGGTCTGCGGTAACCCCTTAAGCCCTGAAGGCATTTTTGGGATTTTTTGTCTGAATGACACACAAAAAAAGTAAAGACTCATAACTTCAAAACTATGGCAAGGAGAGTCAAAAGGTAGATATCATTTGTTAGGAAACTTTTTATATTTTTAGAAAATATACATTTTTATTACTTTTGGACAATCTAACGGTAAGAAACTGCTGATAAAAGACAAAAATATTATTATTATTTTTTAATAATTTATATATCTTTCTTATTTGAAATGCAATAACTTAGGAAGGAAATACGGTAGCAATATAATTCTTTTTTGGTGATGTTCCCCTATGTGTGGCCTGCACCTGGATCATTATTTTATGATGATAGCATAAAGTAATCCAAAGTTACAGCACTTGGAACAAAGGGAGCCTTTTTGTTCAGTCATTGACATTTATAAAACTCTTGTTTTCTGAGTGACATGCACACATTTAAAGACTCATAACTCCAAAACTATAGAGAGGAGAGTCATAAGGTAGGTATCATCTGTTAGAAAACTTTTTATATTTTTAGAATATATACATTTTTATTACATTTGGACAATCTAATTCTGAGAAACTGCTGATAAGACAAAAATATTAATTATTTTTTAAATAATATTACATATATTTCTTATTTGACATGCAATAACTCAGGAAGGAAATAAGGTAGCAAAATAATTCTTTTTTTGTGATGTTCCCCTATGTATGGCCTGCACCTGGATCGTTATTTTATGATGATAGAATAAAGTAATCCAAAGTTACAGCACTTGGAACAAAGGGAGCCTTTTGTTCAGTCATTGCTACAGTTGTTTACTTAGAGTTATAACACATAACCTCACAGACACACATTAGCTAAGCTATGAGTGATATCTTTAGATCTGAGTGACGGATTATGGTGATTGTGGTCTCTTTTTAATCGTAAGAGTCTGCTGTAAATAAAGATGTCTCATTTGCAATGATCTGAGTATGTTTCATGAAGTTACAGTAGAAAACGTCACATCAGTATATTATGTACCTATGGGTCTTGTAGGGCTTGTGAGGAACTCTATGAGTGATATCTTTAGATCTCAGCAACGGATTATGGTCACTTTTGTCTCTTTTTAATCGTGAAAGTCTGCTGTAAATAAGGACGTCAATTTTTTAACCATCGGAGTATGTTTCATGAAGTTACAGTGAAAAACGTCACATCAGTATATTGTGTACCTATGGGTCTTGCAGGGCCTATGAGGAACTATATGAGGGATATCTTTAGATCTAAGCGATGGATTATTGGTGACTTTGGTCTCTTTTTAATCGTGAGAGTCTGCTGTAAATAAGGATGTGCGATATTCAACGATCGGAGAATGTTTCATGAAGGTAAAAGCCTAAATGCTAATTTAAAGCTACATTTGTTTACTTAGCTTATTTGCGCCTGTGAGGTTATACGTGTTATAACTCAATGAGGGATATCTTTAGATCTGAGTGACGGATTTTGGTACCTTTGGTCTTTTTTTAATCGTGACAGTCTGTTGTAAATAAAGATGTGCCATTTTTAACGATCGGAGCATGTTTCATGAAGTTACCTGCAAAAACGCCAAGTCTAAGCAACTTTTTTACTCATGTGCATCTGTGCTGTTTTTTGTGTGTTATAACATAACAAGGAATATATTTAGATCTGAGTGATGGATTATGGCGTCTTTAGGCTCTTTTTAATCGTGAGAATCTGCTTTAAATAAGGATGTGCAATTTTCCATGTTTCATGAAGTTACGAGTGAAAAAACGCCACGTGAATGCCACATCAGTATATTATTTACATATGGGTCTTGCAGGGCTTAACTAACAAAAACTCACTCAAGTTTAGTCAAAGCCCAAAATAATTGGGCTTGTTGTGTTCTACTCCATGAGACCTTTCAAATGACATATGACACATGACTATCTGAGCTATATGATGTTTTTGACACATTGCGGTACATAATAATTTTCCCTTCCTCATAAATTATTATTTATTTATTTTTCATTTTATTAGCAAATAACTCAGCACTACTTTGGAGATAATCATAATGGCTACATTCATTGTAAAGTTTAGACTCTAAGCTTTCAAATGATGCCTATTTTGTGTTGATCAATGCAGTAGTTTTGAAAAATATGACACTTAATTTTTTTCATAGCTAGGTGGCGCCCCCCGGTGGTACACTCTGTTCTAATGGAATAACTCAGCGCCTGTTAGGAGTTGAATAAAATGGATAGGTGCATTGAAAAGCTGAGATTCTAAGCTTTAAAATGATACCTATTTTGTGTTATTACATTCAGTGGTTGCTTAGTAATTTGATTATGAATTGTTTTTATGGGGTGGTGTCCCGCCGGCGGGACGCTTAGGGCTTAAACCTCGGGATAAACAGAGAGACTAATATTAGCGTAGACGCCATCCTTCTTATGATGTACAAAGTACATCAGGAATTATGGGAAGTGTTCCCGGTTCCGGCTGATCTAATCTATGCAGCCTAACATTGAATTATAGAAATCTATAATGTGTTATGTGTATGCTAAGCCAAAGAGATGTGTTTTTAGTCTAGATTTAAACTGACAGACTGTATCTGCTTCCCGGACCGTGTTAGGAAGATTGTTCCACAGTTTTGGTGCTAAATAGGAAAAGGATCTACCGCCAGCAGTCGATTTTGATATTCCAGGTATTATCAACTGGCCAGAATTTTGAGATCGCAATAGACGTGAAGGACTATAATGCGTTAAGAGCTCGCTCAAGTACTGGGGAGCTAAACCATTTAGTGCTTTGTAAGTAATCAGCGATATTTTAAAATTTATACGATGTTTAATAGGCAGCCAATGCAGTGTTGACAGAACCGGGCTAATATGGTCATACTTCCTGGTTCTGGTAAGAACTCTAGCGGCTGCGTTTTGAACGAGCTGTAGTTTGTTTAATAAGCGTGCAGGGCAACCACCCAGTAGAGCATTACAATAATCTTAGCCTTGAGGTCATGAAAGCATGAACTAATTGTTCCGGATTTGTCAGTGAGAGCATATGACGTAATTTAGATATAATTAAGATGGAAAAATGCGGTTTTACAGATACTAGACACGTGACTTTCGCGGTTTTACAGATACTAGACACGTGACTTTCAAATGAAAGATTGGTATCAAAGAGCACACCCAGGTTCCTAACTGACGACGAAGACTTAACAGAGCAGCCATCAAGTGTTAGACAGTATTCTAGGTTATTAGGTGAGGAAGTTTTTTGTCCAATGATTAGAATCTCTGTTTTTTCAGAATTTAGTAATAGGAAATTACTGGTCATCCAATTTTTTATTTCAGCTATGCATTCCGTTAATTTTGTGAATTGGTAAGTTTCGTTAGGTTTTGAAGAAATATACAGCTGAGTATCATCAGCATAAAAGTGAAAGCTAATTCCATATTTCCTAATTATATCTCCTAATGGTAGCTTGTACAGAGTGAACAGCAGCGGTCCTAGTACTGAGCCTTGTGGTACGCCATACTGAACTTGTGATCGATAAGACATCTCTTCACTTACTGCTACAAACTGAAAACGGTCAGATAAGTATGATTTAAACCATGCTAGTGCAATTCCGCTAATGCCAACATAGTTTTCTAGTCTATTTAAAAGAATGTTGTGGTCGATAGTATCAAATGCAGCACTAAGATCAAGTAACACTAATAGAGAGATACAACCACGATCGGATGATAGGAGCAAATCATTTGTGACTTTAATGAGAGCAGTCTCAGTACTATGGTACGGTCTAAATCCGGACTGAAAATCCTCACAGATATTATTTCTTTCTAAAAAGGAACACAGTTGTGAGGATACTGCTTTTTCTAGTATCTTTGACAAAAAAAGGCAGATTCGAGATTGGCCTGTAATTGACTAATTCTGTAGGATCAAGTTGCGTTTTTTTAACAAGCGGTTTAATCATAGCCAACTTAAAGGTTTTTGGTACGTATCCTAATGACAAAGATGAATTAATGATATCTAGAAGAGGATCTATGACCTCTGGAAGCATCTCTTTCAGTAGCTTAGTCTGTATAGGGTCTAGCATACAAGTTGTCGATTTAGATGAATTAACAATTTTGCAAAATTCTTCCACTCCTATAGCAACAAATGAATCAAAATGTTCCTCACGGAGACTACACTGCACTCCCTGATGCGATACTGTAGTAGACGGTTGCATAAAACGGTTCAGCTTAAAAACAGAACAAACAGAAAAATCTACGTAATAACATTATGCAAAAAGTCATCATTTTTTTTTAAAAGTAAATCGAGCAGAGAATTTTTATTGGTGCAGATTCAACGGGGTGTAACCAACAGTTTACTATGGTATTTACTAGGGCTGTCAGTTAAACGCGTTATTAACGGCATTTTTTTATCGCGAGATGAACTGTCTTTTTGACCTAGCAAACTTTGTAGTTTTTTTCACATGCTTTTGCAACAGGACGTGGCATGCGCGGCGCTGCGCTATGAAACCCATTAATTTCAATGGCTTGCGCCGCGTGAGGACGTTTTGTTGCTTCGTCGACCAAATTGGCCCAAATAGTTCAACTTTTGCCACTGTGATGATTACCAGGGCCACCAATTTGAAAACTGGCGTAGCACCGCGCATTCCGTGTCCTGTCTGAAAGCAAAGCACCGGATCTAGCTAGACCGGAAACACACTTGTTGCAAGCCGGCCAAATAGTAGGTTAACCTTTCTTTTACTGTCTATGAGGTTAATGTTACGTTTTGAGTGGATGACGAGCGCGAGACGCTGAAATGGATGCCAATCAGTGCTTTAAGTGGGCCGGTACGCGCCGGTACTCAGTACCGCCACTTCCAAATATAGCTCTTGAGCGTACCGCCACCTCTCCGTGCGCCCAGAACTTGCTTTTAGCGTACCGGTACGCTCATTTGCACATCTGTTTTAATCCTCTGCGCTGAAGCTTTTCAGAGCGCCCTTCACAATGCACGCTTCCTAATTCGTCCCACCGAGAGCAGAGACTACATTACCCATATACATTACATTCCTCCCCGCTGAACGCGAGCTATCACAAATGCGTGAAATGCACTCACAGTGGTTGAGCGCGGTAAAGTTAGTTTTAGGTTCGATATTTCGCCGGACATTTGTTTTCCCTTGCCACTGTTCACTCACTGTTCGGCACGGGTCGGCAGTCTTAGATCAATAGCAGGATTAGTTTTAACATTATGTAACCATAATCGCCATTAAATATTCGTTCAAAATCACCTACGTGTAATAATGCTGCATTTATACCTGAGAATGCTTTGACGCGTTTCCACAGCGCGTGCCTAAGGGAACGTCTGCCAATTCCACCAACTGCATTAAACGTAGCCTATAATTTGTATTATTTAAAATTACTTTTCAAATTCCAAAGCTTGTAGAAGGTTCCTATTGGCAATGCTGATCTGGTAGCCTTGAGTAATTAACTTATCTAAGAAAATTAGGGGGGTCAGCAAAAAATAATAATAATAATAATAATAGAGTACCGGCACCTCTTTTGGGCCACTTAAAGCACTGATGCCAATAAGATTCTGAATTAAAAGTTTACTTTTAAAAAGTTATGGTTAATGGTCCCATTGACAAGACCAAAGCGATCTGTGTGTTTTGTCGTTGTGAACTGAGCTATCATCGCAACAACACACACACACACACACACACACACACACACACACACACACACACACACACACACACACACACACACCACACACACACACACACAATGCGAATTCCCCGCCCCCACATCAATATCAGGACCACTTCAGTATTTCTTTCACCCTTTTATTGATGGACAGTGTTACATTGTGTCAGAGATTATTTGCTCCAAGTGAGAATGTTTTAGTGTGAAATTGAACACAATATTGTCAATGTTGTTTTGAATAAAAAAAATTTGCACAAAGCAAGCCAATCTACTTTTTTATGTTGATAAGAGAATTAAAGTTAGAAAAAATAATGGGACAAAAAGAATTCAAGAGACAATTAGAATAGATAAAAATGTGCGATTAATTGTGATTATTTTAATCGTTTGACAGCACTAGTGTTTACCAAATATTCGTATGCATTAATGCAGAGAGAATATGGTTGTTGATATCCATTATTGTATAGACAAGTTTATTATACTGTACACACACATTGGGCTTACATTCAAAAATGACTATGTAAGACTACAAATGACTTGATGTTTCCTTGAGCCCTTCTTGACCGCTAGTTTCCCCAGTGTTGCTGTGGGATTCCTCTGAGTGCACCAGTGTCCTCCGCACTGCAGAAACATGCAGGTGTAGTTAATCAGGAACTATATTGTGTGTGTCATCTCTGACAGACTGGTCTCCTGTTCAGGGGGATTTTCTACCTTTGGCCTGGGATAGGGAGGGATAAGCTCCAGCACCTGGATATTTCAGGCATAAAAATGTTTTTTTTTTTTTAAAGGTCAAAATATGTAAATAGACATGGTGTTAACACAAACCTTTATCTGTCCACTATAACAGAGAGTGACAGTGGTTCAAAAACTAACAAACAAAAACTGAGAGTAATTTGAACATGATCTTCAGGCTGCCAGGTGGTGGTGGTCATGTCTTCTTACTGGAAAAAAGTAAGAACAACAATCAATAAATGAGAAATTTACAGAGGTGAATTAAGTTTCCATGTAGGTTTACTTATTCTTACCAGGATGGACAAGGCAACCATGCACCAACACCTCTTCACGTCCCTGTGAATTAGGTAAAAATAAAGAGCCAGTTACAAAACAAATTATCATTAAATTTCAATCTTTACATATCATTACATCACTTTTTAAATCATTTAACGAAACTCATCAAAAACAGAGACGGGTTGCTGCAGGTCGAGTTATGTATGTAAGGAAAGGTGGCATGCTGAAAGGTGAATGCTACTACAACAGAAACTAACCCCTAACCTTAACAGACAGCTTTCACGACCCATTTAAAAGACCTTTCTCCACAACCAAAGCTCCAACATACTGGTACTTGCGAAAATAAACTACAGCAGGTTTTCTCATCAAAGTAAGCAATCTGAAATTTGAATTCCAATTCATCATTTAGGATTTTTATCATCTTAACCAAAACTGACCCATAAATGCAACTCAAGCAAAGCCTAACAGACTAAAGAGCAACTTCAACAACTGCTGTTAACATATTCAAAAGTAATGGAAATACACACCTGGACTTTACATGTTATATAGTTAGATTATATGTTATATTCATACTACACTGTAGAAGCCAACATTCTTCACCTTATTAATCATTGTTTGTGTATTGGTGTGTGATCTTCCACCTTATGCTCTTTTGCACTGCCTGTACTCATACTGTAATCAAGCAAATATGAATTCCATTCCAGATGTTTATTTTTTTGCAATAAAGGACCCTACACATTAGCATACATTGAATTTCAGAGTTCAGAGCTACATATTTTGGGATACTGATCCATTCATAGTTTGAGCAAAAAACATAAATTAATTTAATAAATTATTTAAATGAATTTTCTGTACATGAAAACGTCACCGGTATAATGGTACACACAACATTAACAGATTGAAGATACAGAGAACAATCCCAACCTTTCTGAGGCGCGTCTTGGATACAAATTCCACTGGAAATACGTCCAGAGACGCGTGGAATGGACATTCTGTACAAATATAAAATTTGGTTAGAAATTAATTAATTACTTAATTTGAACAGAGAATGTCTAAAAGTTAAAATGCAAAACAATTTATAAACATCTAAAAATCTAAACAGCACTGAAACAAATATAAACATCAATATTATGAGAACTTTCCAAATGCATGACAATCTGTAATAGACTAGCAATGCAAAGAGCTAACTGTATTGTATAACATTTTATACCTGTGTCCGTCTTTTTTTGGCGCTTTCTCTTTGCTGCCATGATTTGCTGTCAAGTAAAAAAAAAATTGTTTAGCCTTAGTTCAAGTTCACATTGTTCCTTGCTTTACCCAAAGTCATTTAAGTCTGCGCTCCTCTTTGAAATGCCTCTTGGGCGTCCAAATGCAGCTCCTATCTCTCTGATTGGGAAAACATCAAATTCTCCAAAACTGTTAAATTATTACATTAAAGTTCAGATTTGAAATGTCCAAAAAAATCTGACAACAACAGTCTCACCTTTTTTTCCTTATTATTTTCCTAAAGTATAAAAAAAAAGGAAAAAAACACTTTTCAGACTGGAGCAGCTAATGCACATGAGCAGTCATACACACGAATCTCAGAATAGTCTATTTCTATAGCAACCGGAGCTTCTAACAGCAGATGGGATGACGTGTTAACTTTTCTAATCAACAATTTGCTCTTTTATTTAGAAGGTTGGATTAATTTGTCACGTTGGGCATTATTAATAAGTAATAGGAGTGTAATATTTTCATATATCTAGAGTATTTGCTTCACCCCATCTTCTACTCACCACTCTGGTTTTAATACGACTCCCTCTTTCTCTCTTCCATTTCATTCATCTTAAGTGCACTAATCATTCTTTTCTTTTGCCCGTTTCTTCATCTAATTTTCCTGTTTAGTCTTTTCTTTTTGTCACTTTCATGACAAACTTTCTCAACAGGTTTCTCTGGTTCTCCCCCTCCAGTTTCTGTCTGTTGTTCTTCAATTTGGTCTTTATCCTCCGATCTTTCCTTCTTTCCTCACTTATGTTTTTCTCTGATAAAATGTCCTCTTCATCTTCTACAGCCTCCTTTAAGTCCTGACTCTCTGTCCTATAACCCTCTGTGTCCTCTTGTTCTTTTTCTGGACTTTTGAATCTCTTTCTCAAATGGTCTATCTGATTTTTCCTCCCCACTATCTATCTGTTGTTCTTCGATCTGCTCTTCATCCTCCAGTCTTTCCACTTCTACATTGTTTTCCAGTGTAATGTCCCCTTCATCTTCTGCAGTCTCTTTCAAGTCCTGCATTTCTGCTTCATTATCTTCTGTGACCTCTTGTTCTTCTTCTGGACTCAAACCTTAAAGTACCATTAAAGTCATATTAAAACACATTTAAAAAAAAACCTTTGAAATAAAGTGCAGTTTAACATAGAAACTTGTATAGCTACAGTATTTAGGTATCATTACTTGCAAACACAATTTACCCTGTAAAATATGCTGAAAGAGTATGAGCATATGTCCCTCAGCTGGGAACTCAAAGGGACACTGAACCTTGTCTGTCCACTTATGCTCCTTCAAACATTTCCCTAGTAGAAGAAGAGGAACATATCCCAGAGCTTTCAGCTTCTCCATCTAAAATACAAGAACGTCAAACAGTACAGCTTTTAAAAATGGTTCATAATAATTTTGAAAGAAACAGTTAACCCTTTCACGCATAGTGGTCACTACAGTGGACAGCTATTAAAAAAGCATTTTTTTGCAAATGCATGGATTTTTATGGCAAAGTTTACATCAACCTCTACAGTGGATTCTTGTGCATCGTCCTATACATTGCCACCCAGTGGCAAGCCCTTGTATGTGGATTTATTTTTACTCCAAACCAAGATGGCTGACAGCCAGCCAGAAATGCCAAGTTCCTCTGGAATACCTGTCAGATCCTTCTATTGTAGGAAACTCATGCAGGTTAAAAATAAATGTTGCAACATCAATTAACATCTAAAGAGTCATGTCATTGTTAAATTTTCCAAGTATTGATTTTAGATTGTGAGGAAACTCAAATTAATCATCTGTCCACTAAATTGGACATCATGCATCACTAGCTATATTTCAGCTACAATTCATACTATTACTGTGACTGTTGTTCTTGAAAATACAATCTGCAGTAACTTTTTTGTGGCTATAAATAAATGTATTTGTGTTATTAGAATGAAATTTGCAATTATTATTATTATTTGCATATGTGTAGAGCTCAAGAGCAGGGCATGATAGAAAGGCCTACAGGATAGTAGAGGAAATACCATCTGAGTCAAGTGAGGATGATGCTAGTGGTAGTCAAGAGGAATGACATCCAGAAAGAGAAGGATTAGCTAATGCTAGCAGTAGTGACATTGGAGACGAGGATACTGAGTGATCTAAGGATGCTGAGGATGAGGGAGATGAGGATGAAGGAGCCAAGGATGGAGCCAATTATGTGTCACCTAACAGAGGTCAAGGGAGAAAGGCAGAAAACAAAAGCAGACTTATCTAGAAAGCCAAAGACCAGTTTGAGGGGAGAGTTGCCTCCTTTTTTAGGAGAGTGGAACGTGAATGTCCAGGGAACACAACTAATAGATTTCTTTGTTCACCTATTTCCAGAAGATCTGATTGATGAGATTGTGCACAATACAAACCAGTATGCACTCCAAAAAGGAAAGGAAAATCTGGCCTTGACGAATGCTGAAATGAAGACCTTCCTAGGAATAAATATGGTCATGTCATACCTCAGATACCCAAGATCAAGAATGTACTGGTCATCAGAGGAAGGTCTTCGTCTAGATTTTATAGCAAATGCCATGGCAGTGAACCGATTTGAGGAGATTCTGAGGTACATCCACTTTGTTGATAACTATTCACAGGAGGCCGGAATTGCTGATAAACTGTTTAAAATTAGACCAGTGTTGGATGCACTCGAGAAAACCTTCCATTCAGCAGTTGATCCTGGAGAATTTCAATCAATAGATGAGCAAATCATTCCCTTCAAGGGCCGACTGTCTTTTAAGCAGTATATATTCCAAAAAAAAAAAAAACTAAACCCTGGGGTTTGAAAGTGTGGGTGAGAGCAGGATCCTCAGGATACATGTACAGGTTTGAAGTTTACCAGGGTTTAGCTGGACGTGGCCAGATCAGTCAACTAGGAATGGCTGGAGATGTAGTTTTGCGCCTCTGTAATGACATACAGCACAAGAGCCACAAGGTGTTTTTTGACAACTTCTTTTCCACCATTCATCTCCTCGTGGTATTGCAACATCAAGGTATCTATGGCACCGGCACAATCAGGATCAACAGGCTCCATGGAGCACAAGAGAAACTGAAGAGTGAAAATCAACTCAAGAAAGAAGGAAGAGGAGCCTGCTCTGCTGTCAGCAATGGTCAAAACATCACCATCACATGTTGGCTAGATAGTTCAGTGATCCACATGGCCTCGTCCTGCACTGGCAAGTCCCCAATAGATGTGGCCCAGAGATGGAGCAAAAAAGAAAAGAGGATGCTCAACATCGATAGGCCATATTCTGTAACACTGTACGGGCGGAGTGGACCTCATGGATCAGTGTGTGGCAATGTACCCCCACAGACGCAAGAAGTTGCACTTTTTAATGGTTTAATGTTCGCAACATCAGAATTAATTCGGCAAATGCATTTTCATCTCCCATTATTTTCATTAACGTTTTCGTACTAGTCAAAAACGAGCGAGCGTAAAAACTTCTTTGCGAATTAAGGAATTTTGTTTCTAATTTTGGTGTTTCCATCACTCGTTTCTGATGCGATACTTCAAAATAATTCAACACATTGATAGAACCATAGCTAATAAGGACTGCCTGTTTAGCCAGGGTCAGCGTGAAAGGTGCTCGGGATAGTTGACGGAATCATATATATATATATATATATATATATATATATATATATATATATATATATATATATATATATATATACACACTGTAAAAAATGTAAGGTTGTCTCAACTAATTATTATTTAGTAACTACAGGGGTTGGACAATGAAACTGAAACGCCTCTCATTTTAGTGTGGGAGGTTTCATGGCTAAATTGGACCAGCCTGGTGGCCAATCTTCATTAATTGCACATTGAACCAATAAGAGCAGACTGTGAAGGTCCAATTAGCAGGGTAAGAGCACAGTTTTGTGCCGTGTATCAGGATGACAATGCACCAATACACACAGCAAGACTGGTGAAAGATTGGTTTGATGAACATGAAAGTGAAGTTGAACATCTCCCATGGCCTGCACAGTCACCAGATCTAAATATTATTGAGCCACTTTGGGGTGTTTTGGAGGAGCGAGTCAGGAAACATTTTCCTCCACCAGCATCACGTCGTGACCTGGCCACTATCCTGCAAGAAGAATGGCTTAAAATCCCTCTGACCACTGTGCAGGACTTGTATATGTCATTCCCAAGATGAATTGACGCTGTATTGGCCGCAAAAGGAGGCCCTACTACACCATACTAATAAATTATTGTGGTCTAAAACCAGGTGTTTCAGTTTCATTGTCCAACCCCTGTAGTTCCACAGAATTTTTACGTTCACTCAATTTCTCTCTTCAAAGTGTTGCTTCAATTATTACTTTTATGTTGGCCTAAACTTGACTCCAAATTTAAAAAGTATTTTTGCTCAACTAGTTTTATAGTTCATTCAACTAAAATGTTTTAGTTGGTCCAAACTTGACTCCAACTTTAAAAAGTATGTTTGCTCAACTAGTTTTATAGTTCATTCAACTAAAATGTTTTAGTTGGTCCAAACTTGACTCCAACTTAAAAAAGTATGTTTGCTCAACTAGTTTTATAGTTCATTCAACTAAAATGTTTTAATCAGGATTTATTATTTGGGCTTAACTAAAAATGGCTGTACTACATTTTATACTGAGGTTAACAAAATTGTGGTGTGTATTAATCACATAAAAACAAATGATAACACATATTAGCCTTTATTTCACAACAATCTGCACAGACTAAACATACAGGCAAAAGTGCTCAGTTGACAAACATTAAATTCAATACTGCCAATTCCATTTCAAACATTTATGGAACTAAAAACATTTACTAATCTTTCCCTAAACTGAGAACAATAAAGCACATTTTAAATAAAAACGACAAACTCTACAAGTAATTAATACATAAAATAATTAGTGCTGTCAAGTTGATTAATCACATCTAACATAAAAGTTTGTGTTTATATATATATATATATATATTATATTTATAATTATATTTTTATATATATTATATGCACATGTGGGTATATGTAAGGACGTCTGCCTTTACAAGCACATGAACTTTAATGACATCCCATTATATTAATCAGTAGGGTTTAATATGGAGTTGACCCACCCTTTGCCACTATAACAGCTTCAACTTTTCTGGGAAGGCTTTCCACAAGGTGTAGGAGTGTGTTTATAGGAATTTTGACCATTCTTGTAGAAGCGCATTTGTGAGGTCAGGCACTGATGTTAGACCTGGATAACAGTTTCTTATTCATCCCAAAGGTGTTCTATCGGGTTGAGGTCAGGACTCTGTGCAGGCCAGTCAAGTTCCTTCACACCAAACTCTTCATCCATGCCTTTATGGACCTGCTTTGTGCACTGGTGCGCAGTCATGTTGGAACAGGAAGGGGCCATCCCCCGTCTTTTCTTTTTTCTTCTTTGTCAGATTGGGACCAATATGGCTGAGTACCTGCGCTCAAAAGACTCATTCCACATATTCTCATGCTTGGAGACAACCAGTGCTTTCAAACCTTTGCCCTTATAAATGGAGAGGCACTCAAGCAAAATATATTGCTTGCTGCAGTTGATGTTTGCTTTAAGGCGTTCTACGTATTTGACATAGACTACCCGAAACAGTGTTCCACGGTGTGGCAGTTTTTACAGACTGTGGTGTATGGACTTTCTGGGAATGAAACACCAACAATGAGATGTAAGGAAAAATGATGCGGACGTCGAAGATCTCAAAAATGAAGTTTATTAGCAGTGGCAAGGGACACGAAGCACCTTGGGTTCACCGGCGTCAGAATGAACCCCAAACTCATCCCAGCGCAAACATTTTAAACCGTATTCCTTCCGTCTTTCCCCTCAGCATGTAAATGAAGCTCTCTCTTAAATGTAAAATTAGAATAACAAATTCGTCTTCTCTCTCAGCGTGGAGCTGAAACTCTGTCTTAAATGTAAAGTGATACGGCCAAATGTTTAAGGTGATAACATCTCTTTGAAGCTCACTAATCAAGATGGTTCTTGAATACCCACTGTCATTCCCACGCTATAGGTAATAAACGTGACTCTGTGATACTTTTAAGATTGTAAGGAATTAATTCTATGATAAATAAGCTCTGTTAAGTGAAGGAACATTTCAATATATCTATATTGGAGTGGAAGTTGGATCGGAGCAGACTATAATTTCTTACAGAGAGTCTTGCGAGCATTCACTTTTTGCTGACAAACAGTAGTTTTTGTTATTACTGTCTGTGACCTTGCCTCTTTTATGCTGTTTGTTCTTTTTGTATTTACTACGATTACTTCTAATGTACTTTTCTTCTACAGTACAATTACACTACAATTGATTCTTACTGAGTATTTCGCTCACATGATATCTTATGCTCAAGATCTTGAAGTAAATGTTTTTAGATTTCACTTCATATTTTCTTCAAGAAGTTATTTCAAGTCTTTGTGTGACATGATTTAATGCATTTTCATTGAATTTTGTCAATGGGGAGAGAGTGATGGGAAATATAAAAAAAATGTATTCACAAATGGACAATTTTACTTGATAAAACAAAAATAAATTTTCATATTTTGTAGGGGTGGCACGGTACAGGAAAAAACACCCGAACCGTTCGGTTTGCTTGTCTCGGTTCGGTTCAGTTCGCTTGTCTCGGTCACGGTTCACACGGTTCGACGTATGCGCAATGTAGCCTCGTGCTCAGACAGTTTCGCGCGAACATACAAAGACACAATAAAAGTGTGCTGCAGAAATGGCAAGTGGAGGAGATAATGAAGTGTGCAAGCATTGCGCAAAATGCATTCAATATGCTAATGGAAACACTTCTAATATGACAGTTCATTTGAGAAGACATCACGCCAATGTGTCGGTAAGCATAAACAGGAGAGAGCCGGTTAGGAAACAACTTCTACTGTCCGCAGCATTTAGGCAACCTCTCAGTGATAAGTCGGACAGGGCAATAGCCACAACTAAAGCATTGGGGATGTTTATAGCAAAAGATATGCAACCGTACAGCGTGATTGAGTGTGAAGGATTTCGTCAGCTGATGAATGTACTCGAGCCGCGGTATAATATTCCCTCCCGCCGACACTTCGGCACCACTATAATTCCTAATTCTAATATGACGAGATTTGAGGAGAAATTGAAAAAGAATTGTCCGAAACAGCCCACGTAGCTCTCACTACAGATGGATGGACCTCCAGGGCCACTGAAAGTTTCCTCATGGTGACCTCTCACTATATTACTTCGGTGTGGGAGATGAGAAGCTGCGTTTTGCAAACACGCCCTGTTACGGATAAGGGTGATTACAAGAGATTGCGATTTTGGGTGTCTCTGTATTTCTCTGTGTTTCTGCCGCGGTTTACTTTCTCTTTCACAGATGAAGCGCTGATTTGTTGTCCTGGTTCCACTCATTGGCTCATCTCCGTGGCTTGTCATCAGAGAGGAGGGAAAGAGCGATCCAATCACATGGATCATTAGGAAATGCGGGAACTATAAAGGAGCACCTGAACGCGATTGAAGTGGCCAGCCTTTTGTTTGTGAACTGCAACCGTGTGCTTAGTTCTTTGTTGCGTTTGTGTTGACATTTGTTTGATTATTGAATCAGTTTGTTTGTGTTAAGTGTGTCATGTGAATCAGTGTTAGTTCTGCAACCTGAACATGTTACGATGGGACAGATACAAGAGGCGTGCGGATCCATGTGCAAGGCTTTTAATCAGCGAGATGCGTTCAAAACAGGCAGAGACTTAATCATAAACGAACAGGCAAAGGTCAGAACCAGCAGATGGAGGATGGAGGGCCAGGGCAGAGCAGGCTGCGGAGGCGTCCAGGGCGGAGCAGGCTGTGGAGGCGTCCAGGGCGGAGCAGGCTGCGGAGGCGTCCAGGGCGGAGCAGGCTGTGGAGGCGTCCAGGGCGGAGCAGGCTGCGGAGGCGTCCAGGGCGGAGCAGGCTGCGGAGGCGACCCCTCGGGCAGATCAGGCGGCTTTGGTTCGACAGACGCAGTGCGAACACCCTCTGCAGACATGAGGTGAAGCTCAAGCTGTACTTTGGTCCACCAGAGCTCGTCAGCAGACCACAACGGAGGCCCAGATGGATCAGGGACCCCTGGCAAAGACTGAAACCTAAGGAAAACTGGAAGATAAAATATAAACAGTGTATTCACAGCCCATCGGGTCGAGGCCGGCAATGCAACAGGTTCAATCAGAATCTCTGTGGAAGTGTCTGAATCAGCATAAAAATCAAAGTCAGGTTCCTGAATGGAAACTAGGCAAATAGGCAGTTCAGAAAACTCAGGGATAGAAATGGAATAATCAGATAATTCATTTGTGGCCACTTTAGTCACGACAAGGCTACTAGAGCCGTCAGGAAATTCTTCCATAGTGTCTTGGGTCATGACAGGGTTAACAGGGCAAAGACAAAGTTCCTTCATGATCTCTGTGGTCAGATCAGAACTGAGCGAGAGTTCACTAATAGTCTCCTTGGTCGGTTTAGAACAGGACGAGAGTGCATTGACAGGAAGATGATCACATGAGTATTCTGGAATGGCTTCTACAATTGGGTCAGAACAGGGCCAAAGTCCATAATTGTCCTCCCTGGCTAGTTCAGGACGGTACCATAATTCATTGTTGGTCTGCTCTGGTGCTGAACAAGATGGTAGTTGAAAGATTGCCTCCGTAGCCAGGTCAAACAGGAGGAAAGTTCATTACCAGCCTCTAAGGCAGTTTCAGGGCAGGAAAACAAGGGTTCAGAGATGATCTTCATGGCTAGTTTAGGACAAGGCAAAAGTTCATAATCGGCCTCCCTGACCAATTCAAAACTGGACCAAAGTTCATCCCTAAAATTCATCACCGCACCAGGAGCTGAAACAAATGCCACCACCTCTGGATATTCAGCGGTGGTGTACGTGGCCCAGACACACCATAAAGCGAGCCCCATTACAGGGAGAGCGGCCGACAGGATAACCTCAGGAGTAGAAGGGCCAGAATGAGTTGGTTTGGGAATCCCAGCTGTGCGTACTGACACCAGTGGTGGATCCTCCACGCTGGATGCAAACCTCTGGCGCTTGATGACGGTCTGCCCTGACAGATCAGAGGAGGGTGGCAGTACGATAACCACAACAAGAGGTGGCTCTGAAGTGGCAGACCTGACGTGGTGAGATTCTGGAAGGTCTGCTGAGACGACACGAGGCTCTGGAAGGTCTGCTGAGACGACACGAGGCTCTGGAAGGTCTGCTGAGACGACACGAGGCTCTGGAAGGTCTGCTGAGACGACACGAGGCTCTGGAAGGTCTGCTGAGACGACACGAGGCTCTGGAAGGTCTGCTGAGACGACACGAGGCTCTGGAAGGTCTGCTGAGACGACACGAGGCTCTGGAAGGTCTGCTGAGACGACACGAGGCTCTGGAAGGTCTGCTGAGACGACACGAGGCTCTGGTGATGCTGCCATTATAGGCACGGAAGTACCGGTGCATTCCTCTGCAACCCCCACAGTGAGAGATGAGCCAGTTAACAGTAGAGCATAATCTAAAAAATGACAGAGCGATGTTCGAGGACCCTCATGGATTAATCGAGATCTTAGGGGTTGATTTATGCCGTCACAAAAAAAGTCAATGAGAACACAATCAGGCAGATCAGAAAAATACGCTAAATCCAAAAACTCCTGAATATATTCCTCTAACAGTCTCATACCCTGTTTTAGGGCTAGTAATTGTTTTGCAAGGTTCAAACCTGACCAGCGTTCTTGTTCTTCAGAAAAGCCGCTGGATCCTTGTTTGGCGGAGTATTCTGTTACGATGGGACAGATACAAGAGGCGTGCGGATCCTTGTGCAAGGCTTTTAATCAGCGAGATGCGTTCAAAACAGGCAGAGACTTAATCATAAACGAACAGGCAAAGGTCAGAACCAGCAGAAACAACCGTGAAGAGTGGGCCAAAACGTAGTACAAAACCAAGCAGATGATCAGGACAGGCAGCAAACACTCATAGTCGGAAGGCAAAGCAGAGGTATCAGAGGCAGGCAGCAGACAGGGAGATATCCAAAATAGAAGAGTCACAAAACGAGCAGGCAGACACAGAAATGAACGCTCAGTAAGGTTTCACAATAGTTAAACAATACTCCGCAACCAGAAAGCTCATGTATCAGTGATTTATAGTCCCTGATATTGACTACAGGTGTGGAAATAATCAAAGCAATGGAGTGTGGGTAATGTAGTCCAAAGTAACCTGTAACTGTGTGTGCAGTGAAAAAGTCTCAATTGTGAACAAGTAACCTCTAGTGGTTATAGGATGGAAACAGCAGGCATAGAATGTCACAGAACACTTCTCTCGTTATGTGGAATTGAGTATTGACACTTTAGTTAACGGGATAAAGAAAAGGGTCAGGTAAGATGTCACGTGACATACATTTTGCACATGTAGTATTTTCCTTTGTTTAGACACACTAGATTTAGGGACAAGTGCCACCGTTGTATTTTTGTTTTGGTTAGTTAGAGTAGGGAAGCATACGGCGTCGCGGACGTCGAAGATTTTTCTTTTCTACATTTTGTTTTGATTAGTTAGGTTAGATTAAAAACGGGTAAGAAAGATTGTTTTCTTTTTATTTATTTCTTTGAGTTGGCACTGTCCAGTTGCCCTTTTCCTTTCCCAGAATTAATATATAATTTGCTGGTATGTTTGTTACTTTATTGATTGGCAATTATTTGTTTCTTTATAAATATATATGTGAAGTCCATATATTTTATGGAGGGCTATTTTGACCGGTTGTGGCCAGCAATAAACCTCTTTGCAATCTACTGCCTTTGTTTCATTCACTTCCCAGTGGTTTCTTTGGTAATTGGTGCCGAGGGATGATTAATGTTCCCCTTCCAATTCCCTAGATAAAATCTAAGAAGGGTCGTAACACGCCCCATTTACGAAAGTCATACCAGTGAGTATCTCTCTGAAGTGTTGACAGATGCGGTGGCGGAATGGAAACTGGAGAGGGTAAATAGCATAATTCCTGTTCCTACAGATAATGCAAAAAATATAGTGAATGCTATCAATTTAGCAGCGGGACTTGGGCCACAGATTGGGTGCTTCGCACACACAGTTAACCTTGCAGCCAAGAGTGCAATCTCACTAAACCAAGTATCCCGACTCTTGGGGAAGGTTAGGAAGATGGTTAGCTGCTTTCACCGAAGCACAACAGCTGCCCATGCTCTAAAAAACAAAGCAGGAAATGCTGGAATTGCCCGTTCACAAACTAATTCAAGACGTAACAACTCGTTGGAACTCCACATATGACATGTTGGAACGTTATGTGGAGCAACAGGCTGCCATCTACTCTGCCGTGATGGACAAGGATATGAAGAAGAAAGTCAAGGACATTGCCTTGTTAACTGAAAGTGAGACAAAACTGGCAGAGGGTCTCATTAATATTCTCAAACCTCTGAAGAATGTAATCACCCTCATGAGCACAGAAACATCACCCTCAGTTTCAATGATTATCCCACTGCAGAAGATGATACTGAAATCCATGACATCAAGTGCAGAGGACAGTACCACCATCAAAGAAGCTAAGGCAGCCATCACTAAAGACCTTAAAGGCAGATACAATGACCCTGGTGTTCAGGATTATCTGCACAGAGCCACAGCACTTGATCCAAGATTCAAGTCCCTGCCTTACCTGGAAGAAGCCTGTGTTCAGAAAATCTACGACGATCTAACCACGGACATTGTGGACATTGAAAAGCAGGTATTGTTTTTTTTTGTTTTTTTTATCTAACTTAAATTAGATTTATTTTATATATTATTTTTGTTTTTTATCCTAATGATAATTGCTGTGTTATTTTTATTTTTTACTAAACCAAGCCTATTTGATCTATTTGTGCCTTTGTAATATTTTTTTATTCCCCACTGCCCAGTAGAGAATAACTTTTTGCTGCCATGAGAGCTATTTGTTGTTATTAACATTTCCAAAATGTTTATTTTGTCATATACTCATCAGGGTCAAAGCAGTGAAGGCCAAATGGCCAGTTCATCCTCAGGAGTGGAGCCAGGGCCATCAGAGACATCTCCACCCCAGAAAAAATCTGCCATGGCAATGGTATTTGCAGATTTGTTTAAGCAGAGGACAAAGCCTTTGTTAGACATCATTCATGAAGAGGTCACCTCATACAAGGCCACAGGCTGCATCTCTGTGGATGAAGACCCACTTGCATGGTGGAAGAGTATCCTCACATTGCTAAGTTAGCCCAACGCAACCTCGCTGTCCAAGGTACATCTGTGCCAAGTGAACGTGTTTTCTTAACGGCTGGGGACATAGTCACTGCAAGTAGGTCTCGCCTCTTGGCAGAAAATGTGGATAAACTTATATTCTTGCAGAAGAATATGAAAATTAAGTGAACAGAGGAGTGTTTTTTTATGCAACATTTTATAGCCATTTTGATAGCCAGCATTTTTGTTTTTAATATTTAAATACATACAGTGGCACTTTAATCTCTAGTTTCCAAATACTGCACTTTAATTTCAAGTGAAAGAAATGTATCCTCACTCTCAGGGAATAGAAGCATTGTTTATACTGTTTTTGTGTTAAGCTGGTTAAAATTATGCTTGACTTTATGATTGTGGACTTTGCTAGTTATAGCCTCATTATATTATGTTAATGCATTATATTATATGTTTATGTTTAAAGTATTTTTTGACTTGTTTAAAAGACAGAGCTTTAAGAGTTCCTCTCTTTTTCTTTTAAAATATTGTTTTTTTGTAAGAGCTACACTGAAGTTGGCAGTTTGATAATTGATAAATGCAAGGGTGTAACTTTGGTTTGAGAAGTGGGGGGGACACAATGATGTTCTCGATCGAAAAATTTCCCCCATTTACATATAGGCTACATTTAGGGACTATGGTGATACAAAATCCAGGAAATGGATATAAAGTTGTTTATAATGATAAATTTTGCCAAAAAGAATAATAGGCTACTAAACTATATATAAGAAAAATATGTCTTACCTTATTTATTGTTTAATAGCCAAGACTTGAGAGAATCATTTTATAAAGTCAAAAATTTTCACAAAACAAACTTTAATTTCAAACTAACCATTTAATCTGACATTAGTCAGAGACACATCCACCAAACTGCAGGTACACAAGATTATTTGTTACACAAGATGCAAAATTGAAACACAATCTCATAAAAACAAACATTTAACTTTAATATAAAGAGATTTTTTTTAGTGTCCTCCATCTATCAATTCAATCCCATCTCTCCATATACTAACAATCCACCCTTCTATACTGTTCTTCTATACTCTTCTCACATGAAAAAACCAAACACATGCTTCCTGTACTCATTCGCCATGATAAACTCCTGGCAAATGTTTTCCTTGCTGACTTTATCCAGCATTTCTTTGTGAATGTGACAGACTGCTACATTGTTAATGCGAATCTGCAACATTGTGCTTCTCAGCCAGGTCTTCAACCTCCTCAGAGCACTGAAGCTCCTCTCTGCTTCCGCAGAGGCAGTAGGAACAACCATAAGTAGCCGAATAAGTGCTTCAACTTGGTTGAAAAGTCCACGGACTTCAGGCAACTGATTCCTCAGAATAGTAGCGGCCTCTGAAGTGGTTGTGTATGAGTATTGGAGCTTAAACATATTCAGCTGCACTTTCAATGATCTTTCATTTAATTCAGGATACTGGTCCACTACAGCAGTGTCTACATCCCCAGTTAGGAGGGCTTCCTCCAGCTTTGTCAGTGTTTTCAGACTACCCTGATCAAACCTCTCCTTTAGCTGGATGTCCACAGTATCCAGCACCTTGAAGAAATCAGCTCTGTAGTGTTCTTCTGGGGTTGTAGGTGTGTGTGCAGTAGTGACATGACCAATGAAGCGTCTTGGTGGACGGCGGATGTGGGGCATGGTTATGGGCTCAATATTTAGCTTGGTAATCATCTCTGTTGCGTGGCTGTATATTTCCTGGAACTTCTCCTCAGTTCTCTTTGCCCTCAGGGTGGTCCTTACACAATCTGCTGCAGAGAGCATTCCAGACACTGTTTCTGTTCGCTTCTGCAGTGTGCAATTTAGACACTCCAACTCTTGGATTACTTCAGTGGCCATCATGAGCCCTAAAACTGTTGTACCTTTTCCAAACCTCTCCAGCAGCCCTCTTGCTGTCACACCAGTGTTTGAGGTATCTGTTTGGGCCATGTCCTCTAAGCTGAGTAGCACGGACTCGTACTGACGTAGCACAGACCAGATTGCTGGGGTCCTGGTCGTCCATCTTGTTTGACACAATGGTTGCAGGTTGCTAACTGTCTCAGATGCTGCAGCGGCAATATTCAAAAATTTTGTTTTGTATTTGCCTGACATTTTGTACAGACAGCCAAGCTTGTGGACCCAATCTAGGGCATCAGATGTCAGTGATGACGCTGTACAAGCAGCCTGGGTGACCAGATTTGCACAGTGGGCGCCACAGTGTACATACAAAGCCAGTGGCTGCATCTCCCTTATCCTGGCCTGTGCTCCCTTTCTGTTGCCTGACATGTTCGCTGCTCCATCATAGGTTTGTCCACGCAAACCAGACAGCGGAAGATTCAAGCGCAACAACACATCTGTGGCAACTTTTGCTAGGTTTTCCCCAGGAGTGCATGAGACTTCGTAAAACCCCAAGAAGACCTCGTGAGGAACCAAATCATGGTCAACATACCTGACACATATGGCTTCCTGTTCAGTTCCTTCAATGTCCTGTGTTCCATCAATAATAATGGAATATTGGAGGAGAGGCAGCATGTGAATTGAGCTAATGATTTCCCTAATTATGCTGTTTGCAAATAGATTTAAAAATTCATTCTGGATTTGGGGGGATGTGTAATCATGTTTTCTTGTTGACAGCCATTTCTCTAAGCCAGGGTCATCTTCACATCTTACTTTCAGTAACTGTTTTAAATTACCTTCTTCAGCTTCATGGCCCCTAAAAGCAGCTCCCTGGCGTGCCAAGAGTTGTACAGAGCCCGCAATTTTCATGAGACACCGTCTTGATTCCTGTTGCTGTGCAGCTTTGGCTGAAGATAACTGGACATCTACTGGTTTTGTTTTTTGGCAGTGGGTAGTGATAGCAACTTTGTGTGCATTGCTTTGGACATGTTCTGCAAATTTTTGAGTTGCCTTTTCCAGTTTCGGAAACCAGTTTTGACAAATGTTGGATCTGCATTCTTGGCCAAATTTGATTTTTCATGCCCAAAAGCTTGAGTACAGAAGAAACATAGGATTCCATTGACTCCTGAACTGTAGTGGAGCCAAGGAAATTCACGGTACCACATTTCTTGGAACCGTAGCGTTTTGTTGGTGAGCTGCTGCACTGCAATGAGCTTTGGGTTAGCGTGGTTGGGTTCAGCATCCTGCTTGTCTACCTGCACTTCTGCGCCTGTTCCCTGTCTCTCCTATGAAATATGAAAATGTGCTAGCCTGTTTCTGACATGACATAATTAAAATTGATGATCTGACCCTTTACACAGCACATACCTGCAACTCTGAGCTACTTCTCCCGGTCTCACCCTCCTTGTCTTTAAGCAGCTTCACCTCATCTTTTCTCTGATATGAAAGCATGGCACAAATAAAAATAAACAAAAGTTCATCACAACTGAAACTATATTATGACTTTTTATTTCTCTCCCACCACACAAGTGAGCAGGTAAATAATATGAAACCACGATGTCACCATGTTAATTATTTTTTTTAAATAAAAGCACACACTTTGGCTCCTACAAGAAGAACATTTAATTTGATAATTTTCAAACTGTATTCACTACTTATCATGTACACTTCTTCCCTTTTATTACCAACAAATCAAAATCATCTGGCCTTTCATACAGCAAATAACCTACCTGTAACGTTGTGCTGCTACTGCTTCTCCCTGTCTCACCCTCTCTGTTCTGAAGCAGCTCCACCTCATCTGTGCTCTGATATGAAAACGACTTAGTTATGATCATATTGAGTCCACTAGCATAGCCAGAAAAGAGTCTCTGGATGTACATCAAAAAAACTGGGTGTACTCAGGCTCGCCACATAATATAGACTAACTCAGGGCTCAACATTAAGACTTTTTTCGATCAAGTAAATCGGTTATTCACTGTACAGGCAAAAAATAGGATTTTCTTTTATTTTAAATATAATTTATTCTCTCATCAGTGTTCAGTCAGCTTTGACATATTTAAATCTGCATATTTATATGTTAACCTTTATAAAGGGCATTTTTCCCTAATCGTTTAAAATATATTATTCATCTTTCATTTTAAATTCTTAAATTTTATTAATAATTAAATTAGAACAATAAGACACTATATGGCTGTCAAATTTAATAATTTACACTGAAAAATTACAACTGCATTCAATAATGTTATGAGATTGTTTTAAATATTTTTTGAATATGCAAATATGAAATATTGGAAAGAATGATACTTTTAAACAAGAAACTAAATCATCAGTTGGAGGCGGCAGGCGACCGTCTTAATGAGTGAGTTATTTATTTAAACGATTCATTCAAACTGCTGATTTGTTCAGGAATTAGGCATTTATATGGGTCATTGAATCTTTGACTCAACCGATTCGTTCAAAACGCTGAATCATTCAGTAATGAAAACTTTACGTGTTCATGTGAGAGGTGTTTCCTGCTGTGATCTTTGTTTTGAACTATATTCGAAGCTGAAATAAAGAAAAAACATACAATATAGCATATAAAATTTAAGTGACTTAATATTATTTCCTTGTTTATTTAAATGTCATATGAAATTGGTGTCACATTTTCAATTGTGATGGTATTCCACACTCTTGGTCATCGTGTGATGTTAACTGTATAAATATAAAAACTCTACATGAATTTTTACTGCTGTGTTCACTGAATTTCTGTGTGTGAGCTGCGCTCATTTGTTTTATTTCTCCTCATGAGGCGAGATTTAAAATATTTTTTTAATTTTTTTTTTAAAAATTAAAAAAAATTAACTTACATTTTAAATGAACAAATATTGTAAGTGAACAATAATAGCTCAAGTTTAGAAAAACATTTATTATTAAGACTTTAACAAATATTTCTGCATCTGAGTATAATGAGTTGAGTTGAGAATAACATTAAACTAGCAGCCAGAGTCTGCTTGTTATACATTGCTGACAGAAAACGCTGTGGTTTAAAGTGGACTCGTTTTCATGGTACACAGAATGTTCTAGGGCTAGGCAACATTAAATGTTTAGCTAACAGTTTGAAGTTACCTAGCAACAATGTTAACGTTAGCTCAGTCAATGTTAGTATCAACAGGTGTAACGTTAGACAAAATAAAAATTACCCTGACCTGATCTAATTTACTGAATCAACCAACTCACATCTCCTTTCTTTTTTTTCATCCATGAAGATATTAAAACCTGTTGCTGGCGTTTCATGACTGACTAAAGTTACTGGCTGCTCAGTAGAACTTTCTGTGCGCGCTTACACTTGTAACTGTAGAGTGAGAGTGTGCACGAGACGTTCCTGCCTGTACGCGGACGCGCGCATTAACATAGACAGGCAGGATGTCTGTGTTCTGCTCGTCCTGCTCCTCCGTGGCGATGACTGCGCGGCGGCGCGCGGTTAAAAAAATCATAACAAACGAATTTGAAAGTGGGGGGACACGAACGGGATTTTGAAAAGTCCCCCCTGTCCCCATAGGAAATTACGCCCGTGGATAAATGCAAGTTAATCTTTGTGTGCTAAAAAGGCACAAGTTCCTGTAGAGGTAACAATACACATTCTCCTTTTGTTGTGCCAAATAAACAAAAAGAATGTAATAATCAATGTCTTCTCTTTTGCTGTATCAAAATCTCACCTAGCTTTTACTCAGAGATGGTCCCAATAATGTGCTTTAACTAAAGTCAAGTCAAATTCATAGTGCATGATTATTACATAATGATAATACATATAAAAAATGTATACTGTATTCTAAATTGTGAATAATTAAGCTAATAAGCTATATATCATATGCTGAAGGAAATTTCTGGAGTGTTAAAGATTAAAAGAAAAAATCATTGGTTATTCATTGGTTTGGATTAAAGGGTTAGTTCACCCAAAAATGAAAATTCTATCATAGTTTACTTACCCTTGTTGTGGCAAAAACTTCTGTTAAACATCATCACTGCGTAAGAGACACTCAGAGTCAAATTAATAAAAAGAGAAATATTTATTCTTGCAAGAAGGCCCAGTCGCCATCACAGCCGTTACATTCTGTGAAGTGAGTGGCGCGCACCAGGAAGACATGAGACAGCTTTTATACTCTTTTCAAGGTTCCTTCTCACCCGCTGTACTTTTCCACCCAGATAAGGCCCCCACTTCTGTTCAGTTTTTTCTTAAGGACACAAACTGGTACTGGAATAAACTAGCCAAACCTGACCATTCCTAAGGTCAAGATGTCCTGTCCCATATATTCCTGAACCGTCACGCACAAGCACGTACACACATATACTTTTACACATTGAATAGATTAGGAATAAATGACTATTAAAATTTCTACAACAATTCCACACTTTTTATCATTCAGATTACCCATAATCACAATAATAAACAAAAAGACAAATTTTAAGTCATATCATCACACTACTCTTCATCTCTGTTTTCACATAACTGATCACTCTTCTTAAACATTTGTGAAAATAACATTTTGAAAAGAAAAAGCTTAGGCTGTTTTTGTAAGGATAGTCCCTTAAGTATTAGCAAGCAGATAAAGAATTCAACTAAAGCCGGGCTAGATAAACAATCACTGTTGTTGTACCCCAAGCATAGCTTGACCCTCAGTCACCTTAGTTAAATAAGAAATAGTGTACAGACTAGTTAGAAAAACAACAAATCATCAATCCACAGTGGTTACATCAAAATATAAAGTATAAGAAAAGTATAATAAAACCCTTCATTTCAAAACCCTCTCCTTGTACCTTATCACATAGCGGATAAGCACAGCTTTTAACCATCTGTTCATAACAAAAACATTCATAGGAAGAAGAAAAAGAAAAGAAAAACAAACACCAAATGTCTAACACATGTCACTGTAGCTTCCACTACTAGAATCATCTTCATCACATTTCTTGTCATTGTCATCATCATTTGGATAAAACTGTCATTTTACCAATTTAACTGAGCTGGAAACACACAATATTGACAATCCTACCCCCGAAACCCCAAAGAGTAATCAAACAATCCATTCATTTTCCTAAAATACTTTCTAATTAATCAGTGACCAATCAAATCTCGTTGGCGTTGTTTAAGGTGAGATGTTTGGACGGTGGTGTTGCAATCTCCATCCTTGCAACCTTGTTTGTGGAGTGGACCATAGCCTCTGTCACCTGTGAATGGAGATCTTAAGTGTTTTGTTAGTGCTGCTGGTCGTCCTTCTGGTGTGACCTGTGGAATTTTCACCATTTGTTTACTGATTATATACATTATTAGTTCCAAATTTATTCTCAACATCTGGCCACTCCAACAACCTGAAACTCATTCAACTATTACATTAACATTCAACCCGCTTTACTCATGTCAACAACACAATATTTATACATTTTGGAACAGAATCATTCTGTTAGCTGCAATCCAATCTGACATTCTGTGAAAGGAAAATTTTAAGTTATGCTCTGCTCCATTCTCTGTAAAGAAAACAAAATGTCGAGGTTATTTTCAGATAGTAAAACTACACGTAGTTTCTTTTGTCTACTGTTCTGCCGTGACCTTTGCTGCCACATCTGCCCCGGCGTTTCCTGTTGAAACAGTCCTGCAAATACATTTACAGAAAGCAAATTTTGTTTGGGACGGCCTTTTACCCAATTAGACCCAGTGTCCTCCCAACATATATTGTCCCTTAGTAAACCATATTTGGCAATTGTTATACCATCTCCCTCTTGATGCACGACACAACTCGAGCATCAATTTAACATAACATTTAACATAGTGTTTTGATAAAGTTTGCATCAACACTAACCCAAAAGTTGTCCTTCAGACAAATTTCCTCCAGACATCTTTATCTGCCTCTGAAACAAAAATATTACATTCTTCACTTAAAGCCACATTATCATCTGCTCAACGAAGTATTTGAAGGGCAAAGGCCCTGAGCCTCACAGCGTATCCTGCTTTTCGGGCCTGTTGTTTGGTCTCTTAAATCAGTCATCTAAAAACATTTTCAAAGTCATCAATTGTTTCTATCAAGTCAGGTCGTGGTGTACAGACTTGGTCAATGTCAGTCAAATAACATTCTCATCCTTCTGCCCACAATAATCATACATTTTTAGGGGCTCTCTTCATATTTGATATTGACTCAGCCAATGTGTCGCTTTGTTGTTGCCATCAAATCTATAACATTTTCATTTATCTCAGCCCATGCCAGATGGTGATCTACAACTCCACAATTCCAATTTACACAAATACTTAAACTGATTCAGAACGTAATTCAAATCAACAAAAAGTAGTTAATACCAGACAGAGCTTGATGACCAATCAACTTAAAGCTCGTTCTATCTTTTCATCGGATCCACTCACAATTATCGGCTTCTTTAAAGTTTGTCATTTGCTTAACCCATCTGTAATGATGAAACAATATACTCACTATTCAGGTGGAATATTAGTACCCCAAACTAATACATACAAGACCTAAAGTGCTGTCACCATCACACACACTCATACTAGACACACATATGTTAACTACTCATTCTCCATGTTCACCTTTCTTTATATTATTGCTAAAAAGATTTAAATTTTAAATAAGATTTTAAACTTCACATTTTCTGTAGCTTTTACCTAATTTTACATGGTCTCTTAAACAGTTCCAAAGCATTTCTGTTCATTATTCATTAGATTTTCAGTCTGCTGGGTTGCTTTGTTTAATTTTTTCCTTATCATTATTTTGCTTCAGCTTGCTCTAGCAGGCCGACAACAGAAAGACAGACACAGTTTACCATCCCTTCCTCCACTCAAACAGTCTCTCTCTCTTATTAACAAATAATAATTACATTAAATTAATCACTATCCTTTTACCATTAAATTTTGTTATCCAGACTTTTCTCAAATCAAAAACTGTCTTCATCTTTAGCCACCCACCATGTCAAACGACCTTCAGGAGTTAAAACATATTAGTTCAAAATCAACACTTCTATAAATTTTCTTATTCTTGCCCATGAGGCAGCCAATACATAAAAAGTTTTGTTCCTGTCTCCACAACAAACAATGGCAATCCCCTCATTTCTCAGCTGTCTCTTGAAAGCCCATTCCCGTTAGCTCTTTATCTATAATTTTCTCTTCAGGGTGTTGCCCCCTGGCATAATTGCAGATACTTGTCACAACCATTAATGCGGTTTCTTCTGGTGAGTAGTATGGAGGAGCTCACATTCTCTTGGGTCAGACATGCCGTAACTCCTCACAGCGCATCTCACCTCTCAATGCTATAAGGACGCTGCTGGCGTCACAGCTCCTGCTCAACTCTCATACCTTTTCTCACATATAAACACCTCCTTCTGGAGATGCCCAGTGACTTTACGATAATCCCCTGGCTTAGGTTGCCCTCTGTCTGGCCAAAGAGAATCTTACCCGTCGTGGGGTGATTATCTCGTGCCCACTGGTGACCGCTTACAAACTGGTAACCGCTCTCTCCCATCACACAATCAGTTTCCTTTAACAGAACTCAGCTGCTTTCTGGAGCTTAGAAAAGGCACGTTCAAGAGTCACCAGAGCCATTCTGATTGCCTAATAGTGTTTACACAGGGAGACAGGTTAATAACAGCAGTATTTAATCACTAAAATCCATTAACCATCTTAAAATCATCAACCTAGCTATTTAGATTATACTCAGTGAATTTAGATCACAACCATACATTCAGTGTACTGTTACTGTACATCTGTAGCTGTATCCATCGGGCCTGTTTCAATGGTGGAGACTTAAGATAAGACAAAGAAGTTACTGGTCCTAAAATAAAATAATCAAAAATGTTATTTCTATCATTTAAGATCTGTATTATTATTTTAAAGACTTCTTTAAATTCGTTCAGTTTTACATTTAAAACATTCACCAATACAAATTGCCCTCTTTATGGCAGTGGTTTCTTTAACATCTCTGTGTCTGATTTTTCAACTGAGACACTGTGCTTTTACTATAAATAGCTTATTATTACTTATGACACAGACTCAGATAACAGCCTGTTAGCTGACATTTGACTGAGAGAGACTCTGAGGCACTCAGGACAGGTAAACTGTTCTCTCAAATACTTCTAATCATCAAACTTTATCTATAATCTTTTAACTATCCCAGCTTAAGGCATCTTTGCCAGAAATGACATTTGTTTCCAAATAAACATAATTTATAGTTGTCTTTTGCCCATACAGGGAATTTAGACATTACAGATCTCCACTCAGATTGAGTGTCTGTCGTACTGGCCGTGTACAGCCACAGCACACATCAGATTCAGATAAGCGAGCTGTTTCATTACAGCTCCTAAAAAACTTATCTTTTAAAAGCAAAACATCAGCTTCTAGTTCTCTCATGGTCAACACTTTTCAAGCTGTTTGTTTAATCAGATGCCTTTTACATTTTACATTTTAGGAACTGTTAATTCAGTAGCCTACTGCCTCTGCTTATTTGATCTTAATTAATTATTCTAGTTCTATATAACCATAGTTTAATATCTGTCTTCAAAGTTTTTCTAGGAGTTTATCAATCTCCAATCAGGATTCACACTAAATTTGACAAGGCTACTCTGCATCTTTCGCAGTCATTATAAATCATCCGTGAGATTTGTCTCTCTATATTACCTGAATCCTTTTCCAAAATGTTGCATTAAAACACAATCATACTTTTAGTTACCTTTCTGCAACTCCCATTTGTTGGAGTCATTAATTTTGCATCAAACTGTATTCATCAATTCACTTATAATAATTACTATTATAGATATTTTCAAAGGATTCACTTTAAGACTTCAATCTTTTGACCTTGTTTTTTTTTTTTTTCTCTTATTCTTTCTCAGACGAAATGTTAATATCGTCACTTAAACACTGATCTACTTTCAAACCCACATTATTACCAGAAATGTGTCACTATCACATTTTCAAACCCCTTCTCAGTGAGCATTTACAGTTACATGTTAAATGGTCCTGCTGACCACAATTTAAACACTCTCCATCTGCTCTAACTTACTGCACACCCTTGAAGCAGTGTGTTCCATTGAGGAATGCAAACAGAGCCACTGATAAGCAGTGCTCCATATTCTTTTACAGTCCACCAATGGCAGATACAACAATAGCCGAATCATCATTATTACTGGCACAACATACATTATTGATTTCCGGAATCTTTGGACATAGCTGTCTTTACATTTTACTAATTTGCTATTATCATCAACACTGATTACAGAACAAGTGCATATCTAACATCCAAAAAGCCGGGCTGAATAAGAAGACACTGGTCCTGTACTCTCGACCTTGATCGAACCCTCAGTCACTCCTCAGATATTAAATACAGACATTGTCTGCAATCATAAACACCAGGATATGCATTCGTTTTTTTATAAAACTATAATTTCCAATTCCTTTCATAATAAACGAAGATGGATGGTAAATCCATTCCTTTCACTACCCCCATTAGACCCTTTAGGTTCAAAACACAATGATTGTCAAACTAAACCTAATTTCAATCATTATTTTACCATTAAAAATATAGAATTGTTCCCCATGCTTAAAACATTCTTCATGTCATGTTAATTCCTGTCAATCATACAATGCCTTATTTTATTCTAAAACTGTATTTTCATACCAATTAAACAGTTAATTTGACTTCCATAAATTCTGTCAGACATTTTATTTTCATCACATATAGTTTTTTCCCTACTATATTTCATCTCAATCTTCCCCTACATGCCATTTTCATTCTGTATCCTCTCCTTTCTTTTCTCAAACATGCCAGTTCCTTCATTATCTAACCAGTACATGATTGTTTGCACAATCCCCACATAAACATATCTCACACACCAACCTTCTTGTTTTTCACTTCCCTCTTCCATCAAGTTTCTCACTTACAGTTCTCTCTTTTTCTATCACTCTATCACTCT
Organism: Chrosomus eos; assembly: GCA_036326025.1. Classification (NCBI taxonomy): domain Eukaryota; kingdom Metazoa; phylum Chordata; class Actinopteri; order Cypriniformes; family Leuciscidae; genus Chrosomus; species Chrosomus eos. The sequence goes on along the minus strand of CM070821.1, from coordinate 53,081,620 downwards.
ATTTCACACAGACAGCCTTATTGCTGCTTGCTACTTCAATCCTTATCGTATAACTTTAAGTTCTATAGACATCTAATGTCATGCATCCATTTACTGGATGAAGAAGTAAAAACATTATTTCTCCTGGCAGTTCGACATTTTATCTTCAAGCCAACATTTCCTTATCTGTTCACATTTTTACACACATGTTGAACGCAGACACTTTTATTTCTCACTGCCCTGTTCAACTGTTCCCCGCACCACCTTTAATCTTGTGGCGCTCAATATCATACATTTCTGCCCTTAATTTTATCTCATTTGACAGAAAACCGGTGTACCAAATTTCGCAAGCTTGCTTTTGAGACATCCCCATACTGCTGCTTCTCTGTTCTCTGTGGATTTCTCTTCAACGCGTGTTTTCTTTAGTCTGTTAGGCGTCCCCAACAAACCCGATTCTTTTCTTTTAACCCAAATCGGTCGGGTTGCACTATTAGTGCCCTCCTAACTATGGTTTACCAAAAAATCTGTTACGATTGTTCTGGTTCCCCCTAATTAGCCTCAGCACCTAAAAACAAATTGCTCCGTGGTGGAACAACTCATTTTCAGGTTACCTATCTGTTTGAAATCTCTTGATCTGTCACAGTTCTCAATTAATCCCAGATTATTTATCTGCTTGAAATTTCTTGATCTGTCACAGACCTCAATTAATCTCAGATTATTTTCCCTCGTATCTGTTTGAAATTTCTTGATCTATATATAGATCTCAATTAATCTCAGATTACGTACCACAGAAACAGCCCTCAGCCAGTATGGTTCAGTTTCACTCTTTGAAAAATATTTTAGCCCAAAAGAAAAATATTTTAGCCGTCTCTTACCAGAGATGTCTTGAGTTGCCACGGGTTCGTTTTCATCTGATTCCAGTGGAGCTTCTCCTGGCCCTGATAGCGGTCGGCCCCTCTCTCTGAAACTTACGAGGTAGAGCTGGAACTGCTCAGTCCAGGTGGCCAAACACCGTCCGCTCTCAGGTCCAGGAGGCACTGCCAAGGAATCCCACTCTGACACCAAATGTTGTGGCAAAAACTTCTGTTAAACATCATCACTGCGTAAGAGACACTCAGAGTCAAATTAATAAAAAGAGAAATATTTATTCTTGCAAGAAGGCCCAGTCGCCATCACAGCCGTTACATTCTGTGAAGTGAGTGGCGCGCACCAGGAAGACATGAGACAGCTTTTATACTCTTTTCAAGGTTCCTTCTCACCCGCTGTACTTTTCCACCCAGATAAGGCCCCCCACTGCTGTTCAGTTTTTTCTTAAGGACACAAACTGGTACTGGAATAAACTAGCCAAACCTGACCATTCCTAAGGTCAAGATGTCCTGTCCCATATATTCCTGAACCGTCACGCACAAGCACGTACACACATATACTTTTACACATTGAATAGATTAGGAATAAATGACTATTAAAATTTCTACAACACCCTCAAGTTGTTCCAAACCTCTATGTGTTTATTTGTTCTGCTGAACACAAAGGAAGATATCTGGAAGAAAACAGATCTCATTCCCCATTGACTACCATAGTAGGAAAAAATACATACTATGGTAGTCAATGGGGAATGAAATCTGTTTTCTTCCAGATATCTTCCTTTGTGTTCAGCAGAACAAATAAACACATAGAGGTTTGGAACAACTTGAGGGTAAGTAAACTATGATAGAATTTTCATTTTTGGGTGAACTAACCCTTTAAATGCATGTTAAATTGGTTTGTTAAATGCATACAGTCCACGCAAGTGGACATCTGAAAATCTTTTTGAAAAATATGTGTAAAAAAAACAAAAAGTAGTCTCTGACTGAGGATATCATAATTCATGCATGAAAGGGTTAAATACGCTTAGCATCATGTGACTACAAGCCAATATGTGGTTTTTTGCAATTGCCATCCAAGAGGCCATTGCTTCATTTGTACTCAACATCTTTGTGGTCAGCAAAGCCAGGGATGGAGGTCTCGAGAAGCAAGCTGGAATAGCCATCGAGGGAGCAGAGGTCCTTTTTGGGATTCCTAGTGTGGCACATGCTTGCACCTACCTTATGGGCCTCATTTATGCCTCGGAACTAAGCTATCCAAAGAAGCTGAAATACACCTTTGAGGTATTTCAGAAGATTTTCCTGGAGCTGGAGGATGTTCACAAAAACATGTCCTCCAAAATCCACGATCTTAAAATCAGCTTACAAACAGAAAAATTAAATAGTTTGTACAAAGACTAGTCTTGTTGGATCTACGTAATAACATTATGCAAAAAAATTCATCATATTTTTAAAGTAAATCAAGCAGAGGATTCTCAGTGCAGATTCAACGGGGTGTTACCAACAGTGGTTCATCCAGACCAGACTCTGCTCATGGAACAGGAAGCGAAGTCTCTTCTGCAAAAGGGGGCTATAGAAAGGGTTCCACCTCCCAGCAGAGAATCCGGATTTTCCAATCGGTACTTTATAGTTCCAAGGATGGGGGCTTGCACCTGATTTTAGACCTGCGGCATCTAAATCACTACGTAAAGAAGCTCAAATTCAAAATGCTTAGATGCTAAATTTAACTTAATTATCACCATATATCAGATATTTAATAGTCTAATATTGCCTATCATATTAATCTGACTTTGCTAGTGTAGGATTTGAGAATGAACCAAACACAAATTAATCTTCCAGATGATTTGTTCAAACATAATGCCACACAAAACTCAACACTCCAGACCCCAAATCAGCAATTTAGGACCATAAATAGTGTGGGCTCCAGCCAGTCTTAGCTAACCAACGAAACCCCCAAGCTAAATACTTTATGGCCATGCAAGCTTCAAAGAGATGAGCCTAGCTAAAGAAAGAAAGTGTCAACGTTAGGTAGTTGGAAAAGACGGATTGGCTCAGAGATGGCACAACAGCCGAAGTTGTTTGATCCCAAGACAAAGATCTAAAACAGACCACCTTCTTCTTAAGGACCTCTGAACGACCCCTCGGTTGAAATCTCTATATATGTGACTATTATGCTTAGATCACATATAAGTCATGCAATTGTGTTCTTTGTATAAGTCAATTCTTGTGTCCTATCAGTACGGTTGTATGTTCATAATTCAGAAGATGGCTTGACTGAAATCTGTGCAGTGTTGGGCAGTAGTGTCGCTACAAGTAGTGACGCTACTAGTTTAACTACATTTCTCAGTAGCGTGGTGGTAGCATCGCTGTTTTCTGAATTAAATAGCTTTTCAGTAGCGAAGCTCTTTTTTTGATTAAGTAGCTAACAGTTACATTTTCCCAAGCATTTCTAAAGCTCAAGCTCAAATCGGAAATACAACTGCTAAGTATCACTGATGCATAAAGACTATTTAAAAAGGAATCATGCATGTTCTGTGTGTCTCTGTGAATGAACGGCTCAGACGCGCCGGGCGCGGATTCATTTACCACACGCACACACTCTGAAGCACGCTCTGACTTTTCAGCCTATGGACATTAATGCATGCACTTCATCTACACAGCCGCTCTGAGAGTCACTTTAGCAGTATTTTAGCTTGATTTGAGAAAAACTATCGTCATATAAAAAAAACACGGAGACTCAAAGGTCTACATGGCTACCTGTCAAAATAAAAGGTTGGTTTAACCTTTGAAGAAAGTTTTGCTTAAATCATTAAGCCTACATTTTAAATAAATTGGTCATTACAATTTAAACCATTAAAATCATAGTGCCCTTAAAATGTAATTTATTTAAAAAAAAAAAAAATTGTTAAATTGTAGCTATACGTTTCATGATTTCAATTAATTACACGTTTTTGATTACTAACATTTTATCTAACCATTAAAATGGGAGTCCAGAAAAATGAAAACAAAATAAAACTGAATTTGGAATGTGGGAAAAAATAAAATTGGGATTTCATAGGGCTCTACAAACCAGCTTTTTGGTGCATTACCATCATCTTCTGCTCCATATGGTGTGAAATCACGTACCAATATCAATAGATACAGTCAGTTGGTCTGGGAACGCCCCTGGGAACGCCCCTGGGAACGCCCCATCATGTGATGTGAATTTACCCCGCGGGGAAAAACATTGCCTTGGCGCTCATTGAAATACATGCGACAATCATGCCGAAGAGTGGTTTTGTTGTTTTCTGTACTGCCTATATAAACAAAAATTATAAATTGAAGTTCTACAACCAACAAATCTGTTGGTAAAAAAGGTGTGAGCCTCCAGGGACTTGTAATTTTTGAGATTACTGTGTGAGTAGATCCCTAGCTGTGTGGTAGTGGGTGTTAAACTCGTATTAGGCAGTGGGCCAGATTTGTCTACTTCTCTTACGAAAAATAATTATAGTAATCCTATAAGATTTGTATTATAATACTTAATAATTCCTATAAGATTTGTATTATAATACTTTTGTGATGTTCTGTAATACCTCTACTTCTATAGTTTGTCCCAAAATACTATAGTATTCCTAAAGGATTGCTATAATATTTTATCCTAAAATACTACAAGATTCCAATGGTTGTTTTTCATAAGTGATGTCTCATTCACATTAGCGTTATCAGCTGAAGATTGGCTTGATAGGCCAATCGCTACGTAATGACCATAGACAGTAAAATAAATAATGACACCAGCCGTGATTCTGTCAGCACAGTTCCTCGTACTACTGATCACCGTTTTACAAAATCATTATAGTTTGGAGTGAAGCATACCTATTGGTAAGTGATAAGGTTTTATGGAGTTATGGTGTGCAACATATGATTGAAATATAGGCTAATGTTACGGGTAGCTACCGCGATATCTTACCTGGAGATTCAGTTGATTTACTTGCAGTTAATTTTGCAATGTATCGTTGCCGGTCGGCAGGCGTCAATGCCTCACAATAAGACATTTTTATCATTCAAATACACACTATGCTCACGGCGTTTTCCCCCACGCAGACCACGCCCCCCAACTATGACGCGTTGCCGACTGTATTTATCCTTGAGCTGACACGTGAGAAACGTACTTAATGGATAAAAATGCACACACTCTTGACATGTTATGTTAAGTTTTTTTTTTTTTTTTTTTTTTTTTGCCAAATTGGTTTGGAACCGTTGTTGAATAAACAATTGAACTGACAAATTATGCCTGTCTATATTTGATTGACAGTTTTATTGATCACTGAGATAGCATTGAAGTTGGTTCAATATTAAATAAAAAATAAAAAAAATAGCTTAGATGTAGTTAGTCTCAGCCTCAGACGTCACGCCCACGGAACGTTGGCTAAACGTCTGATGCATATGGTACACTTAACTGGAAACACTTCAGCAATGTCGAAGTCGTCATCTGATTGGATGAATTTTATCGGATTTCCGGGGGGCGCGAGTGTCGCGTTTATTATCGGTCCGCCGGGAAACAAAGCGCAGACGTGTGATTGCGGAAGAAAAACGGTTGTGTTTACATGAGTGACAATGAGCATTTATCAAGTTCAGCTAAACGTAGTAAACGTAGTAATCAGTAAACGTAATCAGCAATGACTTACTGCTTGTTTTCTTCTCCTCTTTGATTGTCTATGCTGACTGACTTGTTGCACGCTGGTCTGTTGTTGTGGTGACATTTCCACGCCCCGAAACGTGACGCTGAACGAAACGAACTGTAATTGGTTGTTTGACATGTCGGTCAAACGGCCTTATGGGCGGGCCTTGGCCAAAGAAAGCTGCTATGAATTCCAGACCTTCAGCCGTCAGTCTGAAGGTCTGGCTACGCGAGACTAAGATGTAGTAAACTACTTTTGCCATATCGATGTAGCTTAGCTTGCTACATTTTCCAGGGTGGTAGCTTCAGTGTAGTGAAGCTTCATTTAATGTAGAGTAACTGCTAGCTTAGCTCACTACATTTTCTAAGTAGCCTGCCCAACACTGGATCTGTGTAAAATGTTTTGTATTCTTATAATATGAATAATGCCTAAACTGTACTCTCTGTTCTCTCTGCTGGAGCTGGAGAGTAAATAGATCATAGATAATGCAGGATTTACGATGAGAGGGGAAGAATTGTCTATTGTAATTGGAAAGCTAAAGGAGCTAAACATTTGAGTTTAAAATCTTTTTTTTTAAAAAAAGCATTAGAGTAGCCATGGAATAGCCATGACGAAGTAACCAGACAGACGAGTAACCATGTTGACGAGCAGACGAAAGAACCCAAATCAAGATCAGAAGAACATGGGTTAAAACATTTCTTTCAAGCCATCTTACTACTCTAGTCTCACTTTTCTTTCTCTTACTTATAACTGAGACTTAACGGAAAAGAAAAGAAACCAAGTTAAGTATTGCTGCACAGTTTTCGGTCAACTATTCAACAGCAAAGCCCGCTTCCAACTTCAAAGACTTTCCATTCATCCGCCAACACACCACATGATTGGACATCTATCCATCTACACCAAGACATCTATCCAGACACAAGGAGACTGCCAGCCAATCAATGATCCCGGGAAACCTCCTTTTACACCAACAAATGGAATAAACCTAGCCTAGAAATCTAGACGCACCCTAGCGGCCGCGAAAATCATTTCGCTGCCAGTGTGGTCTAGCAACTCTCAATAGACTTTTTAGTTGGAAAAAACCAATTTCGGGTCAGGCCAATCACATCCTGTATAGAGTCGGCGGGCGGGCTTAACACAATGACGGCACAGTTCATGACGTTCCGCGTGATTTCCATAGGTGATTTCCCTGCTACTTGAAAACAATGAAGATGCAGCGGTCTTTCGAATCGGCTTTGGCCGCGACTCTGGAGGACTTGGAGTTAAGAGAACGCCACTTAAGTCATTCTTAGAAAAGGAAGATGTGTTCGGAGTTTTGACGACCGGATACGGCAAAAGTTTAATATATCAACTAGCTCCGCTGGTGGAAAAACGCATGGGACTCACTCATCCACAGCCGTTCGTTGCTCTGGTTGGTTAGCGCTGTCCTATTGCATGCAGAGGGATTTTGAAAGACAACCGTTTATCCCGCCCCTCGGATTGAGGTATGTCAATGGAGAGTTCCCAGACCTAACATCTTGATGTAGGTCTGGCATGCCAGGCTAGAATAAACCCAAAATAAAGCAAAGACAAACACAAGTAGGCTCCAGACTCTTATCTGAACTGATGCTTAGATATGAAATGTTATAATCCACCAAACAAACAATAGAAGGGTTAAATTAATGATTGATGGTTTGTTCAGGTCAACTTGGGATTTCAACATCTTACCCTCAATGGCTCCTAGCCAGAAAAGATTTAAGCCCCTGTCCCAGTCGTTGAATAGTCCGACTGATTGGATTAGTATCTATGCATTTGAATCACACTGTTATGCTGATGAGATCAGGGCTGGGGAATATCCGGTAAAGAGCTGAATCCTGTCCTGCATTTACATGCTTTGTTGCAGAGTGTCTCCACCTCTATGTAAATCCCTCCCCCTTGAAAGGTATATAAACTACAAGGTACACTGCCTTAGTTAGACTTGGATGACTACAGAAATGCACAGTGAGATCTTAATAAAGAGTAACTTCTGCTTGAAACAGGTATTAAAGTTCTCTGTCGCTACGACGGATTTCCGTTAATTGCAACGAGTCTATGACGGATTTCCGTCAATTGCAGGGTTCCCGTCTGTCCTTAATGTCTTAAATTCCCTTTTCATAATTTTAAGGCCGTAAATAGGTTTTCATTTCTCAAGTAGAGTAATAAATGTCTTAAATTTAGTTTGAATAGTTTGAATAGGTCTTAAATTAAGGAAAGACAAGGTGCATCTAGGCTATTCAGTATTTACACTGCTGAGGGGGATGTAATCAAAGCCTGGAGTGGAGCGAGCGCTCGTTCCTCTCTCCACTCTAAGCTAAGCGTTATGTAATCACTTCGCTCATGATCCACTCCGGGTTTTTGAAACAGGGATTAAAGTTCTCTGTCGCTACGACGGATTTCCGTTAATTGCAACGAGTCTATGACGGATTTCCGTCAATTGCAGGGTTCCCGTCTGTCCTTAATGTCTTAAATTCCCTTTTCATAATTTTAAGGCCGTAAATAGGTTTTCATTTCTCAAGTAGAGTAATAAATGTCTTAAATTTAGTTTGAATAGGTCTTAAATTAAGGAAAGACAAGGTGCATCTAGGCTATTCAGTATTTACACTGCTGAGGGGGATGTAATCAAAGCCTGGAGTGGAGCGAGCGCTCGTTCCTCTTCCACTCTAAGCTAAGCGTTATGTAATCACTTCGCTCATGATCCACGCTGGCGCCTCCATGTAGTAATGTTTTTATAGGCCTGTTTACTTCTTATTTATTAAATCTAGGTAATTGGTTGATGAAACATTGATTAAAATTAAGATACAATTAATACAAAACGAAATTCACTTTAAAGAACGGCTTTGTGCTTTCTGTTTGAGGTCTCTGTGAAAGTTTTAGTGCCGCTTCCAGTGAACTGTCACGTCCGTAACATTGTTATTTCCTCATAAATACGAACACGAAAAATAAAATAAAATGAATATTTTATGTTCTGGGGAGAACCAACCCTTCTTCATTTGGTAGTATTACTTTTGGTTTGTGCAGTGTAATTCACAGAATTAACAATATTTTGCCACCTAAAAGTTAAAGATGTTTTGTGTCACGTCCGTAACGTATCTGTATTTCCTTCATATTAAATATAAAATGCATGTGTAGACTTTATATTTTTCTAACGTCTGGACTCCTTTTTTAAGGGAGTATGGATATATATATATATACAGAAGTTTCAATATATTGGTATTAAATGCATTTTCTGATAATTTATATTTCAAGTTTTGACTGTAAATGTCACGTCTATAACGCTGAAATTGCCCAATTTTAATTTATCGTCCTCAACTAGTTTTGCGGTGTACCCTAGGTCTACGTATTTTTAGAATGTTAACTTCAAATAATACTAATAGTAATTTAAAGATGTGGTAGCTAGCATTGGATCTGGACGGGAAGGATAACTGACTCTGGGAGTTGAAGGGGTGTGTGGCGATTCTGCCTTCTCACACGCGACACAGGTTCGTAGATCGATCAGATCTGAGTATCGTGACTTCGGTTTTATATCGTGTATCGTTAAAGCCCTATTAAAATAGCTTTTAAAATACCCAAACAGGCAATATTAAAGCGGTTTAAAACATCTCCACTTAAAACGCTATTGGTCTCGACTATTTAAATAAAGTTAAAGGACTGACTTGGCCTGAAAAAAGGATTTTTCACTTTAATCCCTGTTGAAAGATATCCCAACGTCTCCTGGTCTACAACACTATTCAAAGTAACATCACATTCCTCCAAAAGAGCAAGGCTTCTCTTCAGACCCTCCACGTAGTAACTCCAACTTACTTCCTTGCTCTGATATAATAGAAAAAGCATAGTTCGGCATGTTAGCAAAACACAGTCAGGAATGTCAGTGCCATCTCTTCAATTACATTCATTCTACGCACTGGAAAAGGCTTGCACTAGAGTGAAACTGATCTCAGGCACTCAGCTAGGACGAGAACACACATGCACTGGAACTTTTAGTTCATGCCTCCTAATCACCTGAACCAGTTGAAGATCAATGATCATCTTCCACAGGTCCATCATTGTGTAGCTGCCATATATTAGTATGCTGATGTATTAGTATGCTGGAGTATTCTGATGTCGTATCAGGATACATACTCAAGTGCATGGATGATGTCTGTGTCACTAAAAAACATCACAGTCCGGGCGAACCAGAAACCATGTATGACGACAGAGGTCCGAGCCCTGCTCAAAGCCCGGAACTCTGCCTTCAAATCTGGGGATGTCACTGCTCTCAGGTCTGCAAGGGCCAATCTGAACAAACAAATCAGAATGGCAAAGAGAGCACATGGACAAAAAATCCAGGGTCACTTTAACGACCACAGAGACACCCGGAAACTGTAGCAGGGAATCCAGGCTGCTCCCCAGTCCTGTGACAACAGCATGGATTTCCTCAACAACCTCAACAATTACTTCGGTAGGTTTGAAGCACAGAATACCACACCAGCGAGGAAAACCACCCCACAGGAAGGAGACCAGGTGCTCACACTGGATCCAGCAGATGTCCACTGGGTGCTGAAGAAAATTGACCTGCAGAAAGCTGCTGGTCCAGACATGATACCGGGCTGCTTGCTTAGGGAGTATGCAGTCCAACTGTCTCATGTCCTCACGGACATATTCAACATCTCCCTGAGTCAAGCTGCTGTGCCTTCATGCTAAAAAACCTCAGCTATCATCCCTGTTCCAAAAAAACACACCATCAATAGTCTGAATGACTACCGGCCCGTAGCACTCACTTCCATAATGAAGTGCTTTTAGAGACTAGTAAAGGACCACATCTTACCTGCCCTCCCCCCTCACTGGACCCATTTCAGTTTGCCTTCCGCCCAAACCGATCTACTGGGGATGCCATATCCACCACACTGCACTTTAGCCTGAAACACCTGGAGAATAAGAACTCTATTGTGCGGATGCTGTTTGTTGATTTCAGCTCGGCATTCAACACCATAATCCCCCAGCATCTGGTCAACAAGCTGGGCTGGATTTTCTCACAGACAGGCCTCAGTTTGTGCGGGTAGGCAACAACACATCCACCATCATCTCACTGAGCACTGGCTCCTCGCAGGGATGTGTTCTCAGCCCTCCTCTCTACACACTGAGAACTCATGACTGTTGTGCAAAGTCCAGCACCAATCACAATATAAAGTATGCGGACCACAAGAAAGTGGTGGGTCTTATCCAGGACGGAGATGAGAGGGCATATAGGGAGGAGGTCAGACTTTTTGCAGACTGGTGCAGGACAAACAACTGAAGCCCTGAACGTTGAGAAAACCAAGGAGATGGTAATTGACTTTAGGAGAAATCAGCCTGTGTACGCCCCTGTTACGAACTCTTATGACCTAAGGCCAGAAAAGGTAACATTGAGGTTGTGATACATTCGGTGTGAGTAAAGTGGCAAGAGACAACACGTAACAAAATAATGCGAAAGAAAAATAATTTATTATACATACGTGAACTTATTATACAAAAAGGTGAATAATGGTAAGAATAATATAGTGAATATAAACAAAGAAAAAAATAAGCAAAATATTGATACCAGACAAATATTTAACCCAAGAGAAGAAATGGACATAATTAGTGAAGCCAAATGAATAAAAAGAAAAAAAAACAAAACTCAGTCTGACTTGTAAATCAAACCTCTAATCTATCTAATAATCAAAAGAAAAGAAAAGACATAACTCTTCAGCGTCAAACGCCCTCTCTCAATTACACTGACTAACAAACAAAACATACAAGGGTGGCATTCACTTGCTTACCTGATGTGCATATACATCGAGTTTCCTAGGTGTTGTTTTGTGTAAGTTACGTGACATTTTTACCTGTCCACATTACTCTTGTTATCCTCAAACCACGCCATCATAGGCAGAAGCATTACTCTTGGTAATCTCAAACCACGCCATCAAAAAGGGCAGAAATAAGAACAAAAAAAGGGAACGTGTCACAATAATATTCAAAACGAGTTGGCAAAAGAAAACAGGAAAAATTAAAGCTGCAAGCAGCGATGGGCGGGCCCTCGCACATGTAGCGCGTCGGGGAGTGATGCGGCTGCATTTTCTGTTGCATATTCTGGAGCTCTGCCAGTGTGGCTGTGAATTTGCTACGCTTTTCAGACACTGCATGAAGGTGTTATACGTCACTTCCTGTTGCCAGCAGGTGGCGCTATGACTGTGGGTGAATGTGGGCATGTACATGAGTTCAGGGCGGGACTCTTCTCCTACAAGTAAATTTTGGTGCAGCTGTGAGCATGTACACTGAAGTTACAACCACTTCCTGTGTCATGGCGATGAGTTGATCTTTGACGCCATGCCACGGACACACCGATTGACGAAAACTCGCAGATAGCACAACTTTTCATCGTCAATGCCTTTAGAAGGCACAGCAGAAATTTCAAGTCGATCAGACTAAATCCCTAGGAGGAGTTCGTTAAAGTACTGAGTGTGTAAATCAGCCAAAATTTGACGTAAAATTCAAATGGCCGACTTCCTGTTGGGTTTAGGGCATCGCTCCAAGAGGATTTTTTGTGCGTCTGGACATGGTTGATGTGCCACAGAAATTTCGTACATGTAGGTCAAACGCGCGGCGGGGGCTGCTTCGTTAAAGATCACTTCCTGTTGCCAGCAGGTGGCGCTATGACTGGGGGTGAATGTCGGCATGTACATGTGTTCAGGGCGGGACTCTTGTCAAGCGTGCAAAATTTGGCGCAGATCTGAGCATGTACAGCAAAGTTACTCCAACTTCCTGTTTCATGGCGAATCATCGATGCCACGGACACGCCCATTGACGAAAACGCGCAGAGAGCACAACTTTTGATCGTAAATGCCTTTAGAAGGCACAGCAGAAATTTGAAGTCGATCCGACTAAATCCCTAGGAGGAGTTCGTCAAAGTACGGAGTGTGTAAATCGTCCCAAAATGGCCGCCAAATCAAAATGGCGGACTTCCTGTCGAGTTTAGGGTATGGGTTCTTGAGGCTTTTTTGTGCGTCTTGATATGATACACGTCCCCACCAAAGTTTGTGCATGTAGGTCGAACATGGACGAGGGGCTAATTTTTTCTAATTTTCTAGGTGGCGCTAGTGAGCCATTTTGCCACGCCCATCCGCGAAACCCACAAAATCCAAAATTTTTCACCAGTCCTGATATGTGTGCAAAATTTGGTGACTTTTCGAGCATGTTGCGGCCTCGAAAATGGGGCTTACTTTGCAGAAAAAAGAAAAAAAAAAAAAGAAAAGAAAAAAAAGAATAATCCTAACAGTTTCAAGAGGGTCCTCGCACGGGTGCTCGGGCCCTAATTACGGTAACAGAAAATAAAGAGCGTACAGGGCAACAAAGCATAGCGACAGGAAAACAAACTGTCCACGCGTTCTTTGCGGCTTCCCTTTAACTGCTGGCGGGAAACTTGATTGGCTGCGGGGGAGGTGACGTCACGCCATAGATAGAAATTGACAGCTCTCCCAGCCAACAGCAGACCAGTGGTTGAGCGAGCCTAAGAATGTGAGAGAGAGAGAAAAAGAGAAACATCCACACACAACCACAGGGACGTAACACTCTCACCCTTAAGAACAAACCTGCTGGTGAGAATAAAAAAACATGCAATAATTTTACACTCTCGAAAGAGCGTCAGCCAAAACATTATCAACACCCTTTTCGTGTTTGATCTCCAAATTGTAATTTTGGAGTACTAAAGCCCAGCGCATCAAACACTGATTTTGATTAGACACCCGAGATAAAAACACAAGAGGGTTATGGTCTGTAAACACTGTGACAGGAAGACTGCTAGAACCAAGGTAAACTTCAAAGTGTTGTAGGGCAAGCAAGAGAGCGAGTGCTTCTTTTTCAGTGGTAGAGTAATTAAGCTGATGCTTAATAAACTTACGAGAATAATAACTAACAGGATGATCTATACCATTTTTATCTTCCTGAAGAAGAACAGCTCCAGCACCAACGGCGCTTGCATCGACCTCAAGCTTAAAAGTGCATGTACAGTCAGGTGCAACAAGAACAGGTGCATTACATAAAAGCATCTTTACCCAATCAAAAGCATACTGACACTCCACAGACCATTTAAAAAGTTTAGACGGGCTGAGTAACGCAGTGAGAGGAGTAACAACCGTCGAGAAATTTTTGCAGAAACTGCAATAGTATCCAGTCATACCCAAGAATCTTCGTAACTCTCGTCGGGTGGTAGGTACTGGAAATTCCGCAATAGCTGTGACTTTAGCCTCTACCGGTCGTACCTGGCCTTGTCCAACCTCTTTATCGAGATAAGTGACAGACGCACGGCCAAACTCGTATTTTGCCAAGTTGAGGGTTAAGGCGTTCAAATACTGTTCTCAACAAGCACACATGTTCCTTCCAATTCACAGAGTATAAAACCAGATCATCGAGATATGCATTGCAATTCGGTACATCAGCCAAGACGAGATTTACAAGATGCTGAGAGTGGCTGGAGCGTTTCTGAGTTCGAAACCCATCACTGTATACTGAAGGAACCTGTCTGGGGTTACAAATGCTGAAATTTCTAACGCTTGTGGAGTAAGTGGTACCTGCCAGTACCCTTTCAGCATATCCAGCTTAGTAACAAAACGAGCAGACCCAATATTATCAAGACAGTCTTCCATTCGCGGTAACGGATAACTGTCTGCACCGTTATGGCGTTCACCTTACGAAAATCAGTGCAGAATCTAAATGTGCCAGCAGGTTTGGGAACGAGAAGACACGGAGAACTCCAGGGACTACAACTAAGTTTGGCTAAATCAATCTCCAGCAGATAACTTACTTCTTGGCGCATAATAGATTTCTTGACTACATTTATGCGATAAGCATGTTGCTTAATAGGACGAGCACCATTTACAACAATATCACGCTGTAAGACATTAGTTTGTTTAGAAACATCACTAAACAAACAGTTAAAATCAGATATTACTTTAACAATGTCAGTTTCCTGGTCCAAAGTTAAATGATTAAGATACGAGTGAAGATCTTTTAAAATCTCTGAGTTGGCTAACCTTGCTCACTGCTGAGGAGCATTACAAAGCACGACACCATTCTCGTCAGCCCCTGAGATACCAGATGTTGTTATCAGATCCACGGCTATTGCGACAGACGAGACAGCGGGCCCTGCAGTCTCCTCTGAAGCTTTCACCTCAGGCATCTCCCTATCATGGTAAGCTTTTATCATGTTTATGTGACAAACTCGGGTTTGACGTTTTCTGTCAGGTGTGTAAAGCATATAATCAGTTTCACTGATTTTCTGTTTCACCACATAAGGACCAAAGAAACGGACAGACAAAGATGATCCAGGAACAGGTAATGTATGGAAGCAGAATAGTCTCAATTATAATTCACGCAAAAAACATCATTCACACATGCGTAAACAATTTCACATGCATGAAACCTAATTCACGTACTCACAAAAAAAATTCACGTGCGTAAAAAAAAAGTGTATTCACAAAAAGCAATTCACATGCGCAAAATAAACTTAAATATTCATAAAATACATTTCACAAATGCAAAACACAATTCGTATATATACAACTGTGTACAAAAACCTTTGAATGTTTAAAATGTACGAGCTTATCCTTGAATGTGAATGTGTCAAATCGTCATTTACGTACGAATCGCCTTGGATTTGTGTGTGTGTGTTTTTGAGACTTTCCTGCCAGCGCTTTACTCGTAACACAGAGCACTCGTACTCTTTAGCCAATCAGATTTAAGCTTATCAATCGACCAATCAGTATCACGTGAGGGCGGGCCTACCTGCATGTTACGTCATCAGCTTTCGACCACCGTTCATGGCTGAGCAGAGGTATGTGCAGTTGATCAATAGAGCTCCGGACGTCACGTGACCTACTCTGTTTATACCGCCATATTGGCAGGCAGGAGGCGGTCCGGGACGCGAATGAATGAATGACGGCGGAATGAGTTTCAAGGCAACATAGTTCACAGCGCACTTTAATTCGAAAGACAGACTTGTACATAACAAAACTCAATAGATTAAACACAACAGATCCCTATAATGTCCCCGGGTGCTTTCCATGTGTATTGATAAAGGAACTGATAGCTTTCCTGATCCTGACCTGCAGTATCCTGATATCTACAACTAACTTAAGTTGCCTCATCAACTTTCCCTCGTCTTACTCCGGAGACTCTTTAAAAGCTCTTATATTTTAGAATCAGGGATAGATAACAGGGTAATTCTGTGATGTGTTTAACTTAACTGTTTAATGAGTTAAATTAACGTTACGCAGCATCCATATTCCCCTTCTTGGGGCTCAAGTTATTTGTGCTGCCAAATAATAGCTTTGTAATGCATTTTTATCTCCTAAATTTTAGTATAACTGTGCGTTGTTCCTTAAAGGTGCCCTATAATGGTTTTTTTAAATTATTTTATAATGTTTCCTGGGTTGCCCTTATAATGTTAGTATGTTTTTTAGATCAAAAATAGTCATACTTTAGAAATAAAAGGCATTTTTCCTAGCCTGATTTTAGTCTCTGATTTGAACACTCTGTTTGAAGGGGCGTGTCTGCTGTGAGAACCGGCCACTGCTGTGATTGGCTGACCTGTTTGCATATGAAATGAGACGTGAAACTCTCTCGAATACTTTCACTACAGCTGTTATATACGTTTTAACTATTACAGCTATCGAGATTAACGAATCGTGAGATGTTTTTAAAGTATTTAGATCTATTTCCATCACATAAAATGTTGCTGTGATGAGCATTGAGCAGATGACAGTTTGTTGATCGCGAGACAACGCAGTTTCTCTCTCTCATGCTTTCACAAATGCAAACGATGACATACAGTAAGAGCTTCGTTGTGCAGTGTAACAGCGTCATTGATTTCATAACGAGTTTGGCAAGAGAGATAAACTCGCGCTGTGTGGATTGTTCTTTGATCGCTTTCTGTATAGTTTATTCACTGAGAATTATTTAACATAAGTTATGTATGCTCGTTACTTGGAGTTTGCTATTACTGTACTAGGATCTTGCGCTGGATCTAACACAGTGTAAATTATCTTTAATAAAATCACTACTTACCGGTTGCGGGAATATAGTTGGAATTACCCCCTTCTTCAGTTTGAGACGCTGAGAGAAGCTTGATATTGTCCCAGGTTCGAAAATAAGTCCGTGGTGAAATGGGCAGAGCAAACTAACAACTTCGAATTAAACTGTTGCGGTATCCGATTTATATAAACATCATCCACGCCTGTTGACATTTCTTTTCTGTGGGAAGGGTATGAAAAGTGCTCACATCCCCTGCACAGCCTGGAACATAGCATTTATTTCCATGATCTGCCATTTTCCCTCTGATCCTCGCTTGTTCTGATGGTTCGGCTGTGCAGTGCTTGTCATTGAGGGCTGGCATATGCAAATCTTTGGAGGCGTGAGCACCGACTGTTGCGTCACAGTCGGTATTATGTGGAGATTCGCCTGTTTTTCAGGGGTGTTTTTTAAAAACGAGATTTAAATAAGAAGGAGAAAACAATGGTGTTTGAAACTCACTGTATGTCATGTCCATGTACTGAACTCTTGTTATTTAACTATGCCAACATAAATTCAATTTCACATTGTAGGGCACCTTTAAATAATCTCTGACTGTTTAAGTGAGCAGCAGTTACGCGCAAATCTTTATTTATTTTTTTATTTTTTACTTGGACCTTGAACGCTCGCAGCTTCGGATGGTCAGGAATTTACAAGTAGGCTATATAGCGATTACTCTTGTATGCAAGGTAAAAGTCAGCAGAGATAAATTATCAGACAATCAAGCAGGAAACGTTTTGCTGAACTTTCTGTCAGCATAAACTAATGTATGACTGAACTAATGTTTGCTCATCATGAGACGCGCGTTTTTGACGTTACGCTTCATATGATAGTATACAATGAGTAGATACGAATTAATTTGCTGCAATTTCACTTTAATATATCATTTGTGGGGTGACAAATTGAGCTTCTTGCAACAGCGGCTCACTGCAACTTCTTTAATATTAACAGCGTCATAATCTGCATTTTTCTTGACCAACAGCTTCCATCATGCTTAAAGTTCAGTATCAAGATGTAAAGAAATTCTTTTTATTGCAGTGAGCCATTTCAGTCGTCTATCAGGACCCTTAGGAATACGATAAAATGATTTCCCCTTTGCTTTCATTCGCCTGTTCTGGCATCCAGGCGCACAGCAGCTGTCCAACATGTTGAAATTCGGTTTTAAATTTTAAATAGACATTAAATCATTCGACCGCTATCGATAAGCTACAACCGCTCTGGCGCTCTCCTGATTTGCCTGCCAAAATGGCGGAGTTTAGATTGCGTGACGTCAGCTTCCGGAGTTCTATTCATTTCTGTTTACTGAAGTTATAGTTCGAGATCAGTTGAAGCAAGTTTATTAACTGCTATTTAGTCCACATGTGAACATAAAAATGTATTTTTAGTATTGATGGATTTTCATGTCCTGTCCACCACACATTCAACTGATGATAATGTAGCCTATGTAATGACGTGCATAGAAGACATCGGTTTTGTTTTAAGCAGCATATATTATGTAGTTTCATCGTTTCAGATTTCCGAGACGGATAAAGTTGCAGACAACCAGTACTGTGATCTTACCGTTCCTACTGTAATTCTTCCAAAACAGTCACGTTGAAGCCATCCATTTTGACAGTTGTTTCAACAAGAGGTTGCTATGCAATAAAAATATTCAAAGACATAGTTACATTGATGTACACGTTTTATTATTTGAAAGTTTCTAAATCATTTGGGAATAAAATATATATAAAAATGACTTGATCATGAATTAATGTTCCTGTTATATATGAAGATGATGAACTGACAATCTTAAAAATGAAGCACAGCATTCAGTACAGAGAAATATACATATCTTCCAGAGTTGTGAGATCCAGTCAAGAGTTTTATTAAATGCAATACATCAAGTGAAAAGTTAACAAATGAATGGTGTTCAATCCAGTCATCAGTAGACCTCTGTTAGGACATATCTGATTTTGGTCTGATATTTATAATAGTAAAAACCTATAGTACAAGAGGTGCAGACAGATGATGTGGGTGTCAGGGTTGGGTGCAGGTGACCGAAGACGAGGACACGGAAGCTTCAATATAATAGTTTTTAATAACAAACGTAAAACTTCAAAAAACAAACAGGAACAAAACTCCAGGAATTCAGGGTTTTCACACAACCATACATAGACGACGATCGACCAACACTGGGAGAAAACACAGGGCTTAAATACACATGGAATGATTGAATGATTAACTGAACACAGGTGATAAAACTGAACACAAACGAGGAGCGGGAAAACTTAACAGGGCTAAACCAAAAACCACAAAGACAGGGGAAACCAAGATCACAAAAACAGAACTCAAAGACATTGAATTGTTACAGTACCTCCCCCCTCCCCGAAGGCGCGACCTCGCGCCGTATAACATCCAAAGGGGTGGGAGGGTGGGCGCCCTGGAGGCTGACGAGGGCATGGTGCAGGTCCAGGAAGCCTCCAGGGCTGAGCAGGCTGTGGGCGTGGCCACGGCGGAGCAGGCTGTGGGCGTGGCCACGACGGTGCAGGCTGTGGGCGTGGCCACGACGGTGCAGGCTGTGGGCGTGGCCAGGGCGGTGCAGGCTGTGGGCGTGGCCAGGGGGTGCAGGCTGTGGGCGTGGCCAGGGCGGTGCAGGCTGTGGGCGTGGCCAGGGCAGAGCAGGCTTCGGGCGTGGCAATGGCGGAGCAGGCTGCGGGCGTGGCCATGGCGGAGCTGTCGGACCCTCGGGCGTGCAGGGCGGAGCTGTGATACCCTTGGACGTCCAGGGCGGAGCTGTGGAACCCTCGAGCGTCCAAGGCGGAGCTGTGGGACCCTCGGGCGTCCAGGGCGGAGCTGTGGGACCCTCGGGCGTCCAGGGCGGAGCTGTGGGACCCTCGGGCGTCCAGGGCGGAGCTGTGGGACCCTCGGGCGTCCGGGGCGGAGCTGTGGGACCCTCGGGCGTCCAGGGCGGTGCTGTGGGACCCTCGGGTGGCCATGGTGGTGCAGGTTCTTCAGGTGGCCACGGCGGTGAAGACCCTTCAGGTGGCCGTGAGGACCCTTCGGGTGGCCATGGCGGTGAGGACCCTTCGGGTGGCCATGGCGGTGAGGACCCTTCGGGTGGCCATGGCGGTGTTACTTTTCGGGCCTCGTGGTTCTTTGCCGGCCTCCGTGGATCTTTGGCCGGCCACGGCGAAGGCGTATAGCCCCCCCCAAAATTGTCTTGGGGAGAAGGACAGGTTCAGGAACGGGAACAGACTTGACATCAACGGGCGCTGGGTCAACGGGGTCTGGGTCAACGGGCTCTGGGTCTGGGTCAACGGGCTCTGGCGCTGGCTCTGGGTCAACTGGCTCTGGGTCAACGGGCTCTGGCGCTGGGTCAACGGGCTCTGGCGCTGGGTCAACGGGCTCTGGCTCTGGCGCGGGGTCAACGGGCTCTGGCTCTGGGGCGGGGGTCAACGGGCTCTGGCTCTGGCGCGGGGTCAACGGGCTCTGGCTCTGGCGCGGGGTCAACGGGCTCTGCCGCGGGGTCAACGGGCTCTGCCGCGGGGTCAACGGGCTCTGGGTCAACGGGCTCTGGGTCAACGGGCTGGTCAACGGGCTCTGGCGCTGGGTCAACGGGCTCTGGCTCTGGGTCAACGGGCTCTGGCTCTGGCGCTGGGTCAACGGGCTCTGGCTCTGGGTCAACGGGCTCTGGCTCTGGGTCAAAGGGCTCTGGCGCTTCATGGGACTCGGAACTGGACGGGCCAGCACATCATGGGACTCGGAACTGGACGGGGCCAGCACATCATAGGACTCGGAACTGGACGGGGCCAGTACATCAGGGAGCTTGGGGCTAGCTTCATACTCTGGTGGGCAGGCACGGTCTCTGGCTGGACGGTCTCTGGCTGGACGGTCTCTGGCTGACGGTCTCTGGCTGGACGGTCTCTGGCTGGACGGTCTCTGGCTGAACGGTCTCTGGCTGGACGCTGGACGGGACCAGCGGCGAAGGCTCAACTGGGCTGGACGGGACCAGCGGTGAAGGCTTGACTGGGCTGGACGGGACCAGCGGTGAAGGCTTGACTGGACTGGACGGGACCAGCGGTGAAGGCTTGACTGGACTGGACGGGACCAGCGGTGAAGGCTTGACTAGGCTGGACGGGACCAGCTGTGAAGGCTCTGGGGGAAGAAGCTCAGGTAGGTCGTCAAAAGGGTCGGGCTCTGACGGGCATGCCATGGGCTCAGGCTTTGGCGGGCATGCGATGGGCTCAGGCCATACTGGACTCGGGACCACCAGAACTCGATCACTTCCCCTTCTACGACCTCCACGGGTCCCGCGAAATACGGCCATCCGGGTTCCCATGAAGGCCTGCTTCCAGCTCTCCATCCTTTGTTGTGGTCGATCGTTCTGTCAGGGTTGGGTGCAGGTGACCGAAGACGAGGACACGGAAGCTTCAATATAATAGTTTTTAATAACAAACGTAAAACTTCAAAAAACAAACAGGAACAAAACTCCAGGAATTCAGGGTTGTCACACAACCATACATAGACGACGATCGACCAACACTGGGAGAAAACACAGGGCTTAAATACACATGGAATGATTGAATGATTAACTGAACACAGGTGATAAAACTGAACACAAACGAGGAGCGGGAAAACTTAACAGGGCTAAACCAAAAACCACAAAGACAGGGGAAACCAAGATCACAAAAACAGAACTCAAACACATTGAATTGTTACAGTGGGAGATTAAGTGAGGGTATTTGAATAGAGTTTACTGAGTAATCTTAATTGCCTCTCTGTGATAAGTATACCTTGGTCTGATCATCATAAAATCAAATTTGCCTGTTTTACAAGGCAAAGTAAAATGAATAGTTCACAACATTGTCCTGTGACACTAAAAACCTTGAGATGACAATACAGTACAAAACATAAGGAAATGAATGTTGAATATATTGGTACCACTTTTACAATAAGGTTCATAAGTTAACATTAGATAATGTAACAAACCATGAGCAATATATTTGTTGCTGTGTTTGTTAATCTTTGTCAACGTTAGTTAAAAATATAGCTGTTCATTGTTAGTTCACAGTGCATTTTAATGAAGTAATAGTAAATGTTGACATTAACACAAATTAATAAATGCTGTATACATGCAATAATGAAAACGTTATTGTAAGGTTACGAATTAAGACATTAATACTAAAAAAGAAAGTATAAAAGAGAATAAAGAAACCACATGAATTAAGATGTTTGTGACTGCTATCCAGATGTCATGCCATAGGTTAGTAATCCTGAAAAATGCAGAGAAACGACAAGTGTTTAATAATTTAACAACAAATGGCAAATAAACAACGTGTTCATTAAAATAGGTATATTCACTATTTAAAGAACAATCTCGATGGGTATTGATTGACACCAGATGATTGTTTTGCGATCACTAGCGTGATTGTTGTAACATTAGCTGAGAGCTGTCTGTACCTGCAGCTAAAATATAACAAAACAGGCATATTTTTTGACATGATATGGGACATCTGATTACCACAACACTTGCTTACATCGGTTAATAATAGTTAATAAACTATTGCTTCAACTGATCTCGAACTTCAATAAACACAGAAATGAATTGATCAACTGCACATACCTCTGCTCAGCCATGAACGGTGGTCGAAAGCTGATGACGTAACATGCAGGTAGGCCCGCCCTCACGTGATACTGATTGGTCGATTGATAAGCTTAAATCTGATTGGCTAAAGAGTACGAGTGCTCTGTGTTACGAGTAAAGCGCTGGCAGGAAAGTCTCAAAAACACACACACAACACACAAATCCAAGGCGATTCGTACGTGAATGACGATTTGCACATTCACATTCAAGGATAAGCTCGTACATTTTAAACATTCAAAGATTTTTGTACACAGTTGTATATATACGAATTGTGCATTTGTGAAATGTATTTTATGAAAATTTAAGTTTATTTTGCGCATGTGAATTGCTTTTTGTGAATACACATTTTTTTTACGCACGTGAATTTTTTTTGTGAGTACGTGAATTAGGTTTCATGCATGTGAAATTGTTTCACATGTGTGAATGATGTTTTTTGCGTGAATTATAAATGAGACTATTCTGCTTCCATAGTAATGGCACCAACACTTTATCACCAGATGAAAACAAACGCGCAACTGCTCTCTGATCAAACTTGCGCTTCATGCCTTTCTGAGCATTTTCTAGAGATTCTTTATGATTGGAAACCCTGCTAACAATAAGCCTAGCTAACGTTACAGGGATATTCCACCATTTGGGGAATTAAGCTCATTTTCCACCTCCCCTCGAGTAAAACAATAGTTTTTTACCGTTTTGGAAACCATTCATACCACTTTTAGCATAGCTTAACGTAATTTATAGGTATGACGACAATACTAGGGGTGGACCGGTACACAGAAGTCACGGTTCGGTTCATACCTTGGTTCAGACATCACAGTTCGGTACGATTTCGGTACAATGGAGTGAAAAGAAAAACAAAAATATAGATAGCATTTTTATCATTGTCTTAAGCCTTGTAATTTTAAAATGAGTTTTATTAATAAAGGCTTAGAACCAGTTTATTTGTAGTGCACTGACAATAGTTTTATGCAATTAGTTTATTAATAAAAATTAATAAAAAGACAAAAAGACCTTGAGATATGTTTGGTAATTGTACCTGAATGAATTTAAAATTAATTTGCTATATTTCAGATCAATATATTTGTTTTCCTTAATTTTAATTAACCCTAACTTTATTCTCATCTGAATTATAAATAATTGATTTCCGTATAAAATAACACTACCATTAAAACACATTTGATTTTCTTTTTTAAGCAATGTAGAATGTGTAACTTAAAAATAAACAGATTAGATTCTGAGGACAAGAAATGAAAACCAATGTGATATGATGAATGTCCAAATGGGGTTGGATAAATATGTTTTGCTTTTAAAACTGTGTGTGTGTGTGTGTGTGTGTGTGTGTGTGTGTGTGTGTGTGTTGTGTGTGTGTGTGTGTGTGTGTGTGTGTGTGTGTGTTTTTGGTTGAGTGACAGTTGTAGGTTACAGTTTGACAAGAATTTAGAGTGTGACAAAAGCACAATGTTGTATTTGATTGCGAGTGTGCACAAATAAGTAAACATTTAGCAGTTTGAATGATGTCCTGTATTAACAAAATGATGGAGTATGATCGCGCCCGCGCGCCTCTCTCTCTCTCTCTTCTCTCTCTCTCTCTCTCTCTCTCTCTCTCTCTCTCTCACTCTACACTCACACACCACACACACACACACACACACACACACACAACACACACACACACACACACACACACACACACACACACACACACACACACACACCCAGCATTGCAATCTTGACATCTCAGCCTGTTCATTATGCTGCGTTCACACCAAACGTGAATAGAGCGAAATTTATCACCATCTAGAGTTTTATTTATTTTTATTCTGTGTATTCTCTGTGCAAATTTGTGCACCGGACCGTGACGCCCGTACAGTTTTCGGTTCAATACGAATAACTCACATGTACCGTTCCAAACCCCTAGACAATACAATATTATTGTAAATGATATCACATAAAAAGCGGTAGCTAACGTTAATTGAATCAAGCAAACAAATAGCTTTTGTTTTTGCTCCAAAAAGCTTGACCTACCTTGAATTTCACATGAGATTCCTACACGTTATGAGTTTCCATCAGACTCGCGTGGTTCAAGATTCTGACGCAAGTGCTAAGATTCTGATTGGCCAAGAGAAACAGTGCTAAGATTCCGATTGGCCAAGAGAAACAGTGCTAAGATTCCGATTGGCCCAGAGAAATGTCAATTATAAGAATTATCCAATAATGCCCCCCCCCCCCCCAATAAAAAACTCTCCGGTTCTACGCGATTCACTTGAATGACCCAATTGACCAAGAAAATGGTGATTGTCGCCGAAAAGCGACAAGTTTGCAGGTATGAGTACTTGTTTAAAATGTCTTGATAAAAAATTCGTGCCTTCATCATTTTGTATTATTTTAGGAAGTCCGAAAGTGGAAAAGAACTTCCCCAACGCTTAGATGATAACGGGCGCAGTGATTTTTCTTAATGGAGCTTAATTCTTTGCTTCCGGAAATCTAGTAGCCATGCACATGGTTAACAAAAACTGGTTCCCAGATTTAGTTTTAGCCAATGGTCTAACGCAGTCTATGATGACATGCTCGAATGGCTCCCCAATAGCTGGTATGGGAGACAGTAGAGCAGGTCGAATCACCTGATTCAGCTTCCCAACAGTATGACAGGTACGGCAGTACTGAACAACGCATTTTTTTAACCCTGGCCAAAAGAAGTGTCGCAATATCCTAACCCTGGCCAAAAGAAGTGTCGCAATATCCTATTGTACGTCTTTGTAATTCCTAGATGACCAGCAAGCTGATGATCATGAGCTAAACATAAAACATGCTGACGATAAGGAACGACAATTTGATATACAACATTCCAATACTAACCCTAACCCCTAACACCACTTTCTCATCAACAAATCATTTTCAACAAAATAAGCAACTTTGTCTTTAGCCAAATCAAGAGAGATAGCAGAATTAAAAGCAGTGATGTGAGACTTATCCTCTTTCTGTGCAGCAATAATTTTCTCTCGTGACACGGATAATTTTAAGGTATCCGCGTCAGACACATTTACTCTGTTCTCTGACTGAATTGTTTTGCCTTGACGTAACTGTACACAGTGATTCATCACCAGCAAGGAGAGGAAGAAAAAAGGAGTCAGACAGATCCACCATATTACCCACTACTAGAGAAGTACTAGAGAAGATCACTGAAAGGTATCTTCAGACAATGGTAATCTATCCGTCACAATAAATGATTGCATTGCACCGGTGTCTCGAAGCATCCTTATTTCTTTCTAATCCTCACGATTACCATTTAAGGAAATTAACCCTTTCAAGATAAAAAGTTGGTAACTGTCATCAATTTTCTCCTCACTAGTTACAATAACAGTCGGTTTAACAGCTTTCACAAATCCTACACTTTTAGGCTGCTGTTTGCGTTTTAAAGTCAAACAATCTGCTATCACATGTCCTTGTTTGTGACAATAAAATCAATGGGGCTGCTGTGGAGATTGTAAAAAACACGAAGTTCCTGGGGGTTCACGTGGCTGACAACCTGTCCTGGGACCTGCACACCTCCTCCCTCATCAAAAAGGCACACCAGTGTCTGCAATTCCTGCGGCGGTTGAAGAGGGCTCACCTCAGTCCATCCATCCTGACCACTTTCTACAGGGGCACCATTGAGATTCATTACAGGGTGCAAACCCTTTACACATTGTTGCACTCTGTATGATCTGGTCCAGTGGCCCTCCCTTGCTCAGCGCAGGCTAACCCAGTGGCGATTGTTTATATATAAATCCATTATTGGGACATTGCCCACTTATTTATGTAGGCTTATGTCCTTTAAGCCCAGCATTCGCTCTCTGCGGTCTAATGATAATCTCCACATGATTGTACCTAGGGCTCGAACAGAGTTAGGGAAGCAAGCATTTAGAATTTCTGCCCCATCAGCGTGGAACCTATTACAAAATGTCTTAAAGCTTGATAACTTGGTCTCCTTTGGTCACTTTAAGAGGCTAGTAAAGTATCGGGAAGCAGGCACAATGGGCACCTGTTCCTGCTTCCCAAATTAGGATAAGTCTATTGTATTGTAATTTGTTACATTGTATTTCCAACTGTTGTAAGGCCAATGTATTTTTTAAGTGTGGCTGATTCATCGTATTGTTAATGTATTATGTCTTGTATGTTTTTTGTATTTTACGTGGAACTTTTATTGCGGCCTTCTTGGCCAGGGCTCCTTCGCAAAAGAGACTTGTTCTCAAAGGATTTCCCTGGTTAAATAAGGGTTAAATAAAAAAATAAAAAAAATTGAAAGTGTTCTGACCAGCATAATTTCTCTCTGGTTTGAGAACTATAAAACTACAGAGAGAAAGGCGCTGAGCAGAGTGGTGAGGATAGCTGAACGGACTATTGGGACTACTCTGTCGACCATTCAGGAGCTGGCCCAGAAAAGAAGCCTATCAAGAGCAATGGGCATCATCAAGGACCCCACTCACCCTGGCCACAAACTGTTTTCCCACCTCCCCTCTGGCAGGAGGTACCGGGGTCTGAGAACAAGGACTGCAATGTTCAAAAACAGCTTTTTCCCCACTGCTGTCAGACTATTTGACACAGAAACCCACTAAAACATACCAATCAATGTGAATACTACATGTGCATAATTATCTGTTCTCAACTGCACTATTTTAAAATATGGATATTTATACTCCCAACTGTAGACTTATATTGTACCGGTTTTTAGACGTATATTTATCACTCTACATGCTCTGCATACCCATATAAGCATTTTTTTATGTAGCTAATATCTAATTTTTCTACGCTGTTTTTAATTGTTTCTGTGCTATATTTTTAAGCTGTGAACTTTGCACGTAATTCCGTACTACCGTGTACTGTGGAATGACAATAAAGGAATCTTGAATCTTGAATTACCCTCTGTTCATCCTTTTACAAATATATCTATATTTTGTTGAATCTTGCTGTGCTCATTAATGACAGTAACTAAAACCACTAGAAGGAAAATGTATCTACATTTTCATATCCAAAATATTATAATCCCATGCATTCCACAATAACCAAGTATTTACATGAACTAGACATTCTAACAATGACAAAAAAATATATATTTGGTGTTTTACTTACTTCAATGTTGAGATATCCAGTCCAATGAAACAAGGAGATGCGCTTCCAGGAAAAGTTTGCAGGTTGTATGAGTTAATGACCTTATGGCAAGACCTATATACACATTTACTATCCAATGGCATTGCAAGGCTAAACAATAGGACATATTGGCTATGTAAATGGGGTTTTTCAAATTTAAAAAAATTGCAGATGTGTTTTTGGAAGAGCTAAAAATGATGTTGTAATTTTACAACTACGGGTCTTACAGGGTTAAATCTCCTCATTCTTTGTGCAAGGCTCCTCATAATGAAATGGCCTGATAGCACACCTAATAGGGCCATTATGGGAGGGTCTTTGTCTTTCTCAGGTGTGAAATGCATACATATTAATGAGAGATCATGCCCCTTCGCATAAAGCTTTCTGACACAAAACACGTCATTAAAAATGTAAAAGACTTTATTGTCTTATCTGAATGATTAGTCAGGATGATTCTCACATAGTTTTGGAGCAAATATTCTAGGCTATGTGATACAATTTTCAAAAGTCTTGTGAAGAAATAATCAACATGTGTTTTGTGGCCTTATTTCAGAAACTTAAATTTTTTGTTTTTTCAATAACCATGCATAAACAATATTCTCTCAAAAATACAAATATGTACATACATGTTGCTCACATATTATGGTAGCCCTGTTTGTGCTAAATAGAGTGTAATTGCAACTGTGCCATTAATATGTTAATAAGCAACTGAAAAAAGCACAAATGTCAGGGCATGTGTTACTACTGGCTCTCAAATAGTAAGAAAGGCAGGAGAAAGTTCAGCAAACAAATGTCTAAGGATTTATTTGTTAACTTCAAAAGTTTACATTTGTATACAAGCAATAATTCAAACACAAAGCAAAGCCGGTCTCTCCCGCCCTCTCTCGAAATGCGCCATGCGGCCATGCTTTATGCCATCAGCTGGGACACGCCTCGCGTGCCGGCACACCCCATCAATTAAGCACAAGAAGTAACCTAGGATAACAACAAGACACGAAAACATAGAACAGGAGAAATACAGACAATCACTGGATGTAACAGCATGTCAAAACATCTCAAGGACACCAAAAACACATTAGACCCCAGAGGGTTAAAGTAATGTAATCTTTTGGTTTTTGCAAGGTTTCTGTCAAACACAGCACATATAGGTTATAGTCTGTGATCATATCTTTAACAATAAGTGCTTTTGAACTAAGGGATTGAATATTCAGCAACCCAAGATTTATCATTTGTTTATTTGTATTATATCTGTTTTTTTATTTGTTGAACATCAATTCAATTTTTTAGATGAGTTTGGAAGTTTTTTGTATTTCCTAATTCGGGGAACAGACTCAGTCTCTATGTGATGATATCTTGGTGAAAGAGTCTATATGTGATGGGATTCATCTGACCTTGGTGACGCAAGGCCGCTAGCAGACGGTCGGTTTAGCCAGTTTGTCTGCTTCCTGACCTGAGCCCCAGATTGTCATGTTTGAGCTCTAAGACTATGTGCCAAATTACTAGAGAGAAGAGCAGCACCATCCCAGGAGGGATGAATACCATCTCTTTTCAACAGGTCAGGTTTGCCCCAAAAACTTTTCCAATTGTCTATGAATTCTATATTATTTTGCGGACAACACTAAGACAGCCAGCCATTATGATGAAGCGGACATCTACGCCCTTCTTCAAGAATTTCCAATGGTACTTGTCTTTAAAGACAATCAACAGAAATTGGGACTGCGGCATGTTATCCACCCTGTTGCAGAATGCCTCACTCAAAGCCTTTTCAATCTACTAACAAAATGCAAAGGACGGGGAGGGTACATGAACAGTTGGACTGCCTTCCAACTTGAGTTGGCTCTCGAAGAGCTTTTCTTTGGAAAGCCAAACAACAGAGCTTCAGTGCCGTTCTCTGTGAGCTTGGGCACGAATGGCACTAACCCAAACAGCCTAACTAAAAGGAGACGCTTTCTTGGCTTGTCTCCAGCAGGAAGTCCAAGTGTGGGAGAATGTCCACCACCGCTGAGCACCTGGTTCAATGTCCCAGTTCAACAGATGAGAGTGATGAGGATATTCCCGCTAACCGATTCACTGAAGACACCACCACTCATCATTGGTGAATCCCTTGGGCAAGTCCTTTTAAGTGACTTGCACGAACGTAATGATCGTATCCCAACCCATTCACTTAAAGAGCAGACCCCCCCTTTGTTTGGAAAGTTAGTCGGGTGCAGGACCGTCAGCGATTTCAGCAAGGACCTGGTGAATCGGGATGCTTTCAAGTACCCACACACCTTCAAAAGGGTGGTACAAATTGTTGAGGCGGCGGGTCAGGACGTCCAGCAGTGCCTGCAGCTGGCCCTTTCCAAATTAAAGTACTTTCCATCAAATTTCTTTTGGGATGAGAATCGCCATCCGAAGGCAAAATGGAACAAAAGAGACTATATCGAGCTATGTAGTCAAACTGAGAATGCATCCAGTCAAACATCCACTGAATGCCATCTTCCAAAAACCATGCCAAAAGATCAGAAAATCTCCATCCTCACTTTTGTGAGTTCTATTGCACTCATTCAGAACGGGGATTTTGTTTTGATTTCATCCCTTGGGTCCCTCATGACCCAGCTCCCAATGAGCCAGCAACAGCTCCAGCAGGCACACCTGCTATCTCCACTGATACTGATACACTCTCCACGTGTCAACCGGCTCCATGACACGGTCCCATACATGGTAGCCGCAATCCGAGTCAGTACAAATAAACGTCCCCCATCAGTATAAAACCCCACCCAACAAGAACAACCACAAAAACATTTAACAAGCTGAAGAGGAAGAGGATCAACTTATTGAAAGGGTGGAGACAACAACAATACCTGCAAACGTCCAGGGGAGGTGGATGGATGCAGAGGTGGAATTGGTGATGGTTCACCCCAATTTGACACATGCAGAGGCTTACAGTAGATACCTCAACACCTGTAAGCAAATGGCCCGCCCAGTGAGGACATTCCAAGCCTTTGAAAAGACAGAGACAACAATAGGTAAATTTTTTTGTTCCACTTTATCTCCTATTATTTAACTGATGCAAAAATCATTGTATTTTATGCTAATCACAACTTACCTTATTATGCAGAATCATGGACCACCTGGTAACCTACTACCCTGGATGAGCACATCTCCAGAGGAAATCGCAATATGTTCTTTTTTTATTCCTGTTCGACGTTTTTTTTTTTTTTTTCAACATTTATCTAATTAAGCACCAGCACTTAAAGGGATACTCCACTTTTTTTGGAAATAGGCTCATTTTACAACTCCCCCAGAGTTAAACAGTTGAGTTTTACCGTTTTTGAATCCATTCAGCTGATTTTCTGATATTTAGAAGAATATCAGTAACCAGACAGTTTCTGGTCTCATTGACTTCCATAGTAGGAAAAAAATATACTATGGGAGTCAATGAGACCAGAAACTGTCTGCTGACTGATATTCTGTCATAAAATGAGCCTATTTCCAAAAAAAGTGGAGTATCCCTTTAACATTTTTTTTTACACTTTTTTACACAATTTTGTTGAATAAATAATATTACTTAACCGTACCTCGTGTTATGTCAAATTATTTTCAATTCACCAAGGCCCACCCACAAAAAAGACAAGTCCCACCCACCCAAAAAACAAGTCCCACCCACCCATAAAACACAAGTCCCACCCACCCATAAAACACAAGTCCCACCCACCCAAAAAAACACAAGTCCCACCCAAATAAAACACAAGTCCCACCCAAGTCCCCCCCATCCCCCTGCACAGAAACTTCTCCCAGAGAAAGTCAACCCTGATCAGCTGTATAGAGAAAGTCAACCCTGATCAGCTGTATAGAGAAAGTCAACCCTAACCCTGAAAAGTGCAAAGTCAACCCTGGAAAATAGCCCTGAAAAGTCCAAAAGTCAACTCTGGAAAAGAGCCCTGATTTTGCAAAACTCAACCCTGGAAAATAGCCCTGATTTTGCAAAACTCAACCCTGGAAAATAGCCCTGATTTTGTGAAACTCAACCCTGGAAAATAGCCTTGATTTTGCGAAAGTCAACCCTGGAAAATAGCCCTGATTTTGCGAAAGTCAACCCTAGTTGCAGTACCATATCTCAGCACCTGGTGGCGCTAGAGCTCCCAAAACACGTGCAATCGACTACCCGCCCCCTAACTAGTATATGGGCGGGGTTTCAGCTCTAGGTGCAATAATAAGGGGGGGTGACATACCATATCTCGGCCCCTGGTGGCGCTAGATCTCCCAAACCACGTGCAATCGTCTCCCCTTCATTTTGTTTGAACTCCTTTACAAAAAAATGAATTAAAAACCATAATATCCAGAATTAACACAACAAACAATAAGTTTTAGTTGCCAATGTTATCCAGGTCAAATGGGTCTCACTGATATTCTCATCTGTCCATAAGGATAACTTTGAATCAGAGTGAAAAGAGGACTATTGCAGGACTGCACAAACCACATTAAAATACACGCTTGATTCGATTAAGGTATGTAGTGGAAAATTTGAATCTTACATTAATATTGCATTGATCAGTAGTTAATATCACTAGATGGATTTGAGCCATGTGGTTTCTGATGATTTTGATAACATGAACTAAACTGTGTGTACGTGCCTGGTGTGACATGCAGGAGCAGATGGGAGGAGACCTTTGACCTTAGGACCTGGTCAGCTTTTGACCAGTGTATTTCTGTATTAGGCTATGGCTGAAGAGAGGCTGAGACATAACCCTTAAAAGACATAACAGCTCGTTCATATCTGCAAACTTAGCAGAAAAAGGTCCTTGAAAAGAGTATAAAACCCCCCTCCTGCTGCTCTCATGTGTGTCACTCCTCACACGAATTGAACTTTGTGTGTTTGGGACTGAACCTATTCCTGCAGGAATAAAATACTTATTTTTATTGAATTTGACTCTGAATGACTCTTTCTCAGTGATATTGATTGGTTATTGAATTTTGTCATAACAGGTAACTTTTTAAAAAGTTGAAAAAAAAAAATATTTTAAGTGTTACACCGTTACAAATTGTTGGTTACTGTGATATTAAACAAAAATATAATCAAAAATGTACAAATGAAACATGAAAAAAAAAAAATGAATTTTACATTAAAATTAAACCATTAAGGAAAAACCAAGGAAAACCAGTGCATTATGGGAGTTTTAATTCACTTGTCATGGTTGAAAAACACTTGGCAGAAAACTATGTCAGATTGAGTGAATTATACCGTTTTTCAGACCAGGAATGCTTATCATCAACTATTGTCTTTGGTAAGGATGATGTATGTTTGGTTGTATTCATTCTTAGGGAGAAGAGCTGGTAGAAGCTTGATGTTCATACATCCGCTTTATCTGAAGCTTTAGAGACCATGTTGGACCACTTTAGGGTAATCTGTGGAGGTTGAGATGGTGGTCTTGACTGTCATCTTCTGCTCTTTGAGCCCCCTCTGATTTGGCCACCAGCTTTTTTTGATTGTGGAACCTGCATTGTGGAGATAATTTGACTCTGATTCATTGTAGTAAACCACTTATTACATACCATTTTATTGGTATCTGACTTCCATGAAGTTCTGGAGATACTAGAACATTCTCAACATATCTGAACATCTCCGAGATGTTCTTATCTGCTTTTTCGATCCTGATTCTGGTCCACATTTTGGAGAAATAGTCATTGCTTTTCCTGGTTCCTTTTCCCAGCATTTCAGTCCTAATTTTCTAACTTTTTCTTATACTTCTGTCCTGATACTGGTTCTTTTTCCAAATTTCAACCGCTTTTGAAGTTAATTCTTGCTTTTCATGTTTACTGTGCGTTTCAGTGCTCTTCAAGTAGACAGTCTACTAACTATCTTATTACTCCTATGAACAGGAAGAGGGCCAGAGCAAATTACAGTGCCTGACATCGTACTTGCGAGTTCAAACACCTCTTTAACGTTAATTTTAGTGATCTCCCGACTGGCGGAGTCGAACATCATTAGTGCCGACGTGAATAATAATCTTAGAGGATTTACAATTAGCATTAGCCAGCAATTTTAAATTTGCTTTGATTTCACGCGCTCTGGCTCCCGCTCTGTGACTCGCAAACATGTGACTATGGTGGCTGGTGTCTCTATTTTTCTCTTCCGTGTAATAGAATCGCCAATAACTAGGACACTTTCAACAGGATTCTCAGTGGGTGTTTTACTGAGTGGGGAGACCCTGTTTGATGTTGTAATCAGAACGGAAGAGCTGTGTTTTGTCCCACGACTACAGCGTCTCACCGTCACCCAGTTGCCCTGTTGAACGGGCTCTACAGCCGGAACCGAACAATGTTTAGTGTTCACTAAGCTAATCGCATCCAAAGCAGTATCTAAAGCCTGTGCACTCTTACAATTAACCTCAATTAAAGTTTGGATGCGTGTCTCTAATTCTGAAATCTTCTCCCTGCATTTATCACATGTAAATCCTGTACTGACAGAGAAGGTGTAACACAGTTCAGATGTTATGGGAAGAAGGAGGTGGGAACCAGCAAACATTTAAACAATGTTAAACATTAAACATCTGTAAATGTGTGACAGAAATAAAGTCATACTGGTAAATAAGTGTAATACTGTGTAATAGCTGGAAGTCAGTTGTAGTTCTTATGTTTCTCTATTTTCTGTTCTTGTTGTTGCTCTTTCCTTCAGTGATTCTGCTTGTTAACAGCAGGTGTTCATCACTAATGCTCAACAATCACTTACATATTCCCTTAATTATCTCACTGCAACACTGTCAATGTTACTTTTACTCTTTGTAGTGTGGATTTGTCTGTGTGGTTGAAAGAGTTAACAGTGTAAGATAAAAAGACACACCCACGGAATGTATTTTAACAGTAATAAAAGTTATAAAACAGGTGTTGCCAGTAGTTTACTGTAAAATGTAGCTTTTTGGGTCGGCATTGGGCTAAGAGTAGAGCCTGTGCTTCAGTCCAGGAGAAGATCTAGAAAGATCTAGAAAGATTGATGATACGCTGCATGTTGCTTTATTTAACAGGCGGTGACTGTAGTAGCTGGTCCAGAGGAAATCTCTTTATTTATATATATTTTTTTGTGGTCTCAAATGAAAAATTCATGGTAATACTTTGCTCACAATATTTGTGCATTTATTATACATTTTTGTTATTATATTTAAAATGACAGTTGGTCAATTTAAAGCAGTCAGTTTCTGCAAGTGAAATTAGAAATTAGTGCATGGCATTTTTATAGTACCATACTGTAGATTACAGTAAAGAACTGTACAATTATCAGTAAATTACTGGCAACAGTGTTGAAAGTATTTTATATATCGTCGCTGCCCGATGAAACTCACTATGTCCAAAACGGTTACTTTTCAGGAAGTGAAAAAAACACCGTAATTCAAAAGCAGTTGAACGTAGCGATGTCATACTTGGTATGGCATCTTTAAATGTAACCATATAATTGTCAGTGTAATGATATAATCCACATTTGACCAAAATCGAGTTTAAATGGACATACGTGCATATTTTACAGTAACGGTGGTGGATACGCGTTCTTCCGATCATTAATTAGAATGGCCAAGTCGCGTTTCATATTGACAGATGAATAGGCTACGCTCAGTTTATTAAATAGCCTACGTCTCAGTTTATTAAATACGCTCAGTTTATTAAATGTCTCTTGCAAACTGTAAAGGGACAATGGATCAATACACTCATATAATCATAATCAGAGAGTAGCCTTTTTCTTTCGTTTTGAATTATTTCGTTTAAAGACTTTTCAAGCTTTGTGCATTTGATGTATTTCTCATGTCTGTGTGAGGCATACACTGTTAAGTTAGGATGAGATGCGCTCCAGTTAACATGCAATGCAAGTGACCACGCGGGCCCCTCCATTATTATATCGTCTGCTATATATTTTCTTCTTATTTTTTGTTAAATCCACTCCAGGCAATTGGTTGATGAAAAATTAATTAAAATTAAGATACAATTTATACAAAACGAAATTCACTTTAAAGAAAGGTTTTCTACAAAATAAAACTTAATGAAGTGGTCAAAATCATGTCTGACACTCTCAATGTCTCAAATTGTGCATCCTATTACTCGTGCTATTCACTTTTCATAAATCAACAAAAATGGAAGAAGAAAAAAACATAATATTTTAACAAATATGAAACTAAATGTGCTCATTTAATGGCTACAACAGTATAGACCTACAGACTCTATTTGTACAAATTGCTGCACATTCATTTAATTCTGAATTTTGCACACACAAGTTGAAAGGCTTCAAATCATGTTCACGATAATTGTGCGTGCATTTATTAATCATTATACTAAAAAAATAACAAAGTAGGCTATGCTATGTAGCCTACAAAAAAAAATACAGCCATTTCTGTTTTGTTCTTTTAAACAAAAAAAAAACAAGCTTTTTTTTAGGCCTACATTTCATCTTTCATTCCGAAATGAACGAAAAATCTAAATTAATCTCGTTTTTAATTTAACTTAATTTCGTTTTTCTTTATTTAAATTTCGTTTATCTTTATTTAAATTTCGTTTTTTATTTATTCAATTTCTTTTTTTATTTAAATGTAATTTTTCTTTATTTAAATTTAGTTTTTTCTTTATTTAAATGTCATTTTTCTTTATTTGAATTTAGTTTTTTCTTTATTTAAATTTCGTTTTTCTTTATTTAAAATTCGTTATTCTTTATTCGTTATTCTTTATTTAAATCTACCCTTTACTGTGTCAGTAATTTATTAGTCAAAAAAATATTAGACTTAAAAGTAGGCTATAACAGACCCGTGCGTTAACATCTCCACAATAAACAGTGACAATTACTTCCTCTAGACCATTTACCGGTAAATAACAGTTGTGAATATATTGCGAATATAATAAACTTGAACAGTGTTGTCAAAAACAAACATTTGCTTATACTTTACCTCACAGAGTTATTCGGCTATACAATCCTGAGCTTCCAGAGACGCTTAGAACTGCGAGACGCCTCCACAGGGCGGGAGATACGCGGCGTGATTGACAGCTTTGACACCAAATGGATATACGTGAAAATCAGATGACATGATTTCACAACTTTTCATTGGTCATTTAGACATGTGACGCATACTGTATACGGAAATGAACCTGGACATTCTATCCGTCGAAAAATCTCAAAATCGGCAAAATGGACATACGCGGTTTTCATCGGACAGCGACGATATGAATATATATAACAGTGTATATGAACTTTAACAAAAATGTTAATTAAATTTATAACATAGTATTCTTTTATTTTATTTTAGGGGATAAATCTAGACAAATCTTTACAAATTTTTCTTACATAAATGCAATGCCAAAATAAACGAAACAAGGTTTCAGCCAAAGTTTTGAAAAAAGAAGAGTTCAAATATAAGAAGAAAATTATTTACTGGGTAGTTTCTATATTTTATTTACCAATAAATATTTGTTTGGTAAAGTCCAGATGACCTTCCAAAATAAAGCTTCCATCAATAGAGAACGAATAGTTTTATTAACATTAATTAACATTTAAGACTCCGGGGGCAAAACAAAGTTTCCCAATTGCAGTATTAAATAATTCAAAGTAAGAAAGGGGCGCAATACTGGTTTGGTATTAGCTCTGAAAAATGCCAAGACCTCTGTGGGAATCGCATCCATGACAATAGAAAACTCCCTTGGTGTCTCTGGAATTTTATGGAAATCTACACTGTAAAAATAAAAGGTGCCTGGAGGAACTTTTGGGGTTCTTCCCTTTGCCACACCGGCAGAACCGTCTGTAGATTCTCGAGGCTCGCTTTAAAAAAAGAGCGTTTCTCTGAGGAACCACACAGGTTTCCAGATGAACTCGTATATAAAGCACTGTGTAGAACCGCTTTGGCTGCCTCCATTAACTTCTGTTATAATAAACAAACTGAGAAACTGAACCAAATATTATAGATTCATTTTAACACATACACTTGCATCCACTTGGAAAAAGGCTAGTAATAGGTTAATATCAGTGAATACACATTTCAAAATAATTGTAAAGTAACATGAAAAATCAACCATTTGTCTTCAATAGAATAGGTATACAATAAAAACACATCTCAACAAAATGCATGAGAACACATATTTTCCATGTAATAAATCAAAGTTAAACATTGTTGACATTAACATTTTGACTACCCCAATTAAAAACGGGCATCTTCACTTAACTTTAAAACATTTGTGTTTCAGTCCGCTTGTCTGACGTCACTGTTTCCAGGTCCAAAAGCTTTATCAGATGCCAAAAGCAAAATAGAAACAGTACTAATATACAGTGTGCTGTAATACTCCTGAAAATTATGATCCTAAGCTTTATCTCTATACCGGAATCTCAGATGGTCACAGTTATTCAGCTTTTTTAAATCATTAAAATGTTGAAGTCCGGGATGCCGTGAGACTGGAGACTGTAATGTGCACAAAGGCTTTTGAAAAGCTTAAATGTGTGTCTTGAATCAACAGTGCTCATCAATGGTTGTTGAATATTCTCACAATAAAAGAGAAGAGGCTTTAAACCTATTCCTTATGTCATAACAAGCAGAAAGCATTTTCACTTATAACAGTAATGGTTCACGTGGTGTTAAATTTGGCCATTTCAATAGGAATTGTTCATTTCAATAGGAATACACACAATAAGGAATTTCATGTGTGGTAAAAAATGTCACTATAGCCCCTTTCACACAGCACTTTGAACCCGGCAAATTGCCGGCAAATTGCCGGAGTGCCTTCTGTGTGAACGCAAACACGACCCGGGATTGATGCCGGGATCAATCCCGGGTTGGGGACCTAGTAACATTGCCGTGTTTAGACCCGGAACGCGCGCTGTGTGAACAAAAGCCAGAACCAATGCCGTAAGGGGTGTGTCATAGTGATGACGCATGTGCCATCGCGCGACTCTGTTGCTCTTAGAAGAAAGTTTGTGTTCGTCATCAACAAAGAAAGAACGAACAAATGTCTGCAAACTGGAAAGAAGCAGAGAAAGGAGCTCCTCACAATCCGCGCTGAAGCTGAGATCGTTCGCCAGCTCTGTGGAAAGGTGCGCGCGTGCACATGTTTACGACGCGTATGTTACACGTCTCATCCTGCCCCTTTCCGGACATTAATGGGTTGTGTGTGAACGCACTTACAGATCCCGGCAAATCACTGGCAGTGTGAATGAACCGAAATCAAACGAACCCGGGTCAAATCCCGGGTCACATTATCCGTGTATTTTCCGGAATCTCTGTGTGAAAGGGGCTTATGTGTCCAAGTTGCTCACTTAAGTGCGGTTGCTGATGTAACCTCAACCTCACAGCCTGTCTGTGTTTGTCCAACCTGGCAAAACTATGCGTCTCAGGAACCACTCTTAACTTCCTCGTCTACTTTCATTTCCCTTTCTGCTACTGACAAGTGGCTGGAAAAGATGAAGATAAAGACACAGAGGTCCTGTCCACACTAATGCTTTCATTCTTTTTCTCTCGGTTTTGTTTTCCATCCAAGTCAAGTCAAGTCACCTTTATTTACATAGCGCTTTTTACAATACAAATTGTTTCAAAGCAGCTTCACAGAGATAACAGGAAAACAATGTTGTAATAGTATTGTTAAATTCAAAATTTAATGTTAAATGTCCCCAACTAAGCAAGCCAAAAGCCAATGGCGACAAAGGCAAAGAGAGGCGAAAAAGGCAACAGTGGCAAGGAACCAAAACTCCATCAGTGACAGAATGGAGAAAAAAACCTTGGGAGAACCCAGGCTCAGTCGTGGGGCCAGTCTCTCCTTTGGCCAACGAACCAACAGTGTATGAGTTAGGCAGCATAATGTCAGGAGTCAGATGTGATCAGAACTTTCACCATATTTATCTAGTTCATCATCCACACTGAGATGGCATTGTGTCACAGCAGCCATATCACCCAGTAGCCCAACACTGGTCCCCCACTAAAGCTCAGCGGGGCTGAGGCTGGTCAGTGTCTGGGTGGGAGACTCCTGGGAAAACCAGGTTTCTGTTGAAAGAGGTGTTAGTGAAGCCAGCAGGGGGCGCTCACCCTGTGCTCTGTGTGGGTCCTAACTCCTGTGTAGTGATGGGGACTCTTTACTGTCAAAGAGCACCGTCCTTCGGATGAGACGTCCTGACTCTCTACACAGCAAATCTACCAGTGATAAATGTACGGTGTGAAATTTTTGGTGTTGCTCAGTGTTAAAACCAGAGTACATTTTGATCCACAAGTGTAAAATAGCATCTATAAAGAGAGTTATTTTTCAGTGTTAAACTTTTAACTCAACATGGAGTGCATTTCCCACAATACTCTGCGGCTCATTTCAGTTGGGAAATTGACTGATGAGTTCGGCGAGGTTGCTCCCGGTTGAATGGAAAGTTTCAATCGTTTTTTTAACGACTTGTGTGATAGAAAAGAGAATAAATTATCTACAATTATATTTAGCGAATCGTTTCAAGTCGTTAAATATTTTTGCAAAGTGTCTGCACGGTTTCTGAGCCAGTTCATTTAAGCATGTGTAACATAAGCTTAGGCCTATTTGGATTGCCTTTAAAATAACGATTCAAAACGATCCCTGCACACAAATTTGCATCTCATGGGAAACATCCCATAAGTTCTGTAGATGAAACAGAAATGATTAGTTGGAGTCTTCGGGAGTTTGGCTCTACCGGGTCCTCCGAGTCTATTGTTCTTCCTGTCAGTCCCAAAGAGATTATGCTGTCAGTACCGGAAAGACAAATGATTAGTTCAATGAGTCTTTCGGGTCTATTGTTCTTTTGTCTGTGACCGCTGGTATCTCGCTACAAATACAACATTAGACTCCTATTATTGACTTTCAGGGCACCCAAAAGACCGCTGTCGTGCAAGTAAATGGCCAAAACGCACAAAAAGTTTTCCGTTTTCGGTGGAAACTGTCATGTAAACATACCCCAAGTTAAAGCCGTTATTGAGGTTTATATCAGTTTCTGCATGTGGACAAAATATATATATTTTATATCTTCTCAAACGTAAAGTCAAGAAGAAATTTTCCATCGAAGACAACACTCAAAAAAAAATGATATGTTGGCTTTAATTAACTTTATGTCAACAGGTTCCATAAATTAAAATTTTTATGTCAACAGGTTCCATAAATTAACATTTTTATGTCAACAGGTTGCACATAATTAGGTATAAATAAGGAATGTTGCTCTTTCACGCACATTAAAAGTTGCTGCCTTTAAAGGGTCCCACTGAACCGAACCCTAGGCTTGCACTGCGTCGCCACCATTGATTACACGAAGGTGTTTACGTGAGGCTTGTTTGACTTGAACCGGCGCTGCACAGACCGGTAGGTGAATGACATCAAAGTAACGCGAGAGTGCAGCCGGTTCAAGTCAAACAAGCCTGTAGTGTAACACGCTGTGTCAGGAAGAAAAATAGGGATAGTGCACAACTAAAGTTATTGCAGAGGCCAGACAGACTCACGGAGGTGATTGTCATCTCACAACTCGCACTTTATTCCCCAATCGAACTCATGTAACTGTCTGTCACACATTCTACTGTCCACAGCGTTACACAATAAGATAAAAATGAGCATCAAACAGAAATAACCCGCATACATGGGGTGTTCGAGCCGCATAGCACATACAATACAGACTGCAGACAGTTCAACAGGGAGCATGCAGCTCTTAGGGGGCTTTCACACTGGGAGTTTAGTTCGGAACGGGGCACGGTTCGCATGAAAAATCGCTAATGTGAACGGTGTCATGGGACCCGGGTGCGCACTGGGGTACCGAAAGATCCTGGAGGAGGTCCGCGATCCGCTCCGAGGTTCACGTGAATGTGAAAGCAACACGGACTCGGGTGCGCACTTGTTCAAGAAGTAAAGTAACCTGTGCAGGCGTTTTAGCTTATTGTGATGTATTCAGTTAAATAAAACACTTGTAAGGGATGATAGTGTTGATGATTTACCCTGGATACGAGCGAGAGTGAGCCGGCAGTGTATTCATGCATTGCATGTGGAATCAGGGCAACACATTTGGAAATCCACTGTCTCCTCAAAATAGTGCGTTTGCAAGCTTAAAGGGGCCACACCTTATTTCCACTCGTTACAGTAGGTGGACCGTTCGAATGCAGTGGGCTGTGAGAAAGTGAAAATGGAACTCGTGAGCAGAAAAAGTGTTGTTTGGCAGTACTTTCAGTCTAAAGAACGCAATTCAAGTCGAGCTACATTTTCAATTTGCAATGCCGATTTGTCTCGTGGTGGCAAGGACTCTAAACAATACACAACATCGCCGCTGTTAAAAGTGCCTAATGTTGCTTATTCTTTTTTTTTTTCTTTTTTTTACAGTTAAAATAAAATAAAACGATCCACTGCTGTGGACGTACTTTACTTCATTAATGTGTTTACTGTGTTAATGGACTGAGGACAGGAGTAGGATTCGGTGTTCGGATTCGGCAGAATCTTAACCAGTGGATTCGGTATTCGGCCGAACCCCACAAATCTGGATTCGGTGCATCCCTAATATATATCCCCAATATATTATTTGAGGTTCATTTATATTGTTGATATAAAATTTTGCACAAAAATGTAATGTGCGTCTGCTAAACGATTAAATGTAATTATTCACAAAACAAATTATTAGTATGTTTTGCCTCATTTGCAAAACAATCTGTAGTTAAATGTTATGAACAAACATAATCCTCTGATGATCCAAAACGCCATTTAAATGCCATTAAAAATAAATAAATCATCCACTCATTTCTAATGCTAGAATCAATCAGAAAGATATGCAGAAACACAAGCATGCTGTTTATTATGGACATGTAAATAAATAAAATGGCCCTCATTTATCAAAAGTGCGTACACCAAATTTCGAGCGTACACCTGTTGTACACCCAAAACCACGGTGACTTTGAGATTTATCAATATGGACGTTGGCGTACGGCACGCTCAAACCCTATGCCAGCTCAGGAGGTGGTGTACGCACGTTTGAGTTAGTGCGGAAATGCGCAGAAAAACAATCCTAACACCACAAAATGCACTAACAAACTAAAAGATATGATATGTTATGACCCACTGTAAAAACAACAACAACAACAAAGTAATTATAAACTTCATTGTTTATTTTTGTGCAACATGGACTTCAATGTTTAATTTGTGTGATTTTACCAAAGCACTGATTTGTAGGCATATGTATTCCTTCAGTTGCGAGCCTGTGCGCTTTACCTGACGTTTCAGGGTTAGGTGGTGCGCACGGACTCAGTAAATGAAAGGCTTTCAATGACCAGAAAATAATTCAGACTGACAAAATAATAAAAATGACATTATTCTTCTTTTAAATAAATAATAATAACGACATTCTTCTTCTAAATAACAATAAGCGTCATTAATAATAAAAATCATAAAAATAATAAGATCTTCAGTGCGCCTCTTTGTGGCGATCTTTAAA
This sequence comes from Chrosomus eos, assembly GCA_036326025.1. NCBI lineage: Eukaryota > Metazoa > Chordata > Actinopteri > Cypriniformes > Leuciscidae > Chrosomus > Chrosomus eos. The sequence goes on along the minus strand of CM070821.1, from coordinate 53,038,897 downwards.
TCTCACCACTTTTTTTTTCACCAACAATAAACAAGAAAACTCATGCTTAACTTGATCACTATTGGTCTATATTAAGCAATAAAACATTCTTACCTCTGCTGGAGTGTGCTTCTTTAGGTTGAATTAATCCACTTTAACCTTTAATCCCACTCTTTAAACTCCCAAATAAAACAATTTTGTTTATTTCTATTTCCCTGGTGATGTTCTCGATCTCCACGTCGGAGAAGTCTCTCTTCTTTGCCGTCTTCCGTGTGTCCATGGCGTAAAATGAGGGCGTGGGGGAAGCGGAGACTTGAATATATAGGGGTGTATTATTCTAATGATGATCGTTTTCAGCCGCAGCATTTATCAAGGCAGGGGTGGCGCCAGAAATTCTGGGCCCTATGGAAACCAAAATTTCTGGGCCCCCTACATTTTTTACAGATAAAATGTAACCCAATAAACATACCCAGTATACTTTAAAAGGGATACTTAGCACATTGCATAGTTAAAATGTCTAAAGATGAGTACAAAAAAAAAAAAACGTAAAAAAATTTAGAAATATGTACTTGTTTACATAAAAGGGAGAACATTTATTATCTCAATTGCTGACTCTGTATAAGTCAAACACACACACACACACACACACACACACACACACACACACACACACACACACACACACACACACACACACACACAAATAACCATATTATTTGTATTAGCCTATTTAGTTTTCTTAATATAAAATATTAAAATATCTATTTTGTAAACTCTTTGTAGCCAATGGTTACTACAGACACGTGTTTTATTCAATGTTATATTATTTTTTTCTGGGGCATTTTATTCACATTAAGAACATCAAGTTTGACAACATCGATCGTAGCAGCAGCGTCACTTCACAGAACACACGGCAAACTGATTTTGTAATTTTTGAAGCGTGTAGATAACTTTTTGTTTTGTAAAGTTTTCATCAAGTGGCGAACACAGTAGATAAGACGTGTTTAGAGGCTTCAATCAATCTTCGTGAAGTTTCGTGCTCAGGCTCACCTTGTTCGGCTGAGACGGGGGACGGGGGGAGGAGGACGTGTGTGTGCAGCCAGCAGCCGCTGAATCTGTGTCTACGAGACATGATAACCCCAGACAGCAGACAGCAGAGATGTTATTATTGTTGGATGTAAATCATAATTCAGAAATTATTTTACTAAGCTAGCTAGATAAAAGCGGGTCATGTAGCAACAAAAATAAGTAACTCTGGAAGTTTTGGAATACAGGAATAGGGCAAGCTACCTTTCTTTTTGAAAAACTGTGACACATACTGTCGACTTCGGCGTTCTCTGTCTTCTCTTTCCTTCATTTCTTTCCGTTTTTGATGCCCTGACTTTTGATGTGACATGCCTGCGTGTGTCACTGTCTGCACTGCATCATAGCAAGTGCAATAAGCGAGACGCTACACTAGCGATCGTAGCTCGGACAGTGCGGGTGGAATGAACCATTGTGAGGGGGAGGGGTGTGACTGAAAACAGTAAATAAATTATTTGTTTTTTAAATATTAAATCTATGGTCAAAACGGACAAAATACACATTTAGTGCACGAGGGGCCCTAGCACATTTAATGTATGTATAAAAAAGAGAAAATAAATAAGAAAAGAAAAAGGGGTCTGCTCTTCTGGGCCCTAAATCAGCCTGGGCCCTTAGAATCGTCCTAACCATTCCACCCCTTTACGGCGCCCTTGATCAAGGGCAGGTATTGCGTACACCTAGATTCCAAAGGTACACACAGCTTCATACATCAGGCGGTGAGAGGAGTGTAAGCATAACCTTACGCCAACATATACGCCTGTTTCTACGCAAGAATGATAAATGAGGGCCACAGTGTCCATGGAATGTTCGTCACTATCTGACCCCGCCTGTGAACCCCCGGCTAAAGTCGCAGAATCTAATTATAGGTAAAAGAGCGTCAAAGTAGTCATAGCCATAAAAATGACAAAAATAAGTCATGTGTGTTTATTGCTGTAAATGATAGATTATTCCAAGGGTTTTGAGATTCAATACTCAAATTTTTATTTATAACATGATAAATACTAAAATTAATGATTTTATTGACACTACGTCTACTTTTGCACAACAAAAAAAACGAACGCGGCCCACGCGGGCTTCATAAACATTGATTTCAATCGTATCCGGGTTTATTTTTCGGCGCAACAACACTTGCTGATTCTTATCATTCAGTCCAGGAACTTCTTTTTGACTTATTTTCTACTAGAAAGAGTAAACAGACATTAATATCCATCCGCACGAGCGGCATCAGGTCAACACAATGAAAAAAATAAATAATGCGACTTCAGCCGGGATCAGATGTCTGAGGAGATTTTTCGTGTCATCGCCAAACATTAACTTAAGAACAGCTTATGTGTGTTGTAGCTCATTATTCTGCCAATAATATTCATTTTATTTGTGTCATATAAGTGTCAATAATATAACTCGTTTGCTGGAGTAACTGTTAACTCTATATGGGGAAGCATGAGCAGGAACGTAAAATAGCTGATTGCTTAAACAGCTTGTTAGATATTAATCTCTGTGGAATTGCCCAAATTATGATTTAAGCGGTTTTATAGCGGATTATTTTCTGGAGGATATGGTGATGATGAACAGGGCACATTCTTTGACGAAACTGACGAGGAATTTGACGGTAAGTTTTTGTCATTATAATTTTTTTAATGCTATGTAATATACTGTCAGCACTCAGTGTTCAGCCAATGTAATGCTAACACAGAATTCATCCTGTGATGCAAACATATAGTGGATTTAAATGTTTATTACATTTGTTCGTTGAAATTGAGTCAGTTTTTAAAATGAATTACGTTTATGACCTTTATTTGTTTGATTACACTCTGAATTAAAGCCATGGCCATATAGCCATACCTGTTTCTTGTCCCTATGCCCTCCCCTCAATTAATCCAATCCAGTCTGAGGCTACGTTTACACATAGCCGGGTATTTAGAGAAACGAATATTTTCCTCCCCTCCGTTTTCAATAATAACATCGTGCACACACCCGCACAAATACGACGCGAGCGCCATCATAACTATGCCAAACTGATGGGCGGCAGTGTAGGGAGAAGGATAAAGCCAATCAGAATCCTCAGAATCGACACGAGAGAACCTAAAACCCCGTTTCTCCCAGTTGACACAGCAACACATAACCGGCGTTTTCAGAAATATCCACTTTGGCCGGAGTTTTTAGAAATAATCGTTTTCTGTGATAAAAACGGGGTTTTCGTGTAAACGAGAGGCCAAAACGCAGGGAAATATCTGCGTTTTCCCTTCGTGTAAACGGGGCATGATATGTTCATATAAAATGCTTCATTATCCATTTTAAATGTGGATTTAAAATGCACAAATCCCCCTGCCCCCCATGTTTAGTTCTCCATTTAGGTCTCTTGCTTTGAATTGAAGAAATTCTCCTTGTTTTTTCAGGCAGTGACCAACATGATGAGGACGAGCCAGTTTTGGTGATTGAACCTCAAGCTATTAGTCTGGCGAATCTGAAGAGGGAACACCAACAAGAAGAATTTGCTTCTAATGCTGGAAGTCCAGATGTGAAACTGAAAATAAGTTTCTCTTGCAACTGCAAGTATTTCAATGCTGAAAAGTGTTCTTCATTTTTCGAGGAGGGAGAGTTGCTGTCACTCAGGATGAGTCATTTGGAGATGGACAATACTGTACTTGACATGGTAGTTTTAGCTCAAATGCGAAGTCACTTGCACTGTGGGGAAGAAACCGCTAAATCAAAAAAAGGATCACAGACTTTTGTGAATACAATCAATGAGATTATTAAATATTTTGCATCTAGACAATTTTAGAATGTGTACAAAATTTGAGACTGAAATTGAAGAGTTCACCCAAAAATTAGAATTCTGTCATCATTTACTCAGCCTCATGTTGTTCCAAACCGGTATGAGTTTCTTTCTTCTGTTTAACACAAAATAAGATATTTTAAAGAATGCTGGTAACCAGACAGTTGGCGGCACCCATTGACAGCCATAGTGTTTTTTTCCCCCTACTATAGAAGTCAATGGGTGCCGTCAACTGTCTGGTTACCAGCATTCTTTAAAATATCTTATTTTGTGTTAAACAGAAGAAAGAAACTCATACCGGTTTGGAACAACATGAGGCTGAGTAAATAATGACAGAATTCAAATTTTTGGGTGAACTATCCCTTGAATTTATTTTTTTTTACTCCAGATTTACTCAATGTTACATCGTGGCCCAGTAAGAGAATGAGATTTTCTGCCGAAATGTTACATGTTAATTAATTGATATTGATATATTATTGATATTATATTTGCACTGATATTTCATTTTACTAATAAAGTTATACAAATCATTCAACTGATTTGACAAGGTAATTGTTGCTACAATCAAGCTCTTGTGGTGGCCCCATTCGTTTCAATGTTTTTATGCTTTTAGCTTTTTGGACATGCGCATCATAATAAATAGGCCTGTTTTACAAAACTTTAATAATTTTCCCACAAATGTGTCATATCACTAAAAAAGGGAGAATCTCAGCTTTAATGTGGTATATGTCACATATGGAGGATAATTATGGATCAAATGTCTTGCAGTTTTAAAAATAAGCTTTTTTAAAAATTGGAATTTCTCCAAAACATATCAAGGTTATATTTTCACAGAATGTTCTTTACATCATTTAGGATCATTTTATGTAGAAAACAGTGAATCACAAAAAAATGACTTTAGCTGGGTTTTCACAGGCAGGGTCACATATGCCAACTAAAGTATATTTATCTTTTAAGGTTGGAACTAATATGGTGCATTACCTAATTAGTGAGACAAGCCAGGATCCACACATCTTGGTGCTTGGGGACAAAGAGAACTCCTCCCAAGCTTTCATCATTTTCAACGGGGAGGCAATTGAAAAGGAGACCATACTGCAAGCAGTGGATATGTGCTTCAAAATATTCTACATCTATGACATTACCTAGCCAAAGCCTTCTGCTCCCATGTGGGAGTTTTCCAACGCATTCTCATCCTTTGGCGTCATATAGGTGACGCCATATGACATTTCGTCGAAATCTTACGCACATGGCACCCTTTAGCGTCGATATAACACGCACTGTTATGGGTAGCAGGTTTAGGTCTGGGGTAGCGTTAGGTTATGACGCCTTAGGATCTGCGTCTCATATTGACGCTAAAGGATGCCATGTGCGTCGGATTTAGACGCGCGTCACCTGTATGACGCCTTGGGTTCTGCGTCTCATATTGACGCTAAAGGATGCCATGTGCGTAAGATTTCGACGAAATGTCAAAAGCGTCACATGTATGACGCCTTGGGATGAGACAGCATGCTGTCTATAATATTCCTGGAGGAGTTCCTTCAATACATTGTGTAACCCAGGTTACTAAAGATGTTTTATTTTTTGAAATAGAAAAGAAAGAAACTGACACTTATGTGAATAAACAGTTATTTTATTAAATATCTGTAAAGAAAAGAGAAAATAAGAATACATAAATTAGAGAAGAGTGATTTGATTTAATGAGACGATGATTGGTCCTAATAAACGAATCAGAGTTGGCCGTCTTAGTGGGTGGAGTCATCGGAGTCGAGAGATGATGCAATAATCATTTCCAAAAGAAGCACAGAGAACGAAGCAGTGAGCGCGATCTGAGAAGAGAAAGAATTAGACTGAGCAAGCTAGTAGTTTGTTTAGAGATATAGAACACAAAGATTTTGAGAAATAGAAACAATTTGACGCTGATGATTGATTTTGAGTAAAGTGAAACTAGCTGTACGTGCATTGAAGTACGCACGGGCCTAAAGCTGAATGAGCTGCCGCAAACTTTTTCTAAGTTGATATTAGAGTACTGTTGGTAAGTGAAGTTTTCGTTTTATTGTCATTACTAAGGTTCTTGTGTATAATTATCTGATAAAATGTGTTCAAATGCCAGATATGTGTGTTATATTTAGCTAAATTTATGTAAGAGTCAACCTTCTGTAAAAAAAGGGAAAAATAATATAAGATTTCTTCATAAATGTGTTAAATAAGTGATATTATAAAGAGAGAAGTTATTTTTGATGATTTGGGAAATGTAAATTCGTAGTTTTCGTCGAATAACTGAGTTTGAGCAGACGGATGAGTGTGACGCACGTGAAAATTGAGCAGATGTGGCCTAGCGCGTCATTTGAAATCCTGTTTTCCGAATATAAATGAGAAGTTAATGTGTTAATATTATATGAAAAGTGAAGTTTGAAATGTTTATAGTTAAATATATTGATATTGAGTGTGGTAATATGTGTATTTTTGAGAGGAGTGCCTAATTGTATTTTTGGCCTTGTCTTTTCAAGGTTGGGTTTTTTTTTCCCCCCTTTGGACTTTCTATTTCTTTTTTTTATATATCCTTTCTGGATTTTCTTTTGGTTTTGTCTGATATTTTCTATTTGCTGAGTTTGGATGCTGAACGAGGATCGAGGAAGCTGCACGTGAGATGTCCCTGCTTCACTGCGAAAGTTCGAGAGTTGGTGCAAGCAGGAACTGGCGAGCCATGCCCAAATGAGGATCGAACTGCAAATCGAACTGTGGATAGAGTAGTAGGATCGAGCACAGGTCTTCTCTTTCTCTCCTATTGAACCAGTGAGTTAACTTGAGTTGCGGAAGAAGGATCTCGTGAAGGAACATTGAACTGGAGCTGAGAACTGGTACAATATCATATCACCTTGAGATTTCTCTGAACACTGAGATAAAAGAAACTGATTTATTTTCTTTATTGTTATTTTGTTTCAATTCTATTGTGATTTATTTCTTTTGATTTATTGATTAAGTGTTCTTAATTTCTATTTTTTTTGTTTTGTTTAATAAGAGTAATCTGAACGGTAATCTGAACGGTAATCTGAAAAGGTAATCTGAAAAGGTAATTTGAAAGGTTGAAATTGAAAAGTTACATTTAAATCAGACCAAAAGAAAAGTATTCTTAATATAAATAAGTCAAACTAAGAATAACTCAAATATAGTAGAAAACTTATATCTTAATAATACCAAAATAAAAGTTAATTAGGTGAAATTAGATTTAAAACTAAATAGAACATATAAATTATAGTAGATAAAAGACTAAAAGGTTATAATTAGGATTTAAATAAGAGTGTTTAATTTCTGGTTTATTTTGTTTTATTGACGTGGTGTTTAATTTTATTGCCTTTTTGAACTTTTTTTCTTTTGTTTTAATTGCTTGTTACTCCTTTTAAATATAACATACTTATTTTCCCAACTTAAACAGTGAGTCTTTGTGGTTCTTTGCTGCTATCACGGTCTCTTGAGCGAATTCTGGTCTTCTGATCGCTGGTCCATAGATTATAGCAGTGTCTTCTTTCACGCCCCTCTGTGTCTTTTACTGAGGAGAGTGAGGGTAACACACTTGCCACGATACGGGTTACAATTGCCACCTCCTTAAAAGCTTTGTTTTCAATACTGATCATCAGTAGGTCCAGTAACCACACACCTTATTTGTATTAAAGGCTCATTCAGTCGGGACTTTTACTCTGAAACCGTAGTCATGGTAATATGCAGTGTACAATAGTTAGTTGAGCTGCCGCTATCTGCTGTGTATGTGTGATCTGTGCGAGCTGTCAGCTGTAAAGTTGTGGATTCCTGTTCGTTCGTGGTGATTGCTGCAGCTATAATATCATGATGTTAGTCACTGACCTCCAAAGTAAGTCAATTTGATTATATTCGTGTTAAACTTGATCTGAACAGAGTGGACATACGTGCATGTCCGGACATGTCCTGTAGAGATCGTTCTGTGTTATTCAGATCGGTAATATTATATTATAAAGTGTGATTATTCATTCTTTATTATGTGGCAGATCAGTGTTATGGGTTATTAATTATGTGATGTTGGTCTGTTAAGATGTTCTAATACCAGACGAATGATCAGTGTCATGTTTGTTTGAAGGCTCTTCATATGAGCCATTATGTTATCCACATATGGGCACTGGATGTTATTGATGACGAATGGTCGCTTACAGTGTGTATTTCCCTATGGAATACCTAATTCTGTTTATTTAACTGGATGTTGAGTAGAGAATCAATGTTGAGTAGAGAAATATCAATGATGCGTATTAAGAATAATTATTCTTCATTATGTAACAGTGAATGCTTATTATTATATATATTTAGTTTATTCATTCTACTTATTTTCCAGACTATGTACATCATTGAATATACCTTGTGGCTCATCCCTCTACCTCCAATACAAAGAATCAATCTGATCACCTGTCTCCTCATTATTTGTGCTCTTACCGGCACCCAGAAGGGTTTACTCATCCATCACCTAATCAGAACCTAACAGTCCAAATCCTCTCCAACACTGTTTATAACACAATGTACAGTATAGCCTTTTTAATAAGCATGTTTATTTTTTCTTGTAGTAAATTTGTGTACTGTTTGTACAGATATATTTTGAATTTGTGAACTATGTATAAATCGTTTTTTTGTGTGTGTAGGCACATCTATGTACATTTTTAATTTATGTACAGCCTTTTTAATAAGTATGTATTTATTTTTAGTGTGGCACATCTGTGTATGTTTTTAATTTATGTACTGTAAGTGCACGCATGTTTTAAATTGAATGTGTATATTTTAATATTTGCACATCATAATTGTTTGTTCTATTTATTATACACGTGTATATTTACATACAAGGCTCACTAATATTTATTACATTCATAATTTAATACTTAAAACATGTTAAAACATATTTATTGTGTTTATACTCCAATAAAAAAATATATATATTTGAAAACAATATGTATTTTACTTATTAAAATAAGGTTATACCTTATAAAATAACCTTTATAAAAATAAATATTTAACTCAACTGTTGGGTTATTTTAACCCAACAGGTATTTAACACACTGCATTGGGTTAAAATAACACACAGTTGGGAAGCTGCTATACCACCCCATAGTTGGGTTATTTTTAACCCAACATTTTTAAGTCAGTACACTGGGGCGTTAGGACCCACATAGAGCATGAGTCTCTTCTGACCTAACTGTACATTTATGAGCTTTCAGAACTTCTGATTGAGGCTGTGTGAGACCCCCTGACTGAATTTCCTTACACAAATTGAATATAGACATAGAAACAAAAATAAATAAGTTTTCTCTTAGTCTAGCAGACAATAAGTGGAAGTGCAACCATAATCAAAGTACTGTAGCGCACAGACTCTTTATATAATTGTTGTGAAATTGCTGTTTTATTTTGCACCGGCAGTTACAGGGTTAATGCTGTGAGTTCAGATTTGGGAAAAGGCCGGTAGAGAAACGAGGCTGGTGCGTTTGTCTTTACAGTTGTTCTTGGGTTCCTGCGTTCCAATCAAAAGTTCAGAAACAGAGCCTTGTCTGTTGTCAAGACGTTACAGTAGCTACTCTCTCAATATTCAAAGTGCAAAAAGAGAATTAATTAGTCCAGAGATGGGTATTGGGAGACTATTGTATGTGCAGCCTAATTTGTGCACATTAGGGAGCTTGTGTTTTACTTTCACTTTCGTGATCGCGCGTACTCTGTGTATAAGATGCAGCGATGCTAAGCGCGCATTCTACAAGATAAGACATTTATCAGACGTTAAGGCTCTGTTGCGCAACGAATTTGGCGATATCGTGAGACAGCTTTTCACTCGACGGGAAATCTCGCCACATTTTAGTCTCGCGTCACACCCCTAGTGTTCACTGAAGCCTGGTTCACACGGCAGGATAATTAGGCAGATTTTAGCCCCGATTTACCCCTTCCGACAATCTTAAGGATGCTCCGATTTTCCTAAAATAATCTGATCAGATATTCCTGCCGTGTGTGGTGTGTTAAGACTGCTCTCGTCTGCTCGGATGGACGTCTGGACCGCTCTGATCTCAAATCGGGGATATCACACATGTTGGATGTTTTTGCCCCGATTTCTCCTCGTGTGTGTGGTGTCCCTCAGGGACAAACGAGCACGCAGCCTGTGGACTGTGGCGTGTACCCAATCAGAAACCGAGGTGCAGAGGAAGCACCGGCATACTGATCTCATGAAATGACGTGTGTATGACACGCCAATTCGTATTTCCATTTTTGCCGTGCTATCAACACGCAAAATCGCTTTTCAGCGTGTTTATGAACGCCGTTGACTTAGCGTTACATTACTGTATATATAAATATATGACCTACCTCAACCCCGTCCCTAAACCTACCCGTCACTGGTTAATACCATTTATGGCTGCATTTACACTGCAGGTCTTGATGCCCAAATCTGATTTTCTGACTATATCCGATTTTTTTGAAGACCCGCTTACATCATCTTTTAAAAGTGACCCGTATCCGATTTTTGCATTTGCACTATACACTGCTGAAACTACCAAATGTAGACGTTCTGACCCGGAAAAGGAAGTAAAACAGCACGAAATACAATGGATGCAGATGCGAATAAAATTATCCAGTGTTTTGCTTTCGCTTTGTATATTTGTTTTTTAAGCTTTGTATCTTATGGTGGCACTGTAGCCACGAGCGCTTAAAACCGTGCCTCTCCATATCTCGTGAAATGTCGTTCAAACACGGATATTTCTGTAACAACCCTGCATTTTTGCGTGCACTGTCTCTTCGCCCCAAACACTCAAAAGACATGAAACCTCCGCATTGTGTGTATCCTTCTCCCTCGCGCCTATAATAAGAATGTGATCGCGCAGTTGGTGGGGTCCCCCTGAGTTGACGTCACTTTTTTAATGACGTACGACTCGCATTTACTGGGGAATATCCGATTTGTCTGCTTACATGGCACACGCAAATGCACGTATCCGATTCATATCCGATTTATTACCACATATGAGCGAGGCCTGAATCCGATCTGAGAAAATCGGAATCCATGCATTTTTTTCCTGCTTACACGTTCATGGGTCATATCCGATCTGTGCCACATGAGAGGAAAAAATCGGATTTGGGTCACTTGAACCATGCAGTGTAAATGGGGCCAAAGAGTCTTCCCCTACCATCCTAGGAAAACAAATATCGCTCCCCAGATGTAGATCTACATTTTGCTTCGTCTTGCTCGGACATTTAATGGCGTAGACGCGGATAGCTCAAAATGCGTATAGATAACACGCCACTTGATTTGAAAGTGGCGTGTATGTTTACGCAAAAGTCATGATGTCATGTTGCACCAGGAAACAAAATCAAAACAGCCAACGGCATGGCGCACCAGAAACTCCAACTCCAAATACCGACAGCCTCTTCGTCCGCCATGATTGTTTACTCTGAAGTCACGTTTGACCTCGAGGGATTTTGCGAGATTTTCCGTCTGACCTGGGAATGCTCGGAAGTCAAATCGGTTCGTGTGTGATGTGTTGATTTTGCCGTGTGGCTGCACACCACACACTGTACGACCAAACCCGTGATTTGTTATCGCCGTCAGGCCGGATTAATGCACAGGCTTACATAGGCTGCAGCCTAGGGGCCCCACGTGTTCAGGGGGCCTCGGATTTTTTTTTACTTAAGCGCGAACCAGGCACGGTGCAGCGCCGGGATTCCAGTTTGGATGGGCCAGACCAATTGTGAACGTTAACTTAAAAACGTTATCTAATCACTGTTTAACCTAATAAAAATAACTGACTAATATGACTAATATAGGCTTACTGTTAAATTATCTTTGACTATACATAATATAGATTTTAATAGCTGATGCTCTTTAAATATTTAGTTGCATTGTAAAAAGGTTTCGCTACATAGGAACAGACCTATCCACGATCGCTCTCCGTGGTTCTGATCAAAGAGGAGCGCTTTAGAATCTCCATTACGCGTCATAAGCATCATTCCTGGGCTGCGTTTCCCGATAACGTTAGCGCGCTACGAAGACTCTTGGGGAGTTGCACACCGGACGAGAAGTCTATCTACATTTACGCTTCCATGGTAATCACTCGTGCATTAGCTAGACACGCCCATGCTCGCACCCGCGTCGAATCCATCATAGAGTTCAAAACGGCAAAAAAACCTCTTCACTCCTTTTACACGAAAAAGTCAAGCACTGTAAGTAATTTGTCATGTGGTATCCGAATTGTGTTGCACAATGATGAATAACTCTGCCCGTGCACTATTTTCAATCTTTTTTTATTCGAAATGTCTTTTATTTTCACAGATATGTTATCAAAGCCCTTCAAATTTGAATAAACATGGTGATTGTTAATGCTGAATTTGTATGTTCATGGATTAACAGCCACGATCTGCTTGAATCAGGCAGTGACATGTGTAGACTATGATGTTTACCATAATTCGTTAACACTTTATTAGATAAAAAAGTTTGTAGACAAACTTTAAGTTCTCTTGAAAAATCCTAACTAGAAAGTTTGAAGTATTTTTAAAAGCTTGACGTTTGAAGGTTTTCAATTGGAAAGTTTTAGTTTAGTAAGACAGACTTTAGGCTATTAAGGAAATGTTATTTTGCTTTTATTTTTACTAATACAAATACTTTTATTTTAAGTAAATGTTATTTTTAAATCAGTCTACTTCAGTGTGATATTTAACCATATTATCATGCTTAACAGTAACACTGATAATTTGAATAATTGTAATGCGATGATCAGATATCTAAATCAGAGAATATCATATGTCTGGGCGGTTGACGGGTGGATTATTTATTTTTAACAGTGGATTCGGGGGACTCAAAGTGCACCAGATGAATGAATTTATCTTTAAAATGTACAAAAATTTCTTACGGGGGGGCATGCCCCCGGACCCCCCTAGAAGTGCTGGGCGACCCCGAATGGCGCCGCCGGTGTGTGTACATATGTGTGAAAATATGAGGGGGGGGCCTCACACAAAGGGCAGCCTAGGGGCCCCTGACAACCTTAATCCGCCCCTGATCGCCGTGTGTGTGGTCTCTCAGGTTTGGAAAATCGTCCTGTGTGAACCAGGCTTAACACAGATTTAGACAGATTTGTGAACAATATTTGAGTGAAATTGGCCTTTTGTGTAGGTTACCGGTCTCAAACAGTGAAGGATGAGATATAGTAACTGTTAGTGTCTGCAGCGTTCTGGCGCTTTCTTGTAATGACTTTTCTTTTAACCTTTTCAGGTAACAGGTAAGTAACTCAGTCAAAACAGGTCATGCATACATAATTCAACTCACAGCATTTCAATGTATGTACATCGAGTCAACTAATGTAATATATTTGACCATTTCTTATTCTATATTATACTTTTAAAGGTGCCCTAGAATGGTTTTTTAAATTATTTTATAATGTTTCCTGGGTTGCCCTTATAATGTTAGTATGTTTTTTAGATCAAAAATAGTCATAATTTAGAAATAAAAGGCATTTTTCCTAGCCTGATTTTAGTCTCTGATTTGAACACTCTGTTTGAAGGGGCGTGTCTGCTGTGAGAACCGGCCACTGCTGTGATTGGCTGACATGCTTGCATATGAATGACATGTGAAACTCTCTCGAATACTTTCACTACAGCTGTTATATCCACCTTTTTCCTGGTTAGCGAATTTACCCATGATTCATAGCGGGTTTGAACCGGAATCCGGTTGTCCTTTTCCGGTTCTAAGCTTTATGAAGATTGCGCCGCTTGCTCAGAACGCCGCAGTGATGTGCTGATTAGAAAATATGTGAAATAAATAAGTAGGGCTGCCCCTGCCCGTGCACGACTGAAGTTGGGTTGGAAGTTATGTATACTATATGGGAGAGAATACTAAACCATAATGAGCGTTTTCGTAATATTGCCTATTCTGCATCACAACGCACGCATAAGCTTGCCACAATAAAAAAAAAAACGGCAAAAGTAATGATTATGCATTAAACATTTGAATTGTTTATTAATAACTAGTGTTTTCTGTAAGTATCGACTGCAAAGATAAATTTGATGATGCTGACTCGCCATCTTCGCAGTAGTGAACGCGCCTAGAGAGAAATGCACACTTCATACGAATTAACCTACATAAGCAGAGAGCAGCCCATTTCTGCTCGTTTTTAATTATTTTGTTTAAAAGTACACATTTCAAGCTTTCTATATACTTCTCATGTATGTGAGGCAAGTAGCCTAACTTATACGCTGAGTTTCGTTTATTAATAAGACGCGCTATATTTGTCATATGTCATATTTATTATTCTAGGCAATTTGTGGATAAAACATTGATACAAATGAAGATACAATTTTTACTAAACGAATTTCACTTTACAGAAAGGCTTTCTACAAAAAAAAACCTAAGTGGTCAAAATCATGTCTGAGCCATTCCAAATGTTTTCCGATATATTGGGCATTATGATCATATCTGACTCATCTCATGCGGTTCCCTTTTCATATAATCAACATAGATTAAATAAATAAACAAATAAATAAAAAACATTATATTGTGAAACTTAAATATAAAAAGTATGTTTAGTTTATATATATATATATATATATATATTTATTTAAAAATATGTAGGCTATGTGTGCGTGATGTGATGGAGGGGTGCTATTTTCGAATAATAATTGAATAATACCCAGCGATCTTCGAATATTATTTTTGCTTGAAATGCCCATCCATACTGGTAACATATTACACCTTTTTCGTTGGATGCTTCAGTTTTAGCGCAGCTAACCAAAAACGTCTACTCTCTGGCACTGAATGTAGCTGATCCGAACCGGACATAGGCATTCTCTCCTTTTAATCTTATGCTCAAAGCACCCAGTTTCTAAAGTTTTTTTTTTTATCTTCTTTGAATTGTAAAATCAACCAACAGCAGCACATAGATAGAGCCTGAACTCATTCTCTCACTGCTTATACCGTGCAAACCGGAAGTAGGCAACCGGACTCGTCGTCATGGCGGCGCGCATTGTTTAGAGCAGAATAAGGTGGATACGTTTTAACTATTACAACTATCGAGATTAACGAATCGTGAGATGTTTTTAAAGTATTCATATCTATTTCCATCACATAAAATGTTGCTGTGATGACCATTGAGCAAGCAGATGACAGTTTGTTGATCGCGAGACAACGCAGTTTCTCTCTCTAATTGCTTTCACCAATGCAAACGATGTACATAGCCTACAGGCTGGATCTAACACAGTGTAAATTATCTTTAATAAAATCACTACTTACCGGTTGACTCGGCTGTGCAGTGCTTGTCATTGAGGGCTGGCATATGCAAATCTTTGGAGGCGTGATCCCCGACTGTTGCGTCACTGTCGGTATTATGTGGAGATTCGCCTGTTTTTCAGGGGTGTTTTTTTAAAAACGAGATTTGAATAAGAAGGAGAAAACAATGGTGTTTGAGACTCACTGTATGTCATGTCCATGTACTGAACTCTTGTTATTTAACTATGCCAACATAAATTCAATTTCACATTCTAGGGGCACCTTTAAGCAACTTCAATAACATCTGGATACAACTTTACATGTGTTTTGTCTTGTACCATCACACTGTGTTTCCACTCAACACTTTCAAGTTTTGCTTGATCTATTTTATAGATATATTGAAGTTCTGAACAAAGGGAAATCAGGATACATTCTATGAAACAACAGAATAACTTTACTTTTTACTTTAATATTAATGATTAACAGTCTCACTTGATGTAAATATGTTTGTTTTTCTTTACACTTACTAGTGTACGTTTTTAAAGAAAAAATCATTTTGAATTTCACTTTTCCACATAAACAAAATGGTGTGACTAACTCAATATAACACATTATACAGCTCAACCTGGAAAATCTATCAAGATTACACAGGAAATATAGTAATTGTTGTATAATTGCTTCAATTCTCTTACTTGCACATCACATTTTCTACGAGCATCGTGAATTTTGACTGCTTACTCAGCTGGAGATTCACATCAAATAATCATCTGAACTCTTACAATCAGTAAAACTGACCAAACAGAGTCTAAAAGCATTTATGAATGTCTCAAGTATCACTACTGATCGATATTGATCTATACAAAACATTTTACAAACCTGTATAAAATGATAAGAAACACACATTAGTGTCTGCAGCGTTCTGGCGCTTTCTTTTAATGACTTTGCCCTTTGACCAGAACGTCATTTCTCATCGCTCTAGCGCAATGCACCACCTACAGGCCTATTTCAGAATAACCTTAAATCTATATAACATTAAAATAAGTTTTTTTAGACTCTTGTAAACACTTATACTGAAGACAGAGAGAAAAAAATAATAATTTTGGGGTACCTATTATAATTCAATACTACTATCTTTCCCTGTAATATTTTCCGTCCGTCACATGTACATAGAAAAAGTCTTAGATCTTTGAGTTTAGCTCATAAAAAATTTAAAAATGGGGGCAAAAACAAAAGTATTGAGTTTCTAATTTTGTTCTGTGTGTGTGTGTGTGTGTGTGTGTGTGTGTGTGTGTGTGTGTGTGTGTGTGTGTGTATAACAACCTCCAACCACTGTGGTGGTAAAAAAACTGCCAGCCCTAATATAAACAGTATTTTAGACTACTTCAGATCATCCTACAGTGACTAAATACACAAACATAAATGAAAGCTCAAGAAAATCTAATACAAAATGTGTAAAAAACTGGATTTACATTAGCTTCAAAATTTGTTTGATTAACATACAGGGATACAAACACAAAAAAGAGAGAGGTAATCGAAGCCCTCGCCCAGCGGCAAATATCCAGATACATTGCCACCAACCCCTGTCATCCCTATAGGCACATATATTAAAATGAAATTCAAATAAAGTTTTGACAAAAAAATGTTTTATAAAAAGATAAACCTCACATATTTCAGCCTTTAAATCATTTTTCACAAAAAAAGGTTTTATAAAAAGGTACACCCCTCACATATTTCAGCCTTTAAATCATTTTTATAAAAAGAATGAGTCAAACAAGATAAAATTACTTGACATTTACATTAATGCATATTAGCTTATCTTTTATTATTAACAGTAAAATTCGGTCAGATTTTCCCGTGGCGTCTGTCGTTGTTATGCAACTATGCACTGCGCTCTCCACAGCGACAAAGAGGTTTTAGTAGCAAATAGATTTCCACCACCGAAAAACGGTTGCTGTAGCTCTGCTACAAGATTTATTTACGGAGAAGAGAAAAACACCCATAGTGTTTGGGTGCATCCCCATCCTTCATGTTGACTGAGCTTTCAGTGTTACTACTGGTAGCTCACGGGCGACGTGTTGGAGACCCCAGAAAAAGATACACAGCAAGAGGAAACACTAGTGGTTCACATTTGCGCATACTGCTGTTCTGATTGTTTGGTGGAGGCAATCCAGAATTACTCTTGGTGAAATTATAATCAGTGGACACCGAAAAAAGCAAACAGAAGTTGTGCTTTGCCTACATGAACTGATTCTTGATCTATACCTCTTCCTAGTGCAGTGTATTTGTGGGCTTTTACCTGCTTGTTCAGACTCTTCCCTCCTGAGGTATTGTAGATGCTCATAACACCTATGGTGCCTAGAGGTTCCTCAACAGGGCCCCTAGCTCTCTTCGTTCTTGGGGTTTGAACAGTAGAGCTCAATACTGGTGTCACAGGTTCAGAAAATTCACACACAAACAAACTGTTCTACATTAAGATGAAACTGCAAATCTCAAGAAAGGTATCTGCATCACAAACAAAAAAAGTTCAAACTGTAAGCACTTTTTTTTTAATTTTGTTGGGCAGTTATTTGGTCACTACTTAACTCTGTGGAAATGGTTGTCAGGTACAATATAATATAATTCAGCTCGTTTTTGGGTTAGGTCTATGACAAGTGTAATTCTCAGACTATCAACTGCTATTTTTAATTTTAACGACATGTTACTTCAGTAACATTTGTGCATACCGGTATCTGAACTACTGTACATTTGGTGCACTATAGAGGGAATGCGCATGAAGTCGCTGCTGTTCCGCTCCCTGAGTGGCAGAAAGACGAGCTGCAGCATTTGTTTACAGCGTGAATGCCGTGAAAAACACACAAAACACTCCTAAAACGGGAAAGAGCTTTGCGATTGACTGTACAACTAGACTATATTCTGCATAATTGGATGTTTTTAAATAAACACTGACAAAAAACTATACAAGTTTTAGGGCTGGACGATATGATGATATACAGTATAACATTAATGTAAGTGATCACTCACATTTAGACCTATCTATATTGTATTTATAAAACGTTTACAGGCAAATTTTCTTAATTTTATTTCCCCGGCGTCGAAATCAGCCACATATAAATGTCAGGAAACACGATTCCTGGCTGCATGTCAATGTCCATGGATCACTGGATCTTTGATAATTTGTAAGGAACACTATATCGAGTCCAACTTTTAGTTTAAACTGATAATAGTTTTGTTTTACTCGTGTTTTCGCAGTTTCCCCTATTAACTCCAGCCACGCAGTAGCTCTTTTGCCGCTGAGGGGGGCGTGTTCCGGCGGGAAAGTGACGTTAATGCATTTCCTTTATATGGTAGATGTCATATGTTGAATTTAATGTTTCGATCTTTGCATATTTGTGTGCTTTTACTCATTTCTGTTATTGTCTGTGGATATTGTAACGGCCCTTAAAGTAGTTACTATGATTTCAAGTTGTAGTACCACTACCATGCCCCAGGGGGCTCTCCAGACTACTCCTCCTCTGGATAAAAGGCAGGGAGAAGTAGAGTTGGAGCATAAATAGTGACTTATATATATTTAACTAATATATATATATATTTCAGTTTTATTGATCAGTAATAGCCATTATAACAGAAGTAGCTTCAGTTAAACATACAGCAGAATACAACGTTAAAAAAGCCTAAATATAAGTTATGAAACTTCACTTTGCCCTCAGCCAAAACGATTTAACAGGGAACCATTTATAGATTAATGAGACCAAAAATCACCCGTTAGATATACACAAGACGAATTATATCTCATGTTTAACCACTAGACTAGAGACATCCGAGCCGGCGGCAAACTTCAGACGCACTGGCCGAGGTAAGGCTGTCCTCTGCGGGCTTAATGAGCGCCGAGCGCCCGGTGATCGCATCTTACAACTCCGAAACCGTCAGATCAAATTTTTAAATAGGCGCTATCTTTATAAACAAACCACATATTTAAGCTTTAAACAACTACATTGTCGACTGAAAAACTAATAAAACTACATTTCGTGACACAATAACAGTAGTATTTTTTCATTTATCCTCTGAACGTTACTATTACTAATTAAATCATGACCAAATACAACAAAAAACAAACGTTCAGTCTTGCCTGTGAAAGATAATTCCTCGAAAGCTGTTTTCAATTGTGTGGCGATTTGTACAGCCCCAAGCAGCGCACAAAACAGGCATTTTTCTCAATTCCCAGTATGAGAGGTATGGGAAAGTTGCCATCCCCAATATGGCGGCGCCGTTGACGTACGCTCCAGCGGCCAATAGGGCATCTATGTATTATATTATGTCTATGTGTTTGGTTGGAGAGAAGCATGGCCTCTTCTTGTGCTAACCTTATGCGTAGAATCTGGGTTGAGAAACTGTTGTTTTAAGCTCATCTAAGTAAGCGTTTTGTAGTGATGGGTAGATCGAGGCTTCGTGAAACACTGAAACAGTTGAATGTGCCATATTGTGCCGAGGCTTCGAAACAATCCGACACCCGTCTCCACGGTGACCCCTAGTGGTCAGAACAGTGTAAATGCAATATAAACCTGGGCCAAACATGCATGAAAACACCTTTTAAAATCTATTGTGAATTTTTTACTAAAAGTAAAATCTTTCAAATGCAATTATCTAATGTTCTAATAAGATTATCATGTGTAAACGTGTTCTTTTATCAATTGTTAGGGTTTGTTTTGTTTGTCCTATGAATGGCTCAGCTAAACAGACAAATAAGACTATTAATTACCTCATTTTAATTATACTAATGTCTAATTAAAACATCTACAAATGTATAAAACTGATCAGATATCAGGTATACCCACAGACACAGAGTTACCCACAGTTCATTGTTGCTCATGAATCACGATTGCTGCTCATTGCAGCAGTGAACCATCGAAATTTCGAAGTGTTTTGAAACAGTTATGACATAACGAAGCCTCGTTCACTGAAATCACGTGACTTTGGCAGTACGATACACGCTCCGAACCATTGATTCGGAACCAAAGATTTGTAAAGGCTTCGAAGCTTCATGAAGCAGTGTTTAGAAATTGCCATCACTAGTGTTTTGTTGATTTTGTGATGTTAACATTTGTATTTGGTGGGTTATGTCTTATTTGGGTCATTTCATGTGATTATGTTTGGTGCTAATGTTAGCCTTTAGAAAGACTTCTCGTACATCACTCACCCACTATGGTTATCTTTCTTATACTGGGTTGAGAGAGACATCGTCTATCCTATGCTGTACTGTTTCGTATGTTTTACGGAGTTATGCCAATGTCATCATTGGATAAATTGAATCAACTGATAACAGGGATGTTTGAGTGCTGCAAGGACACCGTTATTGCAACGTACCCTAAACTGAAGCCTGAATGGATTGAAGCTAGAATTTGATGTTGAATGGACTGTTTGCTCCTTTCTTGTTTATCAAACCTCTCTCTTCATATGGTGACTCTGTCTTGATGATTTTGTGTGGAATATTTGATATAAACACTTCTGTGTTTGGACTTATGGTTTGAGTTTTTCATGAATCTGGTTAAATCCATTATAGTTAAGAGAGTCCTCCCTTATAAATGTATGTGTGATGCGCCCATCTGAGAGTTATCAGTTGGACGGTTACAATATGTCTCAGCATCACAGTCTTCACTTTGCTCTGAATCAGTAAAGTCCAAGTTATCTGACAAAAAAAAGGATACAAAAAGTTAACATTGCCAATGTAACAATGTTCAATGAAAATTACACTTGTGCACGATCTAAAGGCCAGGATACACTGCACGATTTTAGCAATCCTATAAGATAATTACAAATCAAACTGTGTGCAACATGACATCATGTTTTTGCGTAAACATACACGCCTCTTTCAAGTCAAGTGGTGTGTTATCTATACGCATTTTGAGCTATCCGTGTGTATGCGTGTATGTCTACGGCGTTAAATGTCCGAGTGATACCGCGTGTATGTGCACGCCGTTAAATGTCCGAGCGAAACGAAGCAAAATGTAGATCTAGATCAGTGGTTTTCAAACCCTGGGTCGCGACCCTCGGGTGGTAATAATGAAATTATTAATAATAATGAAACAACGAAACAAACTGAATGCTTCTCCTGACATGCGTGTTGCCCTCTCGTCCTGCGAACCGGCTTGGGACCAGATTATGCATTACCCTTCTCATACACAAAACACACACACGTTCGCTCAATCGGCAGCAACACACAAACACTCGTCGTTCCTTCCTATGGCTGTCAAAGTTACTCAAAAATGACGTTCGAATATTCCCTCCTAAATAAAACACACATATTCGAACAATTCGAACATCTGGTTGTGCATTACGTCAATAACAGGACGAATTAATACAAAGAGAGACAACTACTCGCACTCGCAGGCACTCTTTCTCTCTGTCGCCCTCACGATCACCCTCTCTGCGCATAACGGTTTAATGAACAATAACAATAAACAAATGTTGAGTGATGATCAAGAGTTTTGCGCAAGCAATTTAAGGTCGCGACTCTTGTCCCAAATATAGCAGGCTTCATTCAGTGATTGAAACAAATAATATTAACATTAATTAAAGTTTTACAGTAGAACCGACATTGAACTCTCCGAGCAGTGAACATGGAACTTTTCCTTGACATAAAACTGGTAAATAATCAAACCAGTGGAAGCCTGCAGTGCATGGAACTGCTGTATATAACCTTACCTACCTTATTCATGCAATAAATAAGAGTAAGAAATAAAAAAACTTTCAGTAGTGCTGTGCCAGTGCGACTCCTAGACCTGTCACCTAGCCCTTACGCGTGTTTTTCCACATTTGAATATTAACTTTCACCTCGAAATTCTGTTTTTTAAACTATTCGAATATATATTCGAATTTAGAATATTAGTACAATTCGTACCATTCAGCGCAAGCACCGCTCAACTGTGATGTTCCAAGCTCATTTTGTGCATGTGAAAATGGATGATTTTTTTTCCTGTCGATATTGCAACTTGAGTGAAGTTGCTACAAAGCCTATCAAATACATCGCAATGTTGAAACATTTTGATTCTAATGAGAGAGTAAGTGAGCATAATGCCCTTTTACTTTCGCTTTAAATGATTTAGTTTTGGCTTGTTTATAGTTATTATTTTTTTATTCTTGTTTTGTTCTGTAGGCCTATATAATGAATATTACATTTAAAGAGTTTGTTGTGGAATATGTTGTGTATTTTTTAAGCATGCAGCAGACGGCTATTAATTGGTTAAAATTCCTGTATGTAGGCCTATAGCTGATCAAATTATTTCAGAATCTACTTTGCGTTGCAATCGCGTCAAGGATCAGCAAGTGCACGTGCATCATCAAAAGTGGTTAAAAAAAGTGCTGAGATGATTTTTGTCTGCGCACACAGCTATGGGTCGCGTCAAAAGAAAAACAAAAAAAATGGTCCCTCTTGAAAAAGTTTGAAAACCACTGATCTACATCTGGGAGCGATATTTGTTTTCCTAGGATGTAGGGAGACTCATAAATGGCATTAACCCCAGTGACGGGTAGGTTTAGGGAGGGGTTGGGGTAGGTCATATATTTATGTATACAGTAATGTAACATTAAGTCAACAGCGTCATAAACACGCCGAAAAGCGATGGAAATACGAATTGGCGTGTCATACATACGCCATTTCATGAGATCAGTCTGCTGTGTGACATGGATCTATTAAACTTGAGTAAGACATGTATGTAGACTGTACGATGATGACTCATAGGCTACGATGCAAGTTTCTATAGAAGAATAAAATGTCATCAAGATGCACTAGTGGTAAAAAAGGACCATGATCACACATTGGCAGTTGTAGTTTTTATGTGTGCTGAAAAAAAGAGAAAGTGGCGTAAGAGGAAGGAAAAGAGCTTGAGGTAAGCGTTTTAAATTTTAGCACCATGTCCTGCTTATTTCATGTCACATTGTTATTGGCTGGTTAGTAGATGTAGGTCGTAGCAGCAAACGCACTGTGTGATGATCATACTAAATTTCTGACACAGTCTTGAGACCAAAGATAGCCTACGACAATTTTGTGACAGTGACATTGACCGTCATTGAACCTCTCTCACTGTAATGACATAGGACCATCAAATAGCAGCCACGATCACAGAAATCGGCATGATTAGTTTCACGATGGCAATCTTTCATCTGGGACAGCCGAAAATGTGCAGTGTGTCCGGCTTAAGGCAGAGGTCTCCATCCCTGTTCCTGGAGAGCTTCTGTCCTGAAGATTTCAGCTCCAACCTTAATCAAATGCACCTAAATAAGTTAATCAAGGTGTTCAGGGTTGCTTGATAATTACAGACAGGTGTGTTGGAGCAGGGTTGGAACTGAAGTCTTTAGGACATTAGCTCTCCAGGAGCAGGGTTGGAGAGCCCTGATCTAATGGTGCGTTCACGTGCTATGGAAAATATGATATTTTCCACTGTGTTGCGTTCAAGTGCTTTTGTTGTCGTAATGTAGTAAAAAGATGGAGATCCAGACCTGTTATTTTGCTAAAACTATTTTAGATTGCTTAAGTCATCTGCTACAGCAAGAAAAATGATTTATCAAAACTCAAACAGTAAATAATATGCTGTATATTTTCTAGATCATGAATAGTACATATTTTTACCATTCACGACTCTCGCGTTGCTCTCTGCTTTTTTGAAAAGGTCAAAGGTTATCTTATCTCGGCAACTCGTGCATCAAAATATTCTACGAGCTGCCCAGTGGAAAATACCACATGAGGGGCGTTCATGTGCATTTTTCACGTCGGCTTTTGGTATTTACCATAATTACAATAGCACGTGAACGCACCATAAGGTCTGCATGTCAAGGATTATCCTGCATACCTTGAATTTCAATGTCTTCCAGTGTTTTCCCCTTAAGATTTGAAAAAGGTGCCTTTCTCCATCCCAAGTAACAGTTTTGATATCTGGGCTAGTTGTGTTATGGCCTCTGGAATTCGATAGTACTCTCGGTGCACACTAATATCATGGCCCAGAAAGTCTGCAACTTGGTCGAGCTCGTGAATTTTTAAAATTTTACACCTGAGACAGAGTTGCAACATGCTTTCGCAGTTGTGTTGATTTGAGGAATTAAGTTTTTTTTGCACCACACTCATTGGTGTAAATCATCAGACAATCTTGTCCTCGATGAGGAGTCAAACAACTTGGTCTCCCAAAGAGGAATGTGTTTTCTTCTGGGACGCCACACTCTTTTCTTCGGCTAATGAGGTGTGTTAAGGCATCAACCATGTCTGGCGACCCCTTTTACCCCTAATCTCCACCCGACTAAAATGCGCACAGAGTTTTTTTATTTTATTTTGTTAGGCCAGCAGCGACATACGCATGGAGGGGAGCTGTGTCCCTTTCATTTCGTTTTTTAGTTTTATCTTAGCAACCTCTCCTCCACGTCTTCGGTTGAAAATAATTACTTTTGCCAGTGTTGCTCTGGAAAGTTCCCCATAGGCTTGTGCTAAATGGGTTTTTTTTCAGGTTCTCAGATGCTGAATCTGCAACCTTTTCAAGATGCTGGTGAAGACACTGAACATCCTCTGTGAATGGGGTGGTGGATGGTTTGTTGAAGTGTGCCTCACTTAAAGTAGTCAATGCTGTGTGTGAAATAAGTTCAGCCCAGTTTGCACTGTACAGTTTTTTTAAATGTCTGGGTTGACCTTTTCCCCCCAGTGTCTTCTGCCATGTATAATGTCACAGATCTTTGGCAGTGAGTGGCCCAACTTGAGAGCAAGGCTAGGAGTTTGGTAGGAGTGCTTTTCATCATTAAAGCCAGAGACCTTACAGCTTGGATAAGAACATTAAAATTTGCAGGTCTTACAGCATCCTCAAGCGTCTGTATTGTAAATTCTATTTGCAGGATCAGAAGTTTACCAACTTCCCAGAGCTTCTGCCGAGTATACTCATATTTAGTGGGATCCTGTCCATGTTTATTAAAAAGTGATTGGGCCAGCTGCAGAATGCAGAAGTCCCTCTGGACAGCAGCAGAGATGTCATCATCCTTCATTACAGTCAACAGCTTCCAAACACACATTGGTTGACACAGGGCTGCGTTAGACATGGTTGCCAATGAGAAGAACCTGGTCCTTCCTAGGGCTGGGTATCGTTCAAAATCTTTCGATCCGGTGCCAATTTCGATACCTCAGTTTCGATACCGGTTCCTAACGATACTTTTTTCGATATTAATTTTATGAAATCTTTTTTAACAATATTTACATAACACATTACCTCAGAAAAACTTTGGTTTTATTTTTTTCAGTTTGACTCATGCTCCTTAGTGCACAAAGGGCAAAAAACGTTTTATAAAGAGCTCATGCTCACCAAAGCTGATTTTTTTAAAATAAAAAATACAGTAAAACTTGTAATATTGTGAAATAGTATTACAATTTAAAATCTTATTTGAATATATTTCAAAATGAAATTTATTTAAATGAATTGAATTCAAAGTTGAATTTTCAAAATCATTACTTCAGTGTCACATGACCCTTCAGAAATATGAAAACAGTTTGCTGCTTAATATTTTGGAAAATATGATACATTTTTTCATGATTCTTTGATGAATAAAAAATTCAAAAGAACATAATTTATTTAAAAACGAAACATCTTGTAACATTACACATGTTTTAATGTCACCTTTGATAATTTTAATGCATCCTTGCTGAAAAGAAATTCTGACTAACCAACACATTTTTGGACGGCAGTGTACATTCAGTAAGTTATTATTTATGGCAATATAAACACTGTCAGAGTGGTCAACAAGGTATCTCTTCATTTACCAATCGAAGAGGAGCAACTATTATGTTTACTCTGTGCACTGTCAAGGTCTTCATCATATTTGACGTGGTGGACGTGGTACCAGTCTTTGCAATTATTTTGCCGCATAGGCCTACGGCATCGCGCGCTGTTGGCATCGAGCCTAGAGAAATGTTCCTACACTTTTGATCGACTTTTCCACATCTTTAAGGTATTATGTGTGTGTGTGTGTGTGTGTGTGTGTGTGTGTGTGTGTGTGTGTGTGTGTGTGTGTGTGTGGTGTGTGTGTGGTGTGTCAGTGCTCGCGTGAGTCGCGTCTAATAATAAGTATGCGCGTGGAGAGTTTGTGCGTCCACGCGCACGCCTCATATGAGTATGTGCGCGGAGAGTTCTACGTTTGCGTGTATGTGCATTTCATGTGTATTTGTTTGAACACTGACGTTGACGAGATAACTCCATAGGTATCGAAATCTGGAACCGAACAACATGTCATTTTTCGATACTCAATAGTATCGAGGCAATTCGATCGATACCTAAAAAGTATCGAACTCGGTACCCAGCCCTAGTCCTTCCTGGCTCTGTACGATCCGCTTTCACTGGCTTGGAAAGGCAATTTCGAACGTTTGATGATATGACAGATATAGATGGATAAAAGACAAAAGCTAGAGGTAATGGATAAAGTATGTGCGATAAAGATGGAAGAGAAAATGTTAAAGTAGCAGTGTTAGAGACAGTGTCAATGAAATTATGATGGATGGACAGAAATAATCTATACTGTCAATCTTTCCTTTTATTTATTTTGAGAAATAAATGAGATAATGTTACTAGAAAAACAGGAGGGTGTGAGTGATTCAAATATATTGAGGGTAAAAGAAAGTGGTCCGGAAAAGGAAAAAGATCATTCGAAATGTGATAAGGCATAAGAGTGTATAAACAGTATGAATAAAAGTAACACTAAGAAATAAGAAAGATGAGAGAATAGGAAATGCTACTAAAGAGATGAATTAGAGCTTAAGAAAAAACTTAAGGCAGACATTGTGAAAGTGTGACAGGCAGACAAATGGAGTGTCTGATATTAAAAAAATGAAAGGAAGAAAGAAAGAAAATATATTACTTCTAAGAACAAAATACTTAACCTTACACTAGGGATGGCTGAGGCGAAACAGTCGTTCCGAAGCTTTGCGAGATCCCGAAGCGCAGATGATTCGAAACACTGATTCGAAGCGTGATTCAAAACACCCATGTCACGTGACTATGGCCAAACGAAGCCTCGAAGTGTTTCACGAAGTGTTTCATCAGGTGTGATCCGCCGAATCAGCGTTTGATTGACACGGTCGGAAACAGACCACACAATCGAACATCTGTATAA
Organism: Chrosomus eos; assembly: GCA_036326025.1. Taxonomy (NCBI): domain Eukaryota; kingdom Metazoa; phylum Chordata; class Actinopteri; order Cypriniformes; family Leuciscidae; genus Chrosomus; species Chrosomus eos. Next base: position 53,011,694 of record CM070821.1, on the reverse strand, counting down.
AAGTGAAATCAACGCATATTGACCTCGTGGGTTTTTGTGAGAGGAGTTTGATTTTGAGATAGCGGATTTTGGTGATATAGTGACATTTATAGTGCGATTTGTTTAGTTATATTTAGGCTTACATTTAAATTTACACAACACATTGACTGATAGTCTAGACACAGAGTATACATATAGTGACACATTAATATAGATATAAATATATATAGTCAGCTAGATTAATAGATAGATGGATACATATATAGATAGATTAAAGATATATAGGCTACATATATAAATACATCAGATCATAGACACATATTATAGATACATATCGAATTACATAGATTGTAGATACATATATCTAATTACATAGATAGATTAGAGATTCATATCTAGATAGATTTGGATAGATAGATAAATGGAGGCTCCCCAGATGAGATGCTGTACATCTGTGGTGTGGGAGCATTTCCATTTAGAAACCCCAAATAAAGTGAGATGTGTATTGTGATCGGCAGCTCGCCTACTGCAACAATACATCATCCATGATGCGCCATTTGAGGAGCACTCATCCTGCCATTTTGCAGGGTGCAGAGGATGGCATTCCCCCTGTACCTAGGCCTGCTACTGACCTATGCTACTGACACTGCTGGGCCATCTAAGCAATGCATTGTTTGAAACACAGTAGAAACACAGGACAGTTTATGGGAACTTTTTGATACTCGTATCCATCAAATCCAGATGATACACAATGCTACAGCTGATGCCACAATGGAAGTGAAAAAATACATCAACGATGCGTTTTTGCCCAGAACTCATGATCCACTAACTTACTGTAAAGAGAGAGCAGTAATCTTTCCTCATTTGTATGTCCTAGCTAAAAAATATCTTTGCATGCCAGCAACAAGTGTCCCTTGTGAGAGAATTTTTTCAAAGGCTGGAGAAATTATCTGTAAAAAAAGAAGTAGGCTGAGTCCTTCAACAGCAGAGAAATTAATATTTTTGAATAAAAATATGTAAAAAAGTGAGACATTGTGGCTTGATTTATTTTTATTAATATTCATTTTGCATGAGCAAAATAACATTATTCACAGTAAGAAGCCTTTAGGTTACAAGATTCACATATTAGAAAAGTGCAATAATAAAAAAACAACAAATTGTCATGGCTCGTCAAGGTTGTTTTCAGATCAACACCTGCAAGTGACCACTAGGTGTCACCGTTCAGACAGGTGTCGGATTGATTCGAAGCCTCGAAACAATATGGACCATTTGGTTCAACTGTTTCATTGCTTCACGAAGCCTCGATCTGCCCATCACTACCTTACACCTCACACCAATCCACTTAAAAGCAGAACAGGGTCCACTACAGCTGTTACATTTATCCAAGCTTGATACTACCGAGGAGATTACGTCATGTTTGCAATTCTGTAAAAAAAAGAATTTAACTTGTATAAACAAAGTTCAGCCTAATTCCTTGTTATAAAAATATGGCTGAGTGCTCATAGAAATGATTACATGTCTAGCTAATGTGATCATGACCATTTCAAACAGCAGTGTTAAATTAGGGTGGAGCCTCTCCAGGAGCAGGGACTCCTTACCGACAAACCCTTTCTAGGTTACATTCACACACACAAATTACAAATCACCTTCTCTGATCCATCATCAATCACAAAACCATTGGACTGTTGTTCCGTCTCAGATATCACCTATGAAATATTTTTAAACATTTGTAAACAAAGATAAGCAGAAAAACACGTGTACTGCTTTATGAAAAATGGTAAATAAAACATTTATTTTAGCTAACCATTTACTCTAAATGCCTTATTGGATTTACAAATCAATACGTCTTTGACAATTGATAAACATTAGAAATAAACGCATATTTCCAATGGTAAACCAAGGTCCAATGGTTTTTCTCTTTTAAAAAAAAGAGATCTTGTGGGAGAGGGGAAAAAAAGGAGTTTAATGAAGATTTCAGAATAACAGATAATACAGGTGAATTCATAGATTAACAATCATTTTGCCAAAACTTAAACTGTACATCAATTGAGGATCTATCTCAGTTGAAATCATATGAGAACAAATAAAACAGTTTGATTATAAATACATGCATTTGCATAATTGCTTTTACATATATACTCTGCTGCGGATCACAGTTGACCAAACCATCAGACTGTTCAGTTTCAGAAGTCACCTGTGTGTATTCAAAATTAAGTACTTTAACTACTCCACATGAATGAAACTTTTAAAGGGCACCTCTTATGCAAAATTCACTTTTACATGGTGTTTGAACATAAATGTGTGTTGGCAGTGTGTGAGCAAAACCACCCTAGAATGATAAAAATCCACCCAGTGTTTTTTTTTTACAATTTCTTTTTTACAATTTTTTTTACAAATCATAAGCACTGTCTCAGAACGAGCTGATCTCAGATACTGCGCTTTGTGACGTAGAATTGCGCAAGCCCCACTGACGTGGTTTGATTGACACTGTGGTTTTGGCATAGACCCCGCCCTCGGTGATCTGTACATCCTCCATTGTTTCAACGACAGCCGGGTAATGTCTCATAAGAAACATAAGTGTTCTGTTGTGGGATTTAATAATGTACATAGTAGTTTTCACTTAGGCCCTGTTTACACGAGAACGATTACGAGTGAAAACGTAAAAATATTTTTACGGATGTGCCTTTCGTTTACACGGCGACGGCGTTTTGGGGGCTTAAAAAACGCAAAAAAGTGAAACCACCCTTCAGAGTGGAAATCTCAAAAACGCTCCGCCGTCGCGCTCCCGTCTAAACGCTAAAAACGCAAATCTGCTCACGTTGTCTCTTGTCGCGTACGTGTTTACGTCACAGGCATGCGCTAGTAAAGGAAAATAACAACCAACATGTCGAATTATTTCCATACGTCGGACCTTCAAGTTGCCCTAGCAGCTCTGATAAACGAACTAGAGTCTTTTCAGTAGTTGTACAAAATATTTTCAGACATTGGTTTGTTGTGTTGCAGTGCTTCACATTGCCACCTAGCCGCCTGGAGTGCATACTACATCGTATTTCACACACGTTTGCGTCACCATATGCACGCAGATTTCCCTTCCATAACGCTCGTCTAAACGCAGAAAAAAAGTGACAACGCAACGCCACTTTTGCGTTTTCTCTTCAGCTCGTTTCCGTGTAAACATAGCCTCACTTCCGACATCAGAGCCACTGAAAACGCAGTGGATGGATTTTATTTACGAAGGAAAGGCGCCACTTAAACTTCCAAAATACGTTTATGTTTGCGCAAATCATTTTCTGACTGACTGTTTTGTGAACGAGGGTCAATTCAAAGCAGGTCCTTCTTCAAAGTTAATCCTCAAGTGTGGATCGTTGCCTACTGTTCGCGACCCAACGTCACCTCCAGAAGAAGTAAGTGTATTTCATGATTTTTGAGTAAATAGTCATTTCAGTCGATGTCAGCCAATTCAACAACAAATGCGTCTAAAGTTGTTTTCGTCGTCGTAGAATGTCTGTGTATATAATTTAAACCTTATTTATATAGTGTGTAACCCACGTTTATAAATATATTTTTTAAAGATATTGTATAAAAACTGTGTATGTTCTGTAGCCATCTTCTCACATTTGCCACATAAGCACCTGTACGACAAGTAGCCTAATGTAAACATGACGCAACAGGTCTCTCGCATAAATGTAAATTCTTTGTACGTAGCAAACGTTATCATAGTATTTGTGTTTGTTATAAGTACATAAATATATCAAATAACCATTCCGAGACGTCCTGGGGCCTGTTTCAACAAGGAGGTTCAACCAACTCTGAGTTAAAACTTGAACTCTGAGTTGACTTACCCTGAGATGGGAAACTCTGAGTTTTCGGTTACAGAACAGCTGAAATTAGTTGGTTCAATCAACTCTGAGTTGACTGACTCTGAGTTAAGCGCGTGCACCACAACTATAAAAAGCCATTATCAATGGAGCGCAGATATTATGAGTCACCATGGCAACAACGCCAGACAAAAAGAGGTGTTGGGTGTAATTAATTACCAAGTAATCTAAATATTGTAATTTAATTAAAGGGATTACTCTTAATTCTTCTGTAATTTAAAATAAAATATGATACAATTACATTAAATAAGCTACTGCATAGACTATAGACCAATTCAGTATAAAACAATAGTGGATTTAACATACATTTTTAAAAGGTATATTTTTTATGTAACCTTCTCCCTCTACACACTTTGATCAATTCAAGAATAATTCATGCAATTGTACATTGTTAATTTGAAAGCATTAAAAGTGCAGTTTGTTGTCTCTCCTTGTATTGTTCAAGTGGTTGAGGTTGATAAAGGATTTAGTAATTAGTAATATGTAGACCAATACTTTCTAAAGATAGTAATTATTACATTAATCTAATTACACTGTTGAAGATGTCATTTGTAGTTAGTAATTCATAAATATTTTAGAGTAACTTACTGTTATAATATCAGAGATGAAACTGGAAGAATGTTATTCAACCTAAAGTAGGCTACTATTACTTTGATACATTTTTACTTAAGTACAAGTAAAAATACCAGCCTAAAAATCTACTCAAGTAAAAAGTAGCTAATTTAAAATGTGAGTAAAAGATGCTGAGTTACTTGTTTAACAGCGGGGGGTGTGGTGGGGGACTCTCCCATGTAGGGTTGTAACGTATGAGAGATTCACAGTATGATAACCGTCTCAGAAAATATCGCGGTTTATGGTATTAAACAATTATTAAATATATAAACTGTATTATTAAATTACAGTTATTATTATCATCAGTTAAAATGACAGTTAAATAAATTAAACATTTGTTCAATAAAACATATTTAATCAACTAATTTCAATAATTGATTATGAATTAGATTAACATCTTATTTTTTAGCATTAATAACTTATTAAATTATGTTAAATTATTGAGTTCTATGAAATGATTTTTATTCTGATTTTCTTTTAATGATTTAATACAAATATATTATCAAAAACGGTGGTAATCAAATAAAAGTTTAGCAAACGTTTTAATCCTTTTATTTTTTGGCAAAGTGCTGCAAAACAGATTTAGTCAATTAAACCATGGACAAACAATATATATTCTTTAAAGAATGTGTCATTTTAGTATTATTGTTGGTGTTTAAACACCACTTCCTCTTTAAAAAAGGGGAGGAGACCGCAATAAACTCTGGGTTTTCTGAAGAAAACCTGCTCCCGACCAGGTTAGGTTCACAGAGTAATTTACCATGGTAACTGACTCTGAGTATAAGTTACCTCTCTTTCAGAAACGGGCTTGACTTACCCTGCTTTCTCAGGTTTGACTTACCTCCCTTTCTGAAACGGAAAACCCAGAGTTTCCCTCATTTCAGGGTGAACATACTCAGAGTTTTCACTTAACCTGCTTTCTGAAACAGGCCCCTGGTCCATTCTCATTTGTGTTTCTTCTGCCGGAGTCTCTTCATCATCTGGGTCTGATTCAAACATGTACGGCTGAATGGCATACAAAACAGCGGGTCTCTCACTCTCTCAGCTTCTGCTTCTACCGACTGTATATTGCCATAGGTATCAAGTTACGCCCTCATCCAAAGGCAGGGCGGGGATATGCAGCTCATTTACATTTAAGGTGGTATACACAAAAACAGCCCTTTTTAAAACAGGCCCCAAAAATGACATTTTCAAATGGTTATAATAAATTAACCGTGGGGTATTTTGTGCTGAAACTTAATAAAATACATTCTGGGGACACCCAAGACCAATATTACATCTTGTAAAAAGGGGCATAATAGGTGTCCTTTAAAGCACATTAGGAACTTCCAACTCTGTCATAAATCATCACTTAAAATCACAAAAATCAATCATTTAAATCACAAAAATCAATCATTTAGCATTAATATCTTTAGGTTTATATAATGTTTTCATTTGCAACATGGTTTTTAATTCAACATTTTTTTAATTACAACAATGGGTAACACTTTATTTTATGGTGTCCTTGTTACATATGTTACATGTACTTACCGTAGTAGGGTGGTTCTGCAACTACGGGCACTTTTAAGTCCCAGCAGTGAAATTTTAGATTCATGTTAAAATTTGTCATTTGATGTTTCATAAATATATTCACAGTGCTATTACACACCTTGACAAAAATATAATTACTGATTAATGTGATTAAATATAATATTATGAAGCATTTATAGCTCAAAACACCATTTTTGTTAATGTCCCACACCTGTGGTCTCAATGTTGAGATACATAAAATAAGCTAATTTAATTACAATTTGACATTATTTCAAATGGAATTGTTTAATATACAGATTCATTTACAGCATCTTAAAATTCTATATATTTTTTACTGATCATTTTTATGATTTTTTTAACCCTTTGATGCGCAAGCTATGGAAACCCCTTCTAATGCGCAACATGGGTCTAAAAAGACCCGTATTCATTTCCTATGTTATTTCATGCATGGCTGAGTGTTTCTTTGCTGAATCTTTAAAATATATCTATTTTATCATTTGTTATTCCAGGTATTCATTAAATATCTTGTTTTTTTTTTCTTTTGAGATCAATTTATTTAAGCATTTAATATTCCATGATCTATAAATTCCATGATTTATAAATATTAAAAATTTCTTGTTTTCAATTTAAAAAAAAATATTATTTTATTTATTTCTAGGTTGTGTGTTACTATATCGAATTTACTTATCAAGCATGATAAAACAAAATAATAAAGACAACATTTTGTCAAATTAATCATTTTAGCAGTCATTTAGACAAACACTTGAAATGTTTATTTGCCACTTTGTCTCACATAGCATTCACATATCATCACAGATAACTGATAACACTGAAATTGTAACTGTATTGAATTGAATTGTGGTGAATGTGATCAAATAAAAGAAAATACAAAAATCAAAATAAAATCACACTGGTACAGCGGCATCTGTACTGTTAGGCCTTCTACATGTAAATAAGCTTTAAAATACAATCTTTTTTTAGCTAACATTAGCTAGAATATGTCACCAGCTAGCTTTAGCTAATAGTGTTGGACATGTTTCTCCTTCTCACAAGTAATTTCTCTCTAGGATTACAAGGTCAAGGTAACCATAGCCTAATATTCAAATATTATGTCCATCTTTTACAAAATATAAAATATTTTCTGTGGTTAAAATAAAATAAGACTTGCATCAAATATACAAAAGCAGCCGTGTTGAGTTGTGAAATGTGGGGCAGGTGAATAGTATTCTGCAGTAAATGTTCCTACTTGCAACAATGTGCAAATATCAAAGGTTTCTATATGGGTCATTTTTGACCCATGTATGTAAAATTGATGTAGGAAAAAAAAAAAAAAACGGTGTTTTTTTATAAAGAAAGAAAGGAAACATTAACATAATGATTTTTGGAAATCAAAAACAAAATATTTAATGAAAACCTGGAATGAAAAAAAAAAAAAAAAAAAAAAAAACGGTTTCACTTTATTTTGATGGACCCTTTAACACATTCTGTTGACTATAAGTAACGGTGCACCTACATGTCTCCTAACTCTCAGTAGAGTATTAATAGACTGGTAGGGTTAGGGTTAGAATAAGTTGACATTTAGTTGCATAGATACTTATAGTCATGTAATGAGAGTTAGTTGACATGTAGTTGCAAAGTTACAATCAACAGAATATTCAAAAGGGACCATCAAAATAAAGTGTTACCTAAAAAACATGTCTTTTAAAGATTCAGCAAAGAAACACTCAGCCATCACTGAAATAACATAGGAAATAAATTCGGGTCTTTTCAGACCCATGTATGTAAAAAAAAAAAATGAAGAAATGAAGAAATACAAAAACTGTGTTTGTTTATAAAGTAAGAAAGGAAACAATGATTTGTGGAAATCAAAAACAAGATATTTAATGAATACCTGGAATAACAAATCATAAAATAGATATATTTTAAAGATTCAGCAAAGAAACACTCAGCCATGCATGAAATAACATAGGAAATGAATACGGGTCTTTTTAGACCCATGTTGCGCATTAGAAGGGTTGCGATACAAAAGCGATTTTTATTCGAAAAGTAAGAAATGAAAAATTTCAATTAGGATTTTTAATGATCTAAAACAAGTTAATTGAAGAATACCTGGAATACTGAATGATGAAATTAATTTCTTGCAAAGATATAGAAAATGAAAACTCAGTCGGGTCTTTTTAGACCCATGTTGTGCATCAAAGGGTTAAACTAAATGTGCATGTACCACACTTTTGAGTCCTTACCGCAACAATGAAAAAAAGCTTTTATTATGAAGTTTTATCGAACACAAACAAGTCTAGTTTCTATGGAAACAGAAATTACCACTTGAGCACATTGCTGACAGACTGGGCCACCACACTACATCACTCACAAGATACCAAAAAAATAAGGTAAACATCATCTTTTCTGCTCTAGTATTTATTGTGCGTCCTTACCATTCAGCTTAATAATTGTGTATTTTGAACTACATTTTAAAAATAAATGTATATTACTGTTGAATTTATGTATATTAAGATGCTAAGCGTCTAAACTAATTTGGTAGGCCTTGCTAGCTGCCAATTAGCTAAAATATATGCAAATATGTCATTTCCGAAACATGTCTTTACCGCAGCAAATTTAGGTGTTGCGTTTAAGACTTTGTGTTGCGGTAGAGACAAATTCAAGGTTTACTGTATATTAAATTACAAATATTCAGTATATTATTAGTACTGAAGTATATATTAGTATATATATTAGTATATATAAACATGCCATTTTTAACCCTAGATTTTAACATTGTGTCCTTACCGACACATGATGTCATTACCGCAGCACTGCTCTATTTTCATTTTTTTTACATTTTCATTTGCAAAAAAAAATATTTTTACACTTAAGCTGAGATGATTAACTCATTGAAATTGCAACATCTGTCATAAAAAGTTAAATGTGTTATCTTTTGTGTGTATGGAAACAATTGACATCTGAAGTTGCTGTACATTTTTACATGGCATAGAAAAAAACATTAAATTCCCTATTTTGTATATTATATTTTATATCATTATTTACAAATCTGCATCAAATTTGAAAAAGCTATTTAAATATATATATTTTTTATAGAAATTACTAAAGAAAAATGTATAAAAATGAACGTTATTGTAACGTTGCGGTAAGGACACTTTTTAAGAAGATGACCCGAAAAACATAAAAAATAAACATGTTCCAGACTAAAATCTTAACGACTACATTCTATTTTGTGTACATGTTTATATGTATTACAGACTGTGATGGTTAAAATTGAAATTCATAGAGGTTGTTTTTTTTTTAAATTGGGATAGTCAAAAGTGCCCGTAGTTGCAGAAACACTTAATAACAGTAAATTATGCATAATTACATGCAACGAACCCTCAACCAAACCCTAATGCTACCCTAACCCTATAGGAAGGACATGTAGTTAACTATTATTACTCAGTACTTAAATATATAATTACACTGTAACAATGACACCTTAAAATAAAGTGTGACCCAACAATGTTATAAAACCTCTCTGACTATACTGGGGACATTCAAAACCACTCCACGTGTTGAAGCTTAATTTGCTCAGAAAACTATGCAGAGCCAAATCAGAGGTAGAAATATTGTCTGTAAATAACTTGCTTCTCCATGGCCAGTCAGAATCCCCATAATTGTACGTTATCTCCTCCCAGGGCTGATGTCATTTATCGCGAACAAGCAGAGATGGGGCTTCCGGTCCACAGTAATCGTTCTCATTTTACTGTTGGGGTTCTTGTGGTTATCATTCACAAGTCTCCCCAAAATATCATCTTCTTGATGATCTTCTATCATCTTCAACCCCGAAACAGCAAGAACACAACACTAACTGCATGGTGTAACACTGACTGAATCACACTAGTCATTGCACGTATCACACAATAATTAAATCATGTTTCCTGCCAGTCTTCACCCTAATGTATCATTACTGCAACTGGAATGGAGTCAGAAAAAGCTGACTTTGTATCTCTGTTTGACCTACAACTTTGCACATTTTCCAAGACAGTGAACAATGAGGTACATTACAGTTTTTTTTTTTCGATTACTAAACGACAGTGAGCACAACTGGAGCTACATGTGCAAAACTCTAACTACAGTCTGCACTACCAACAGTCACCTGAGCTAAACAGTTCACATCACCTGCAAAACGCATTCCAAGCAACACAACTCTTAACACATGGCTCAACACAGGCTCCGTGCAGCCAAACACTACACAACCCTCACTGAGATAACACACACTGTCACTCAGAACACACTGAGAGTAAAAACACTACACAACCCTCACTGAGATAACACACTGTCACTCAGAACACACTGAGTAAAAACACTACACAACCCTCACTGAGATAACACACTGTCAGTCAGAACACACAGAGAGTAACATCACTACACAACCCTCACTGAGATAACACACTGTCACTCAGAACACACTGAGTAAAAACACTACACAACCCTCACTGAGATAACACACTGTCAGTCAGAACACACAGAGAGTAACATCACTACACAACCCTCACTGAGATAACACACTGTCACTCAGAACACACTGAGTAAAAACACTACACAACCCTCACTGAGATAACACACTGTCAGTCAGAACACACTGAGAGTAACAACACTACACAACCCTCACTGAGATAACACACTGTCAGTCAGAACACACAGAGAGTAACATCACTACACAACCCTCACTGAGATAACACACACTGTCACTCAGAACACACTGAGTAAAAACACTACACAACCCTCACTGAGATAACACACACACTGTCACTCAGAACACACAGAGAGTAACATCACTACACAACCCTCACTGAGATAACACACACTGTCACTCAGAACACACAGAGAGTAACAACACTACACAACCCTCACTGAGATAACACACTGTTACTCAGAACACACTGAGTCAAAACACTACACAACCCTCACTGAGATAACACACTGTCACTCAGAACACACTGAGAGTAACATCACTACACAACCCTCACTGAGATAACACACTGTCAGTCAGAACACACAGAGAGTAACATCACTACACAACCCTCACTGAGATAACACACTGTCACTCAGAACACACTGAGTAAAAACACTACACAACCCTCACTGAGATAACACACACTGTCACTCAGAACACACTGAGAGTAACATCACTACACAACCCTCACTGAGATAACACACTGTCACTCAGAACACACACACTGTCACTCAGAACACAATGAGAGTAAAAACACTACACAACCCTCACTGAGATAACACACACTGTCACTCAGAACACACTGAGTAAAAACACTACACAACCCTCACTGAGATAAAACACACACTGTCACTCAGAACACACAGAGAGTAACATCACTACACAACCCTCACTGAGATAACACACACACTGTCACTCAGAACACACAGAGAGTAACATCACTACACAACCCTCACTGAGATAACACACTGTCACTCAGAACACACAGAGAGTAACATCACTACACAACCCTCACTGAGATAAAACACACACTGTCACTCAGAACACACAGAGAGTAACATCACTACACAACCCTCACTGAGATAACACACACACTGTCACTCAGAACACACAGAGAGTAACATCACTACACAACCCTCACTGAGATAACACACTGTCACTCAGAACACAGTAAAAACACTAGCATCAAACACCAATACAGAAAATACAAATCTTTACAGTTTGAACAATTTAAGTGACTTCATACAAAAAAATATATTTTCTTTATAAAAAAAAAGTGACATTCTTTCACATGATTTATTTAAATGTTTGCAACATAACAATTCTTTAAGGTAAATGTAAGTAGCAGTTTGCTGCAATATTCTGTAGTAATTTACGGAATTACAGTAATGAGAAAAAAGGTAGAAACTAAAAGTACATACTGTAATTCGAACATATAATTGAGGGGCTAATCCTGCCTCTCTCCAGCATCAGGCCACAGGTTTTCCTCAACATCACATCTAATGTTCTCTCTAGCCATCAAGAACCTTCTGGAGTGCCTTATCCATCCCTGGCAGTCCTCTGGACTCGTGTCCTCACATCCGGCACGCATGGCTTCCAAAAGAGACATTTGCTCATGTGGGTGGTGATCAAACACGTTCCACCTCCAGGCAGAGAAAAACTCCTCTATTGGGTTGAGGAAGGGTCAGCAGTGTTTGAAAGGCACAAGGCTGAAATCTATTCTGTTTTGAATGTGTGGTTCACATTTTTGACTGCAGTGTGTTAGCATTTGAACAAAGTGCTGTAAATCCACAGTGTTGTGCAGGTTGTGGTTAAAGTCATGGGATAAGTGTGTAGAGTTTTGAAAACTGTTCAAGCAATGAAAAAACAAACTAGAGTTTGGTCCACATGAACTGCTGAGTTTTGCACATGTAGCTCCAGTTGTGCTCACTGTCGTTTAGCAATTGAAAAAAACTGTAATATACATACCATTATTGTTTCCCATTATAGCGAAATTCAGACAAAAATACTTCAAGTGCACAATGATAAACTCTGTGCCTCCTTTGATATTCTTGTTTATTCAGGATTTCTCCTCTGTATTCAACAAGGTAGTCCCCTTTTTCGAAGTGTTGACAACTGAACACTCCTGACCTATCAAAGGACACAATAGTCAGGAAAAGTGGGAAAATTTAAAACAATACTTAAAGCCCAGACCTTTAAGTATTGTTTTAAATTTTCCCACTTTACCTTTAAATGCAATTATATATTTTATTTCAAAACCATCCTTATCCTTAAGGATGGATGGAAAATATGCTGCTTCTTCTGTACTCACAGAGTACATTTTAACACTGTAAGGGTTTATTCATAAATCCAACTGAAGTGTTACACACACACACTGTTGGATTTATGAATAAACACTTACAGTGTTAAAATGTACTCTGTGAATAATGTACATATTTCACACTTTCGAAAGTTCTTTATTTTAACTCCCAAATGGAGGAGTCATATATACATTTCACAGGGTTCTCAAGTTTTATCAAAACCTTGGAGTGAGATCACATGCGGTTAGGGGAGGAGCCCCAGTGGAGCCACGCCCATCCCCGCCCCCCAATTTTACCCATTGTTCATAATTAACCAGCACAAATTGAAATTATAACAATTGGTAAATCTGATAAATGACAGAGCAATTCATCACATCAAATATACTCTTTAATATTATATTTCAAAATTACAAAAATATAACAAATTGCTCCAAACAGTTTGGAAAAACAAATTGTTTGCATTTTTCCCTGACATCTTTGAAAAATACAAATGCAATGGCAATGATTAATGTATGTTTGGACAGGATATAAAATATTACCCAGAGCACTCTGCTTTAATGTAGCCTTAATGTAACTACTAAGACTATTAATACAGTATAATATATCATTTAAAATAAAATTTAGAAATATATCTTCATTCCTTCCCATAGCCATTCCCCGACCCTTAGCCAAAGCTTCTGGCCTGGTTGCAAAGTAGTTGTAGAGTTTTTGATTGCAGCAATAATAATGTATACGATGGGCTATATATTAAATGTTCTAGCCTAAAAATGTTAGACGAGCTTTTTTCCAACTTACATTCTCCATCACGACCTATGATCACGACGTGTGTTCGCGCGATATTGTTGGTTACCTAGTAACGAACGTAATGTGGCCGAGAATGTGTGTGCGTGTGTTCGCGCCATGTCGCGGTGGCCGAGAATGTTCTGTCAACTTCCGTGTGTTCGCGCATCTAACAATGCCCAGTAACGAACGCAATCTGGCCGAGATACGGACGCGCTGGCGGCAGGAAACTTCACGTTTGTGCCTGCGCCTCGTATACAACGTTATATATAAAGCTTGCAGGACAACTTGGTTGGCATTGCCTTTTCAGCGTGAGAAATACACGGTGTGGCGTGTGAGCGTGTGAACTGGTTGAATTGCGTGTGTCTCACGGCCAATGCGTGAGACTTGAGAACCCTGATTTCAGGAGTGTTAAATTTGACACAAATTGAGTGAAATGTACACTGGCTTTTTTGCTGTGTACTAATCAGCTGGCGTCGCTTGACCCAGTTGATGCTGCACATTGATGGTGGTTGGGAAGATTCCCCCCTTCCATATGTTACGCGCTTCGAGTGCCTTTAGAGAAAAGGGCTATATAAATGAAATGAATTATTAGTATTATTATTGTCAATGAAGACCCAACCGTCATTGTGCACAGTGTGTCACCAGTCAGGACTAACAATGAGTGAGCCATTGAAGGTTTTTAAACAGCTCTGCAATGGGGGAGTACGTATGCATTTGAGTAGTCATTTGTTATGATAAAAACTAGAATATTTATGAATGGTTATGGCGATGAATGTTGCACGGACGGTTGGGCATGATTCCCAATCTCCAGTGTGTCCACTATTACATTTCCATATGACTCTGATCCTGCTGCCAGGTGTTTTCACAGTTTGGTTCACATCACACATTGCAGCTCCACAAAAAGTGCATTTTTGGAAGAGTTCCATGAGTTTGGACTCATTAACCAGCCACTTCCTCTCTTTCCATCCTCTATATTGTCCAGGAATGCTTGCTGTGCTTCCTGTAGTAGAGGTGGAGGGGCTTGTGTCAGGGATAAAACTGGAGTCAGCAAGATCAGAAACAGCAGGTTCTGAGGCCATGCTGATGTCCAAGGCTGATGTTGCTGAACTGATATCCATTTCAGAATAATCAATTTGTTGTGTTTCCTGGTCATCATTTGAAATTTGATTTTCAATATTAAATTATTTAAATGTTCTATTTTGCATTTCATGGTGATCAAGATAAGTGTCAGCTGAATGATCAAAATGTATGTAAATGTTTTGATACATTTTTGTACCTATCATGGATATATAACCTGGCTTGCTACTTGCATCAAAGATTAGACTTTTTTTTGGACTGCAGGTAGCCATCATCATGGACGATGAAGCAGTGTCCTATAAAGGAAATATAGATTTTATTTAGTTATAAGACTTGTTGCATTTATCACACAGAACCCATAAAACCATTGAATGATAAAATATGAATTATCCCACCAATTGACGTGTCCAGCTGGGTGCCAAGGCAGTCAATGGCTTTGTCCCGGTAGCTGTCTGAGCAGGACTTGTGAGCTGCAAAGGTAGTGGGGCTTTGAACTCTGCAGTAGGTGCAGTACAGGTTTTTCGGGGGGTTGAGTGTGGTACATCTGCAAACAAGCTGGAAGCATCCTCAACTTCCTGCAGATCCCGCTGCAGGTCACTCGCCTCATCCTGATTAATTAACCCTCTTGGCTAAGGTGTTTTGGGGGTACTTGAGATGTTTTGACATGCACTGACATTTGTGCTTTTTTCAGCTGCTTATAAACATATTAATGGCACAGGTGTAATTACACTCTATTTAGCACAAAAAGGGCTACCATAATATGTGAGCAACATGTATGTACATGTTTGTATTTTTGAGATAATATTGTTTATGCATGGTTATTGAAAAAACTAAACCAACCCCTTGTCATGAATAATTAGTTGGTTCAAACCTGAGAAGACAAAGACCCGCATAATAATGAGCCTTTCATTCAGGTGTGTCACACAAGAAAGAATGCAAGGATATATACACACATACATACATACACACAAAAATATATAATCAAAATATAAAAGAAAGTAAAAAGCACACCTTTAGTCATACCTGGAAACAAATCCTGTTCAAATAGGTTATATGGGCCATTCTACAGAATTGGTTCAAAGTTAGAGTTGGAAACATCTTGAAAAGAAAATTGTCTTTTCCCATAAATGTCTTATAAAGTATTATTTTTTAAAGTAGGCCAATACATTTTATCATACATATTTCAAAGTTAAGGATTCATTATTTTGATATAGCTTGCATTGGAACAAACACTATAACAGTTGATTCGTTTATTTTTGACAAAACATACTATATATTTAACATCCCAGCAAGCAATAGCCGCCATTTAACCGTCTCGGTTAAATATAGACCCGATAGTCCGGCTATGTGTAACCCACTTCTAGCCAAAATCACATTGAATCTGTTAAATGTAATTTTTTCCAAAATAACTTGCAAATTGTATGATATTTCATCATGTAAGCAAAGTCAACTATGATTACAAGGTGTTTGGTTTAATTTCTTTGACATGTTCTACAGGGCTCTCAAGTGTCACGCATTTTATTTCTCACGCTGAAAAACTATTTGATATATAATTAATATGCCGCAGCGCCCAAAACTCTGGCCGCGCCGCTCTCACTGTGGAACCGGCAGGAATCAAGCGCTTCTCCTCTGGTGTTGTTCGTCGAGCTATAGCCAATCAGAAGATAGCACTATTGTATCCGGGTAAGATATAACGCAACAACCAATGACACCCCGTCGGCTGGGTGTCACTCTAAGCTGTCTTCAAAACTTGAGAGCCCTGGTTCTATGTGTAGGCTGTGCGTAGACACGTTCTAGCTCGTATAGTCGGCCCGGCTATTTGTAGCCTACTTATAGTCGAAATTGATTAATCGTAGTTTTAATTAATTCTTGGGCAAGCAACAAACGAGATGGTTGATATCTCATAATTTTCGCATTGGTAATAATATCTACAAGGTGCCAGTGTAATTCCATGACATGGTCTATCTAGTCATGATTTAGCTCTGAATTGGACGGGCTATGTGAGTCTGCTTTTATCCCACCCGGCGACATCAAGGCAATAAGTGTCTACGTTTAACGGCTTGTCTAGCCCTGATTTACACCAGCGATTAGTATAGCCAAAATAGTCTTCATGTTTGCTGTCACACATTCATAAACATTTATGATATTATTTGACTGTCTTTCATTCTAAATAGTGATGTTACGTTCGTGAACGAATCGTTCTTTTAGAACGAATCTTTTAGGTGAACGAATCATTCTCGTTCACGTTATCCATTGACTCATATTTCTCGTTCACTGAAATTCCTCCCTCCACCACTGCGCGCCGCTATTGCGCGCATGCGCAGCTCAATGAACCGTGTAGCTCTGTGGACCGTTTCATCCATAGACATAATATAATACATAGACGCCCTATTGGCCGCTTTGGAACGTTGCTGCGATACGTCAACGGGTCCGCCATTTTGCGGAGGGCAAGACTGCATGAGACTGCACTGTAATCAAGGGTGAGCTGCGTTTTTTTCTGGATAAAAACAAAAACTGTTTTTATATTTATCAACCGATTTCAGTGGTTTGTATGTGGTGTACAAAAAGTTCCATCTCTAGTTATTTAAAATCTCAATAGTTACACTTGTAAAATATTTGTTTTAATAAAGAATGGTCAAAGCTCAGACTTGTCATGTATCTGGCTTTTTATTCTTGGATAAGAATGGTGAAGACCCCCATACTGAGATATAATTTAAGTTTTCTTATTGTGGAAAAAGCATTTTCTGTTATTGACCAGATTTGAGCAATAACAAAGATAACTGATGGATCCATGCTAATACATATGTTATGGTACAACTACTGTGCAATGCAGTAAATATAACATTTGTGAGAAGTAATAGTAAATAGTTTAGTCAATAAAATAAACAAATAGTATACAGCAAATAAAATAGTAATGAATAGTATAATTATATAATATCATACAATAATACAATCATAAAAATGTTGATAATATAGCATATGGTTTATTAATAATACTATAATAATAGCAATAGAATAAGAAATATCAATTACAGAATATACACAATAAAAAAATAAGTTAAATAGTGACTTATATTTAATATTTAACTCTTTTTGTTAAATTTCAGTTTTATTGATCAGTAATAGCCATTATAACAGAAGTAGCTTCAGTCAAACATACAGCAGGATACAACGTTAAAAAAGCCTAAATATAAAGTTATGAAACTTCACTTTGCCCTCAGCCAAAACGATTTACCAGGGAACCATTTATAGATTAATGAGACCAAAGATCGCCCGTTAGATATACACAAGACGAATTATATCTCATGTTTAATCACTAGAGTAGAGACATCCGAGGCGGCGGCACACTTCAGACGCACATGGCCGAGGTAAGGCTGTCGCATGCGGGGTTAATGTGCGCCGAGCGCCCGGTGATCGCATCTTACAACTCCGAAACCGTCAGATCAAATTTTGAAATAGGCGCTATCTTTATCAACAAACCACATATTTAAGCTTTAAACAACTACATTGTCGACTGAAAAACTATTAAAACTCCATTTCGTGACACAATAACAGTAGTATTTTTAAATGTATCCTCTGAACGTTACTATTACAAATGAAATCATGACCAAATACAACCAAAAACAAACGTTCAGTCTTGCCTGTGAAAGATAATTCCTCGAAAGCGGTTTTCAATTGTGTGGCGACTTGTACAGCCCCAAGCAGCGCACAAAACAGGCATTTTTCTCAATTCCCAGTATGAGAGGTATGGGAAAGTTGCCATCCCCAATATGGCGGCGCCGTTGACGTGCGCTCCAGCGGCCAATAGGGCGTCTATGTATTATATTATGTCTATGGTTTCATCTGTCAAAGACAAAGAGTGACTAAACCTCGAGCCAATAGCCTTCGAGTATGATACGAGGACGGAGCATGTGATTTGTTGAATCTAGTGAACGAATACGCCCTTTATTGAGTTGCTTTGAGTTTGAACGAGTCAAATGAACTGTTACATCTCGTTCGTGAATGAAAGAACCAGTCTGTTTTGAGTCTGAACGAGAGAGAGATCTCCCGTTCGTGAACGAATTGAACGAACTGGTTGCTATACCCTGTTCGTGTACCAGGTCGGTCATTCTGTCAATCTAGTTCATCAATCAGCAGAAAGTGAATGCAAAGCGCGGGTATCCGTATACTGTGCACGCGCAATTCATATCTTACATACAGAACATAACTCCTTGTTTAACTCCTTCTGACCAAACAAATAAAATGTTAACTAGTAACCTGCCTAGTATGCAAACAAATTAAAAAACACTTGTGATTTGGTCATCCGAAAAGAGTGTAATTTAAAAGATAAAAAGAGTGTAAAGACTTTGATCGCTTATTTAAACTTATTTTATCCATTTAATGAGTAGGACACAAAATGAACTGTTACATACATCTCGTTCGTGAATGAAAGAACCAGTCTGTTTTGAGTCTGAACGAGAGAGAGATCTCCGTTCGTGAACGAATTGAACGAACTGGTTGCTATACCCTGTTCGTGTACCAGGTCGGTCATTCTGTCAATCTAGTTCATCAATCAGCAGAAAGTGAATGCAAAGCGCGGGTATCCGTATACTGTGCACGCGCAATTCATATCTTACTGTACATACAGAACATAACTCCTCGTTTAACTCCTTCTGACCAAACAAATAAAATGTTAACTAGTAGCCTGCCTAGTATGCAAACAAATTAAAAAAACACTTGTGATTTGGTCATCCGAAAAGAGTGTAATTTAAAAGATAAAAAGAGTGTAAAGACTTTGATCGCTTATTTAAACTTATTTTATCCATTTAATGAGTAGGACACCATTTTTAATAAAGTCAAATCAGTTTTTATTTTGTAACAAGTAAATACGTTAGTTAAACAACACATTTTGCCGCACCTGCTGCTGACCTATTTGTGTAATATGAAAAAAAAAACAACTGAACGAATCAGTGAACGAATCTGAACGAATCATTTTGGTGAACGAACTAAAAATGAACGAGTCTCTGAAAAGAATCAAAATTTCCACCACTAATTCTAAAGGGGTGGTAAAATGCCATTTTCACAAGATGTAAAATAAATCTCTGATGTCCCCAGTGTGTGTGTGTGTGTGTGTGTGTGTGTGTGTGTGTGTGTGTGTGTGTGTGTGTGTGTGTGTGTGTGTGTGTGTGTGTGTGTGTGTGTGTGTGTGTGTGAAGTTTTAGCACAAAATACACCACAGATGTTTTTTTTTAATATTTATTTTTATTAAGTTTTCTGCAGACATATAAAGGGTGTTACAACAGATGTAAAATGAAACAAGGTGTCTGAAAGAAAATCAAGAAAAATCAACAGAACAGTTCCACACATCAGTGTAGACCCCCACCATTCAGCCATCCCACCCCACCCCACCCCACCCCACAGGCCACTTGTAGCTCTCACAAGTAGATTTAAAAATATAATAATAATAAATAATAATACATGGGGGGGGGGGGGGGGGGGGGGATCGCGATGCTGGCTTAAAATCGTGATGTCTGTCAGCCATCGGCACAACCCTAAAGTGTACCGTAGTGATTCAGGATAAGTCAAAAACATGGTTTGGAAAATGGATTCATGATGTACTCGTTCATTTTGAACGTAAGTTACGGATTGCAGCAGCTGCTGATACAACGGTGTTCTATTGCGTGAGCGTCCACTCGCACAAATGCGACCACATACAATTTTATCTCGCACATTCTCAAAAAAAGGTCGCATATGCGACCAATTTGGTCGCAGTCTGGAACCCTGATACGATGATGGACAGATGAGCAACCACAGACATCATATCTATGTGAGCAACGGTAACGTAACCATCCATGTCATCAGAGCGCTTGGGTTGAATAAATTCATGGCTGTCGCTGGAGAATTGAGTTGTGTATATTCCACTATAGCGTGTGTTATAGAAGATATAGACAGCGCATTCATTTTAGAAGAGAAACAGAGAACCACGATCAAGGCATTTGTCAATGGAAAAAGATGTTTTTGCCGTCCTTCAACAAACGTCACTCCGTTGCTCTGATTGTTTGTAGGTCTATCCAATTGAGTGCAGAGGCCTTTTATTTCCTGGTTCGGTTAAGACACGCCCCATAATCACAGCCCAGTGGAGCAGTATCAGACTTATATTCTGACTAGAATCTGAGTATGACGACGTCAGGCTAGCCTAGACCCATATGCACTGTCTATTCGACGTATACATTTAGACGTTCAATAGCCGTCTCATTGATGACTAGTCTATTCTTGGGCTGTGGTTAGATGTCTTATTCTTGGGCTATAGTTAGACGTCTATTAGATTTTCACTGACAGCCCAAATAGCCTTGTTTTAGCCTAGACGTCTGGGCTCTGTTTTGACGGCTATTAGACATCTTTTAGACGCAAAATTGCTTGCTGGGATATGAGTTACAGCACGCATGGAGATGAAAAGGGTATGTGTGGACTAGGGCTGTGCGATTAATCGAAATCGTAATAAAATAGCGATTTGAGCATGCGCGATTTCTAAATCGCTTCATGGCACGATTTTTTCCGCGCTCCCGGCTCCAACCTCCCAGTATGCTATCTGAACCAATCAGAATGCAGCGCGCCTAAATTGAGCGCGAGAACAGAACAGACCGGGCGGGTAGTCGGGTACCAGAGATTCAGTGAACTGCGAACAGGTGTGCATGCCAGAAGGAAGCGCGAGTGCATGGAAATATTAGTGCAAAGGGGCTTGCCTCACCAGTTTCTTTCTCTGGGAAGGTAAGGATTGGTTTACAAGTACTTTCCTCCGCTGCGGCTGTCAGTCATTCTCCATTCAGCGTTAAATTTTTTACAGTCTGGTTCAAACGGTTACAACAGTCAACGATGAAACTCTCCAAGTCAAGATGATCATTCAATGTTAATATTATTATACTTGATCTGTAGATAAAGCTCTATGGTTTCGCATTAAATGACTATCTTGCTGGACTGTTCGTTTCTACCGTGTGTCTGTCAGATCACAACACTGGAGAGCACTATAATTGTTCTTCACACGCACAGTAACTGAAATTTAAAACCGTTAAAAGAAAAGGCTCAAACTATTGCATAGATAGATACTGTATAATACATTATGCATCGATATGTATTTCCTTTGTGCTTTGAACTTTTCAATGCGGGCTCGGTGAGCTGTCACTCCTTGTTGCTTCAAGCGCATCATTCTGCGCTCGGGATGCACATAAGCGCTTTGTGCCGCACTGTATTGGAGTCTTTCATAATCTAATCATATAATACTTTTGCGCAATGAAAGATTAGCATTTTTTGTTCTGTCCTATCTATCATATGATGTTGCCTCATTAAACAGCTGTGCTATACAATATGTCTTAATTTTATAGTGGACTATAAGTTATATAAAATAATTGATCTTTTTGATTTTGAATGTATTTTACAACAATACAAAGAGCAATATGTAACGTTTTACTAGATTTAGTGCTACACGATAAAGCTCTAATTGGTTTCCTTTGGAAATATGTTTCAAACTCACACAGAATGCATAAAAACTGTAAAGCATGTCTGTGTCAAAATCGTGATTAGTTTTTCTCGATTGTTTACACACATTTTCTGAAAGGATGCCTCATATTCTCAGAACTCTACACACAAATCAAAAAACACACACACAATGGGCAAAACCCCTCAATTCTCCTGCAAAATGAAACTTTATATTCAAAACAATGTTATTTCTTCTCAAAATGGTATTTTGTTTTCAAATGAAATGACACACACAAACCATCATATGAATAGACATTTATAAGAACCAGTTGAACACTGATGTGCTCAATGTAAAACACTATGATGAATGGAAAACACTTCTTCTCCAGTCATCATAATAATGACTTAGGCCTTTTTTTGTTCAGTGTTACACTTACTACAGACAGTACATACATAAGTGTGTTGTAAAATATTTGAGAATATTGTTTTTATACTCAGAACACACAAATACACGGTAACAAATATATTTTATTTTTCCCACAAAAACAATGAACAGAGTGTACATCCCATTCCCAACCAACACAAAGTTGCACATGCACTACATACAAAACAACAGAAGAATTCACTGTACAAAGTTACAGTAAAAAAAAAAAAAAAAAAAAACTATGCTGCATCCTCTCTTCTGTTGCGGTCGGCCACAGCACCTCATCCACATCCACATCACAAGCAATGTTTTCCCTGGCCAAGCAGCGGGGGAAATATCGCCTAGCATGGCGATTCCAGCCATGAAAAGCATCAGCTGCTATATCTCCACATGCGTCCTCCATAGCTTGGAGAAGAGGTATACGCGTTTGTGGATTTCGGTCATACACTTTCCATCTCCAGGCAGAAAAAAATTCCTCAATAGGATTGAGGAATGGAGAATATGGAGGGAGATAAACAACTAAAAAGCGTGGGTGGGCAGTGAACCAGTTACGAACCAGAGCAGCCCTGTGGAAACTTACGTTGTCCCAAATGACAACGTACCTGAGCTGCTCTGGGCCATCTACCTGATCTGGTGGAATGAGTGTGTTGTGTAGGGTGTCCAGGAATGTGATCAGATGGGCGGTGTTGTAGGGGCCAAGGATATTCATGGTGATGGATGACGCCGTGGTGGGTAATTGCTGCACACATTGTGATGTTCCCTCCGCGCTGACCAGGGACTTCAACAATGGCACGGTGGCCGATGATATTCCTTCGCCTCTTTCGTCTTTTTGTGAGGTTGAACCCAACCTCTTTAATAAAGATGAACTGGTGCTCCACTGCAGCCACCTCTAGCTCAAGGACTCTCTGAAACACACATGACAATATCAGAAATAGACATGGAGTGGTCACTATTGTGAAGCACAATCATTATGATTACAATATTGAAATATGTATAATTTACTGTATACAGTGTTGAGAGTATGCATCAATTGTGGGACTCACTTGCACATAGTTCTATCGCAATTGTTTGACTTTTTCTGAATTGCGTTCAAATGGCACCCTGTAGACCTGCTTCATCCTGAGATGATTTCTGCGCAAGACACGGTCCAGTGTTGATAAGCTTACCCTATCAATATTTTGAAATATGTCATTGTTTTCTATTATTTTTCTTTGTATTTGCTTTACAGTTTTTTCCAATTGCTAACACACTAAAATGACATGGACAGGTCAATTATTTAAACTGACACACAGAGAGCAAAACCTCTTCTCAAGTCAGCAAAACTCTAAACACATTTTCTGCTTTACACACATTTTGCAATTCAAAATGGCACTTTTTAAATGCACTGAACACAGTTCTCTGCATAAGACACAACAATCTGACATAAAGTCACATTTCCCTTTATCGAAAAAGGGAACTTCGAGATGCGTCGTCAACGCTACGGGAACGCCTCCTGCGTGATTGCGTCTGAAGCATCTATGCCAACTAGTCCAATGGAAAAAGAGAATGAGCGTCACGGGCGGGTGACGTCATGACCAGGAAATGATAAAAGCACTTCCGCTGCGAAACGCCAGTTAGCTTCTGTTGCCTCAGCAAGCGATCTGTGTCAAAACTGTCTCTGTCTATTTATTGTTGTCTGTTGCAATATTGTTGGAAACGTTATGGCGAAACAAATGTACAAACAGTGTGTTCCTCCCTGCCCGCGTTATTTAACGGGTGGGGACACACACCAGCTTTGTGTCATTTGTTTGGGAGTGGAGCATGCGGTCTCAGCCTTCGAGGGGGTTGAGTGCCAACACTGTAAGATAAAGCTAACCACTTCGCATGCTCCGCTCTCGCCTGTCACTCTTCAATGAGAGTGGGCAGGCTCGCGATCCTCAAGGATCAGGACCCGCGTCTGCCGAGGCAACGCAGAGAATGCATTCCTGGGGATCGCAAAAGGATCTTTCGGAGGGGTTGGAGACAGGTCTGTGGGCCTTTTCTCCCTCCTTACCCGGGAGATTCAGCTCTTTTCCCCCGGTGTCGGAAGCACGCTCTGCGGTTTCTTCCGCCCGGGGAGAGAGAGCCCTTTTTTACTTCAAATGCTACTTCCTCCGAGGAGGTCTATTTATGAGTATAGAAAGTGAAAGCACACACACTGTTGAATATAGATTCGCCATCTATTTCTCCAGCATATGATGAGCTGGTGGATTTTATGTTCCGCGCTGTTAGTAATTAAATATTTAATGGCCAGCTGAGATAAAGGGACGCTCGTTCTTAAAACAAATTAGACGAGCGTTTCCTACATCTATCACATTATCTCCACCATGAGGCTTCCCCTTTTTTCCCTGATTTACACACTGAATATCTAAATCGTGGAATAAACCGTATTCATCACTTCTTTTCAGCCCTCACGTTAATGTTTATTCACAGATAAGAGGGTTGAAAGAGTACGGTTATGATATGATGCCCCAGGCTGAACAGAAATAGAAACAAAAAATAGCCAGCTATTTTTTCACCTGGTTCAGCATTGTCATTAAAAGCCTCTGCTTTGCCCACTAAGTCTTTAAAAACAAAACTAAAAGAAAAGTGGTTTAGTGGGTAAAGCTTATACGGCAGCAGGTCAAGCTGGAGAATGTTTATACAAAACTATGGCATTGCTCCAGGCTTAATCAGGCTGATCTGCTGGGGGATCTGGATATAGTGAAATATAGCCCTCGGGTTTCTTCTGCGACGCATTCCTAAAAAAAAAAAATGCGTTCGTTGATAGGTGATGTTTTTTCTTAAAAAAAAAAAAAAAAAAAAGGAGTTTCTCCCTCACCGTGTCCAGCCCCCTGGGGCTGCTGGGCGTGAGCAGCCCCAGCCGTCGAGTTCATCATATTATGTGCACAGAAAGAGAGTGCTGCGTCTCGTTCACCTCCACGTAAAAAAAAAAAATCTCTGGAGACAGACGCAACCCTCTCAACCGAAGTCTTCTAAGCCGAAGCCGGATCTGAGGACCGTTCTTCAGGCGAAGAATACTTCGGCTTAAAAAATAATAAGGGTCCTGATGTTCATGCATCAGGCCTGTGAGGACAGCCCCGATCGAAGTAGAGTGGTGTACACCTCATTATACGGTGCCTGTTCCATTTCGGGGTCCTCACGAGACCGTTCTGCCAACCCTGCCACCCTTGGTGCTTCAGGGCGCAGCGGTCTCCAGCGAGTCGCTGATGCTATGCTGCGGCACAGCATCGGTTTCGCACCCTCTGAGGGGGGTTTTTAGAGCAGCCAGTTCAGGTAGTTCCTGCCATTATGTTTCAGGCTCCAGGATTAGCTGTCTCGGTAACACCAGAGACCAGCCTCGAGGGCTGGTTCCCTTAGTAAATTTTCTGGCAGCTTGAAAGCTTCTGCCGAATATTTCTCGTTGGGTCCTGTAGATTGTAGAGAAGGTTACAGAGTCCAGTTTGGTTCTCGTCCTCCTTGTTACAACGGGGTGTTGCCCACAGTGGTGCATCCCGAGCAGGCTCTGGTAATGGAACAAGAGGTAAAGGCCCTGTTAGCAAAGGAAGCTATAGAACAGGTGTACTCACCCGACCGAGAGTCGGGTTTTTACAGCCGTTATTTCATTGTTCCAAAGAAGGATGGAGGGTTGCGTCCCTTTTTAGATCTTCATCTGTTAATTCGGTCAGTTCAGAAACTAAAGTTCATGATAGCTGACACTCAAACAGATCGTGACTCAAACCAGATCCGAGGACTGGTTTGTCACGATGGATCTGAAGGACGCTTACTTCCATATCTCCATCCTCCCTCAGCACAGGAAGTTCCTAGGGTTTTCTTTCGGGGGCAAAGAATACCAATATCGGGTTCTTCCTTTTGGTCTAGCTTTATCACCCCGCACGTTCACGAAATGCGTGGATACAGCTCTAGCCCCTTGGGCTTCAGGGCGTACGTATTCTGAACTACATCGACGACTGGCTGATTCTGCGGAATCGGAGCAGTTGGGGGTTCGGCACCGAGGTGTCGTTCTCGCTCTTATGCAGATGTTGGGGTTGATGCTCAATACCAAGAAGAGTGTGCTTTCTCCAGTATTGAGAACCACTTTCCTTGGTGTGGTATGGGATTCAGTGACGATGCGGGCCACTCTGTCGCCTGTTCGTTTAGATGCTATCCTATCAGCCACAAAAGAGCTGAGGCTAGGCCAGTCACGCACTGTAAAACAGTCCAAGAGACTGTTGGGTCTTGTGGCAGCAGCGTCCAACGGAATTCCTTTTGGCATGCTGTACATGAGACCTTTACAGTGCTGGCTCAGGACCAGAGGGTTCTCCCCGAGGGGAAACCCACTTCGTATATCAAGGTCACGCGGCGATGCTTTCGGGCCTTAATTATATGTAGTAAACACTGGTTCTTAACCAGTCACGCATTGTAAAACAGTTCGAGAGACTGTTGGGTCTACTGGGAGCAGGGTCCAACGGAATTCCGTTTGGCATGCTGTACATGAGACCTTTACAGTGCTGGCTCAGGACCAGAGGGTTCTCCCCGAGGGGAAACCCACTTTGCATATCAAGGTATATCTATGCTTTCGTGCCTTAGTTATATGTAGTAAACACTGGTTCTTAACCCAGGGTCCGGTGTTGGGAGCTCTTTGCCATCGAGCTATTATCTCGACAGATGCTTCCCTCATCGGCTGGGGAGCGGTAATGGAAGCCCGCTCGGTTCAGGGTCTGTGGAAAAGCCATCATCCTTCGTGGCACATAAATTGCCCGGAGATGATGGCCGTCTTCAATACGTTGAGACATTTCCTTCCGGACCTAAGAGGCCATCATGTGCTCGTTCGAACAGACAACACATCAGTGGTCTCTTATCTGAACCGTCAGGGGGGTCTGCGCTCGCGTCCGCTTTGCAAACTGGCGCACAGATCCTCCTGTGGTCTCAGGGGAAGGTACTCTCCCTGAGGGCAGTGTATATTCATGGGGACCAGAATATAGGAGCAGACATCCTGTCGAGGCAGGAGCTGAGGCCAGGGGACTGGAGACTCCACCCCGAGGCGGTGGAGAAAATCTGGGAGGCATATGGGCCAGCAGAAGTGGATCTGTTCGCGTCTCAGAACACGACGCACTGTCCTCTCTGGTTTTCCCTTACGCACCCAACCCCCTGGGGCTGGATGCTATGGTGCAGACGTGGCCGAGGCTACGTCTGTATGCCTTTCCCCCTGTTGCTCTGCTCCCCAGGAGTTCTGGAGCGGGTCCGTCAGTTTGGAATAAGCCTACTGCTAGTAGCACCACGCTGGCCAAGTCGGATCTGGTTTTCGGACCTGATCCATCTTCTAGACGGGCCTCCATTGGAAATCCCGATCAGGAGAGACCTTCTGTCTCAGGCCGGGGGCACAATATTTCACCCTCGTCCAGAGATTTGGAACCTGTGGGTTTGGCCTCTGAGGGGGCCCAACTCATTTAGAGTGGTCTCTCAACTGAGGTTGTTGAGACCATTCTAGCTCCAGAGCTCCCGCTACGAGGAAACTATATTCACTATTTCGAGAGTTTTTTCACGTCTTGGTGTTACCAGCGTCAGTGGAATCCGGTTATCTGTTCAGCAACACAGTATTGGATTTCTGCTATAACGCTTTGTGTCAGGTCTATGTCCTTCCACGCTTAAGGTATATGTGGTGGCCTTTGCAGCTTTCCACGCCCTGGTGGATGGTACGTTTTGGGTCGAGACCCCCTGATCACTCGTTTCCTTCGTGGCACCCTGAGGCTGAGGCCTGCAACTTGCACTAGGGTGCCGGCTTGGGACCTTTTAATAGTTTACGCCTATCGGGGGCTCTTTGAGCCCTTAGATTTGGTCTCAGAGTAGTTCCTTTAGTAGCGTGTCACACGTGCTAGGTCTGATGTGTCACACGTAAAGGGTTCAATGTGGGCCAACTGATCAGAAGATAAGGAGCGGCTACTGGAGAGAGGGAAGCAACACAGCAGGTAGGTGAAAACCAAGAGCTCTGTTTACTGGCTTGAACCTTGCATTCATTGAAAACAATCCTTAATTGCAATTCGCCTGGAGCATGTAAATCTCAATACTCTCATTTAACAACATACAATGTACAGTAATGCTTATAATCATCAACTCTCTTTTCTCTGAACTTTAGGAAGTTGGACTCAACTCAATTGACAACAATTGTCATACATTGTTCAAAAAAGAAATAAAATAAAACTTCTTAGAAAATTCAGACTCAGTTTGTTTTATACCCCAATACAGTTGGGAGGAAACAATAAACAATGTTCTCAAAACAAAATATTACAGCTCAGTGACTTAAATCACTCTTTCTCTTTAAAATGCAACAGTCTTTTCAGTCAAATGAATCAAATATTTAAGATTCACTGAATTGATTCAGTTAATGTCAGTTCAGAATCAAATGACTCGGATCAAAAGAGTTGACTCTTTAGAATCGTTCAGTTCAGAATCAATGTCTCTCCGTTCAAAGCTCGAGGAAAAATATGAAAAAACAAAGTCTCAGTCCCATTTGTCAAAAAACAAAAGGAAAGGATGTCTCATACCAGTTTCGATGAAATCGAGATCAAAGTTCAACAATCAAATGGTCTCCGTGGGTGGCTCGCCTTTTACATACGCTCATGTGCGTCTCACGTGTCCAGGATGGTGATCAGTTTCTCAGAAGAAAAGCACAAACTAAACGAAAAACCCAGCCTTGCAAAAACACAAGGCAGAAGAATAATTAATCTTCCATTCAAACACTTTCATTAACAAACATCATGTATCCACTTCAAACAACATATTAACCCTCTGGGGTCGAAAACCGCGTGCCCGCGTTTTGCTGGATTTTTTCCTTATCAGTGCAAAAGAGAATCAAATCACTCTGTTAATTTTGATCTTAAATATAAGTGTTGTACATCATTAGATCCTGTTAAGTTTCTATTTTTTTTGTGGATACTCACAATAAAAACAAAGTGTTGTGCTTTTCGTCAAACAAAGAAAAATAAACATGATGCGCGTTTTCCCTTCTCTCTGTCTTTGAGGTCCGTTCTGAAACGCGTCCGAAACATTCACTTTAACTCTGTCAATACTTGTCACAGAGATACGAGAGATGTCTCTTTATGAAGCTGAGATTCTCTTCTTTCAAATGAAGTATTTTTTTTTTTTTTTTTTTTAAATATTTCCAGTTTATGTAATCCGTTTGAAACCAAGGAGAGTTACAGTTTTTTCGCTCTCCCTTCATTAAAAATAATTAGGTGAGCCCGCCACACCCCCAGCGCTTTTGACATGGTAAATAGGCGATATGCATCCCACACGCGGCACGCCCCCGATCACTGCATAACAACATGAAGATTCTTCATCAGAGATTCACTGATAGTTCATCGCGTTTTAGGGATGGAAGCACGCTAACGTTACTCCTTCAGAGGATTATGGACAGCTGGGAATAATTAACCTTTTCCTCAGTGGAATTTGAAACTCAGACGAGCGGTTGCATTTTGAAGAACGGATTGACCCCGAGGATACAAGTTCGGAGTAAGTTTAGTGTTTTATAATTCCTTTTCTGATCATAGAGCTCAAATGCATTTTCAGACTATAGTAAATATTAACTCACAACGTTCGTGTAGGCCTATACGCTCGTGTAAACTTTTTAAATAACTGCTTAGTTTGTAATGATTTAGTGAAATATATTGATCTGCAAGTTTTGTTTGAGTCAGGCACGGCGTTATGGGTGGGCCTGACGGGCCTAGGCCCACCCATTTTTCAACAGGCCCACCCAAAACATTTCTTCAAAAATGTTTTGTCAAGAATTATTAAAAAATCGCCAATAAGCTCATAATTTGTGCTAAAATAGTCTAAATGTTTAGTTTTAAAAACAATTTTAAAAAGCTGGTTATGTTTATTTTGATGTTTCTGCGCAAGTTTAGCAGACAGCCGCGTTTCCATTACCCTTCAAATTGCGCAAATTGAAATTGCGAATTGAAATACGCTCAATGGAAACACGTCAATTTCGCAAAAACTCCTATTTATCGCAAAAAAAGTTTACGCTGGCATGAGGAGGTTTTTCAGGCAATTTGAAAAAGGAATATTTCGCAAAACTGCAAAAGAAACAGTTTTTGCGCATTTACAGCCACCTGAAGAAGCAGTGTGTTGGTCCGTGGTATACGCAAATAATAATAGGCTAATAATTATCATTATTATAACATTTATTAGGCAACATATTCAGAAGACGCTTTAATCCAAAAAAGTAACAAAGCAATTCGTCAAATGTCATTCATAATGGTAGATAAAAATAATAATACAGGGCTAAGATTTCTCACAAATAAACACAAGATTTTGACGCATATCCAAGTGTGTGTGTGTGTGTGTGTGTGTGTGTGTGTGTGTGTGTGTGTGTGTGTGTGTGTGTGTGTGTGTGTGGGAGAGTGTGAGCGCGCACTGCATGGCACGGAGGCGCGCAGGCGCGAACACTCGTTTTCCTATCAACAAAAAATACTCTATAATTTCTGGTCATACAGAAAATAATAATACATTATTCGCAACTATTTTTTATTTGTGTAAACTCACAATAACAAGAAAACGTTGTGCTTTTGTAAAATAAAATAAAACAATCAGGCGGTTTCATGATCTCCATGAACTGGAGCGCGAGAACTGAAACAAAGTATAGCCTATAGGCTAAAGCTTGAAATGTCCACTTTAAAACTTTATTAACGAAAGTTAATACCTTCTGCTTATGTAATCCGTAGGAAAGATGCATTTCTCTCTAATGGTGCATCAGCCTTACAGCGGAGATGGAGATGTTTTTAGCCGACACTAATTTAGAAAACAGTTTATTAATAAACAATTAAAATGCCTCATTATTTTTTCTTTATCATTAGCCTATAACTCACCTAAATCACCTTTCTGTATGCTGTGGTTCCAGAGACATAAATTTGGCTCTTCTCATTCAGCACTGCGGGAAAAATATCATTTCCAGGTTCTAATTTGGCCTTAGAAAACCATTTAAATCTCCATATTTTTTCGTATTAACTTGTGAATATTTTAAATGTTTAATAAAGGGGCAAAAAGTTATAAACAAAAATCTGAAATTTTGTCGATATTTAGCCTATTTTTTTTTGCGCAGCATTTGTGTACAGTTAAAAAAATATTTTTTATATATATAAAAATATTTATAAAAAAATTAATAAAAAACAACCACCGTTCATTTTTCGTTTTGCGATTACGGGTTAAATAAGGAAAAACAAATGGACACAAATGTACACTGACCATTTGAACATAATACGAGACAGAGATCTTTATTAAATTCATAAAAAAAACAATAATTACAGGAATACTGGATTCTAAACCTCAACGAAATGCCACAATCAAGACCTCGGAGCAGAAATGAGGGAGAAACACCCAGAAACTCCTTATGTGCCGTTCGCAGTATAAGGGTCTTTCCCTTTCCCAATTCTGATATAAAATCAGAATTGCGTGAAATAAAGCCGCGATTCTTTTATTTATTTATTTATTTATTTTACCCCAGAATAGTTTATATCTCACAATTCAATTCTGACTTTGTAAATCGCAATTGCGACTTTATATCATGCAATGCTCCCTTTATATATCCCAATTGCGTATTATAAAGTCAAAATTGCGAGATATAAACATGCAATTCTGTGTAAAAACATTGATCAAAATTCAGATACAATTTATACAAAACGAAAATCTTAAAAAAAAAAATAAAAAAAAGTCTTTCTACAAACAAAACTCGTCTCCAGAAATATTGGAGCTTCAGCGCTTATCATTAGCTTGTGAAAGTGTGAAAATAATTTCCAGTAAAGGACAATGTTGCAACAGTCGTTGTTTAGGTTAAACATGCACGTACAGTATCTGAGTCATCGCTGCAACCAGGAGATGAAGGAGAGCTGAGATCAACATCACACATCTTTGTCTCTGCCACCCGCTAGTGCGACTATCGCAGCTAGCGCGACCAGCGCCGTTGCTAGGACGGCGCCACCGCCTCTGCCTATATGAGTCCTAATAAATGCAATTTCAACTATTTCTGAAGTGCTTCTTTTATAAAGAACACCGCTTTTTCTTTTATCGGGAAACGCTGCCCAGGTATGATGCGTCATGGAGATTCCAAAGCGCTCTTCTTTGGTCAGAACCAAGGAGAGCGATCGCGGATAGGTCCGTCCTGACTCCATGCACCGAAACTTTTTAACAATGCAACAAAATATTTAAAGAGCTTTACGCTATTAAAATCTATATTATGTATAGCCTACGTACAGATATATTAGTCAGTCATTTTTTATTAGGTTAAACAGTGACTGGATAACGTTTTTAATTTAAGGCCCAGTGGCCCACCCACAATTGGTCTGGCCCATCCAAACCTGGAATCCTGGTTTGAGTTCTCCTGTGGTCTAGTGGTTAGATGAATTGCCAAGCGTGTTAGAGGTTACAGGTTCGAATCCACCACTAGCATATTTTTTTTCTCTCATCAAAACCGAATATGTTCATCAGTGGTTACAGTCTATATCAAACACACACGTATATAGGACACACGTTTGTGTGCATTTTATTTTGTGATTTCACCGGAATGAATAGTGTCCGCAATGGCAATAGATTGAAAAGCACGTTCTGTGCGCGCGCCGCCACAAGAGACTCACTGTATCCATGACACTGATAGCAGGACACGAGCGCTCAGCTTGAGTTCAAAAACAAAACATTTTAGCTCTAGATCTCTTATTTAAGAGCGGACTAAATGAATGCTCTACTAGTTAACTAGAGATGTTTTATTTGTATTAGGTACAGCCGTTCATTGAGTGTATCAGTAAATGCGTGCGGTCTATATGGGCCATAAACAGATACTCGCGGTTACGCAGTCTACCAATCAATAGATGTTTCTCTGTCCATCAACAGATACATTGTGCATCTATAATCATAATAGTCCATCAGTTTACTTTGGATAATGTGCTAACAGTTTTTTGCTTTTGTTTTGTTGTGTTTACATCGTCACCATCAGCCTTCAGAAATCATTCTGATATAATTTTTTTTTAAAATCAATGTTGTAAACAGTTATGCTGCTTAATTTTTTTTAACCTGTGATAGTTTTTTTAGGATTCTTTGAATGCACTTTTTTTTTTTTTATATAAGCAATATTTTATATATTTTTTTATATAAAAAAAAACAAGTTTGGTCTTTTTATGTTTTTTTTTTTTTTTTGAAAGGAAGTTTTAAGTGATATGAATGACTTTAAGTCTTTATGTTCTTAGGAAAGATTTCTATTTTGAATAAATGCTGTTCTTTTTAACTTTTTATACATCGAATCATTCTTAGTTCAGGCTGCCTCACAGCACCTTGATGGGGCATTAGCACATTGGGGGAGTGTCTTTAGTCTCCCCAGGTGTAAATCACATTAATATTCATGGCATTAACACTCCCACGCATACAGCAGTAATGACCCAAAAACTGATGTAAGAAATTCAAATCGTTATATTGATCTTTCTGAAAGAGTGGTCAGAATGATTTTCACTTCATTTTGAAGTAAAAGTTCTAGCCTACAAGAATAGTAACTCAACAGTATTGTTTTCAACTATTCAGTATGTGTTAAATGGCCTTATTGCGGTGACATTTTTTTTCCCAAAACGTACTAACCACGCATATTATTTTTTTTCTATAAAATGCAAACATGTACATCCATTTTGCTCACATATTATTGTAGCAGAGTTTGTGCTGAATACAGCAAATTTATATGTTGGCAAATGGTATGTTTTAAGTAGCTGAAATAAGCACAAATGTCAGGGCATACCAAAACACAGAAAGAGCCCGAAAACAGCTCAGACCCCAGAGGGTTAAACACTTATACACGACATTGTGACTCTTCATTGACTCGTTTACATTTACACATGTGGTTAGCTTTAGCCCAACATGCAAATTAGCACTAGCTCACACACTATGCATAAGCGGCCTATATGAACGCTAACATAATACTACAGATTTGCCGCTGAGTCTTCAACAGTCAATATCAAAAAAACACAACTCACCAAGGCAAGAATTATCCAATAAGAAGATAATTTGCGGTGCTTTGGTGCTCCGTGTATCTTATTATTCTCGATTCTCTGCCTCGTCGTCTTCTCACTTCGACGTCAGCTCTTCAAAGTTCAATCACTTTCACTCAAAAACGTAATCTTTTGACTGCATTCAAGTCTCTTTTTCTCAATATCTATATTTTGATGCGGAATATCTAGAGATCACTCAATGTGCATCTGTTTCGTCTGACTCGCTCACTCTCTCTTTCTCTCAGTGTCTCTGACAGTGTCAGTGTCGCCGGCGCAGTCCCAGTGCGCTGCTACCATTGGCTCGTTGGAGTGTCAATCAATGCAGCGCGATCCATGATTGGATGAAACACTTTCTCTTCTAAAGCACTTGTTTTTCTCTTTTATTCTCTTTCTTAATTTTCTCATCTTTTTACATCTCTCTCAACTCTTCTACTGGTAGCCTGGATCACCCAGGTTACACTTTATTTTAAGACTATTTCTGCTAACTATTCGTCCCTATGAGTCAGACCTTCAGGCCCTTTCGGTCCCCAACTGCCTGAGTGCACCGGGATGGCCAAGGCAATCTTTCCCGGGACATAGATATGTTCCTAAATTGCCTACCATTATTCCGAGGCCTATTGTGCTGCAGGTTTCTGTCCTCTCCCATTTTTCGGACCAGGAAAAAGCTGACCTCTTGTGCCCAGTGTACCACTGGACACTTATGTGTATCGGACATCCTCATCGAGGAAGTCCGACCTATCTCTGATTTACTTTAGATCACCTAAGAAAGGTCTTCCTGCTTCTAAACAGACGGTCAGTAAGTGGATAGTTGAGGCTATTTTACCTGCATGCTAGTACTCGGACCAGCCTTGTCCTTTGGTGGTCTGAGCTCACTCGACTAGGAGTATGGCGCTTCTAAGCCTTACTGTATGGAGTTTTTTCTTCAAGATGTCTGTGATGCGGCGGGCTTCCTTTCCGCTCACATTCTTCAGATTTACAGTTTAGACCTGGATGTTGCCCCAGGTTCTCAGGTGCTTAGTGTTTAGTACAACAGACTGACACTCAGGTACTTGAATTATGGCGCTTTGGGTATTCTCGTTCCCGTAGCATTGATGACGCATCGCGAGTTCCCTTTTTCAATAAAGGGAACGTCTCAGGTTACAAATGTAACCATAGTTCCCTGAGAAACAGGGAACGAGACGATGCGTCCCTCTGCCATACTTCTTGCGTCCCTGCGATCGGCTTGCTTCGGCAATTTCGAAGCTAACTGGCGTTTCGCAGCGGAAGTGCTTTTATCATTTCCTGGTCATGACGTCACCCGCCCGTGACGCTCATTCTCTTTTTCCATTGGACTAGTAGGCATAGATGCTTCAGACGCAATCACGCAGGAGGCGTTCCCGTATCGTTGACGACGCATCGTCTCGTTCCCTGTTTCTCAGGGAACTATGGTTACAATAGTAAACCTGAGACGGTTTGCCATTTCAAAACACTCCCATTTAAAATGACACTACATGAGCTAATTGGTTAATACATGTGCCAGCTGGCCAAACTCTTCAATGGTTAATGGTTAACACTTCAATCAGGATGTAAGCGCTATGAAAATACCACAGGTGAGTACCTTTTTTTTTTTACAACAACAATGGAAGACGAGGAAGAGGAGGAGGAAGAGGAAAAGAAAGAGGAGGAGGAGGAAGAGAAAGAGGAAGAGGAGGAGGAGGAAGAGAAAGATTAGGAAGAGGAGGAAGAGAAAGAGGAAAAGGAAGAAGAGGAAAAGTAGGAGGAGGAGGAGGAGGAGGAAGAGAAAGAGGAAAAGGAAGAAGAGGAAAAGTAGGAGGAGGAAGAGAAAGAGGAAGAGGAGGAAGAGAAAGAGGAAAAGGAAGAAGAGGAAGAGTAGGAGCCCCTAGAAGAGTTATTTTCAGCATGGCGGTGGAAGGTATACGACCGGCAGCCCTGTGTGTGCATGCCTCTTGTGCAGGCTATGGAAGAGGCATGAGGAGATTGATGTGGGTGTGATTCAGGGATGGATAAGGCACTCAAGGCGCTTCTTCCCTCGATGTCTGGCAAGGGAAGATATTGCCTGTGATGTGGCCTGACCCAACTGTGCGGCAAGATGCTGCCTAATAATTTTTCTTGACTCTTTTTTTATATATTTATTTTTTCTGCAATTTTGTTTTTCAGTTTACTGTTTTTTTGTGAGCATATTTTTGTTCAGGCCAATGTAAATATATCTGCTGTGCATATGTTGCACTGACTTGTTTGGTGAAAAATAAAAAAATAAATGTTTCAACAGCATGTGTGTGTATCTGCAAATATTTCTGTCATGTGAACAATCTGAAGAATTTTCTACAATTTAAACTATTTTAGTATTATAGCAAAGCTTACTAAAGATGAGAGTGCTTTTCATTATGCCCAACAGTGTGTAGTTGGTTAGACAAAAATCTGGTAATATGAATGAAGTGTGTACCATTTCGTGCAAAAGTTTGATTTTGATAATGCTATATGTAGTTTTTGTTGCAGTGCTTCATTTTGCAGGAGATATGATGTATTTTGCAGTTTGGGTGTGTGGTTTTGTGAATTGTGTTAAGTATTTTGATAAAACCAGACTAGTTTGCAAAATTGTGTGTTAGCAATTGGAAAAAACTGTAATGTTATGGTGTTGTTTTCTAAGACCATGTTTATGACTTCAGTTTCCTGTTCAGGAGACAGAACACGTTCCCGACCACCTTGTCTTGGTAATCTTTCAGTTCTGCCAAACAAATAGTAAAATACCGTAAATACAAAGTAGGTATACATTTCCTAAATACTTGAAACATACTTTACAGTATTTTTACAGTCCTACAGAACAGTCCACAGGCAATACTGTACTACTGTACTCATTGAGTACTGTATTGATATGCAGTACTGCAATTTTCTAGTGAGAGTAGATTTCTTACCTATTCTCATTTCGGAAAGTCCGGATGGTGGATGCTACAGTGTACCTGCTCAGATTTGGCTGTACTCTTTGTCCAGCCTCCCTCATTGTTAGACCATGGTTGACCACATGATCAACCAAAGTGGCTCGGATCTCATCAGAGATTACGGTCCTTGGCCTTCCTCGTCCTCCTCCTCTTACTCTCACTCCTCTGGCTCTGCCTCTGTTTCCAATGTTGGCATCCATTGCTCCATTGAAGAGCTCACCTGTTGCCCTTTTATGCTAAAGCTCTGATTGCTAATTGTAAAATAGTGTGACGGGTGTTTGCCCTTGTGATGAGTCAGTGTGCATATTTGAATGGCAGTGTGTTCCTTGTGAAAACAAGATATTTTCTGCATGAAAATTGTGCCAAAAGCAGAGAATTGTGTGAAGTGTTTTAAAAAACGTGTTTTTTAGAACTGCAATTTGAGTGTAGAGCAGGAATTGTGCTTGTAGTTTAGCAGAATTGGTTCAGGGGGTTGGTGAATGAGTTACATGTTGTGGTCATTGTGTCTCAAGTACCAGAATTTGTGTGTAAACAATTGAGAAAAACTGTAAAATCGAAATCGGAAAAAAAATCAAGAAATCGTGATACATTTTTTTTGCCCATATCGCACAGCCCTAGTGTGGACCCAAAAGTTGAAGTGTTCCTTTAAAAGGTTCTTTGTTGGGGTATATGGTTCCATGAAGATCCTTCAACATCCAAGGAACCTTTCCGTGCCAAAAGGTTGTTTTGATAATAAAAGGGTTCTTCACCATCAATCTCATGTGACCTCACATTGTTAGAGTAAATTGTGTGTTTCCCATACATTGATTTATTTGTGGCGGCCTGCCACAATATCTACACTGACCGCCACAAATATATTCGTGCTTCCTATGTTAACTAGACTGTAGCGGCCCGAAAATATATTTAAACTTATAATGGTGACAAAGGCAACATGATCATGCATTTGGGCAGTTATGCATTATTTTCACATTTGCATAGTTGACGATTACACCATTTATTTTCTAGATCTGTAATGAGATGAGTTTGTAAACTTGTTTTCTGCCTAAATAAAAGCTCGACTGCAGTTTCCATCAAAATAAGTTTTGTAGCCAGTTTTTAACCCTCAGTGGTCTGAGGTGTTTTCTGGGTTCTGGAGGTGTTCTCATGCTCTGACATTTGTGCTTATTTCTGTTACTTGTGACATTTTCATGGCTAAAGTCTTATTACACTGTATTCAGCACAAACCCTGCTACAATAATATGTC
This sequence comes from Chrosomus eos, assembly GCA_036326025.1. Classification (NCBI taxonomy): domain Eukaryota; kingdom Metazoa; phylum Chordata; class Actinopteri; order Cypriniformes; family Leuciscidae; genus Chrosomus; species Chrosomus eos. The sequence goes on along the minus strand of CM070821.1, from coordinate 52,972,959 downwards.
AGCAGCATGTAGGTAAAAGCTTGTAGTTTTTTGATAATGACGTTTATGCGTGGCTTGTGAAAAAACTAAAAAGAATTGTCACTGAAATAAGATCATAAAACCAATACTAATTATTTCTTCACAAGACTTTTGATAATTGTATCACGTAGCCTAGAATATTTGCTCCAAAACTATGTGAAAATCATCCTGACTACTCATTCAGATAAGACAATAAAGTATTTGAAATTTTTATGACGTGTTTTGGGTAAGAAAGCTTTATGCGAGAAGGCGTAAACCACTGTGAATCTCTCATTAATATGTATGCTTTTCACACCTGAGGAAGACAAAGACCCTCCCTATAATGGCCCTATTAGGTGCTATCAGGCCCTATCATTATGAGCACAAAGAATGAGGAGAGCCTTAAAAAGAATGGCTTTTTGATTGTTTGGATTTATTTACAACACAACATAATCCAAATATACACAACAAATGACAAAAAAGCACATTATTGAACACACTGATCTTTAGATCACACACACTCTGTTCAATAGAGACCTTTGCCATTCCTGAAACATAGTTTACATACCTTTCATTTCCAATGTTTTTCACTTTACCATGAGAGACTCCTGGTGAATGTTGAAGTCAGCAGGACTCATCTGGCATCAGCTGGTCCCTGTAAAAAAATTTTTTTAGAAAAAACCCCACATGTGAACATGCTGATATCAAGAGCTAGGGCTGAACGATTTTGGGATACATATTTCATAGGTTACTTCAAGCCTTTCCATTCGTTATGACGGTATGAAATGAGATTGCAGTAAAAACATGAAGCCTATGTTTGGTGCGTTTTGCTTTTCAAACTCACAGCACGAGTGACTCAAACTCACAGCGCGTGCACAGGACATTTACTGAAGCGATCGAGCCGCACAAACTATGAAACATTATTTTTACCATATCTACGTGTGAGCAGATAAACACAAACACAGTATTTAACAGTAAACACGGTCTAACTATTATAATATTCACCATGGATAAACACGCATACGAGCCTAAAGCCTACTGTTATATCGTGCTGTTTAATTATCGAACATAAAAACATTCTCGTACATATAGGCTACATTTAGCATTAGGCTTCATGTTTTTACTTCAATCACATTTCATTTCGCCTGGCAACAGTTTAACTACCTACAATGTAAAGTTAAGACATACATCAATAAGCTACTAATCGTGTCTTACCTTAAAAATCGTTCTCATAATCAAATCGTGTTCTTCTAACTCTTCTGTTGTAAATCCAAGGTAAACAGCACAAACAGTCTTCAAACTTGGTGAAAAGCAGAGCAGGTCTGAAGAATACTGAAGTCCCTGATTCTTTGTTTAGAGGGTGAGGAGTGCGTTGCGTTCCTCCGCGTGTATAATTTGCATGTGAACGGTCTCGCGAGCGTGGGTGTGGTCACATTAGCGCTAATAAGCTGGGCCTGGAGAAACTGTAAATGTCGTAGCTTTCATACGAATTACTTAAACAGAGAATATTTGTTTTTGATATGATTTACATTATTTAATAATGGAGACTTCAAGCTTCGTAAAGACATATGTTTCATGTCACAGTGACAAGTATTAGCCGAGTTACAGGTCATGTTCTGTCGCGTTTCAGAATGAACTTCACATTGGAGAGATACGGGAGAACGCGCATCATGTTTATTTTCTTTATTTTACGAAAAACAACATTTTGTTTTTATTATGAGTATACACAAATAAAAGAAGACATTTAACAGTTTTGAAAAATGTATAACACTTATCTGTAAGATCAAAATCAACAGAGTATTTTGAGTCTCTTTTGCACTGATAAGAAAAAAAGCGAGTTGGTATCGCCGGTGGTACCGCCGACCTCAGAGGGTTAAACAGTAAAACTTCTTTAAATATCTAAAATATAAATAAACAAAACAAAATATTGAGTTGTGCTCATATAAACTTCACATTATGAAATTATGAAACAAACATGTTTGTAATAAGATATTAAGCAGCAGATTTTGTTGAAATATTAAGATTATAAATAATAAACAAACAGAGGTAGAATGCAGAAGAAGAGGAAAACTGTCACTTTTCAGTATTGTTCATACGAACATGTTTCTTATTCACTCATCCAAAACTTTGAATTGAAATGCAAAAATGTCTGCATGTCCACATCGGGCTGAGGCGGGCTCTCTTTTTGCAAGCTATGTTTCCTGTAGCAGAGAACAGACCTTCAGATGGTGTTGAGGAGCTTGGGATACACAAGTAGGATTTAGCTAATTTTGCCAAGGTGGGATATTTATCTTTATTATCTCTCCACCAATCCAAAGGATTTTCTTCCTTGGCTAGGGGCCTCTCAACAAAGTAAGCCAGGACTTCATTTCTTATTTGAGTGTTGAGGTCCTCCTCAGCTTTCTCCTCTCTGCTCTCTTCCTCACTGCTGCCTCCAGACTCAAGGAGTAAGTCAAGCAAAGATGTTGAATGTTCAGCTGCGGTTCTTATGGTTGAGGTGGTAATTTGCTGCTGCACCATCTCCCTTCTTACTGCAAGTGCTTCAGTTTGCACTTTAGCTTGCATATTTATAATTTACTCAGGTGACAGAAATTTCAGTCTTCTGAATCTTGGGTCCAGAGCTGAGGAGAGAATCACAGGATTATCTACCTGACCAAAGGGTGTTTCCTTCCATCGGTTTTGAAGCTGCTCAACTGCTGTGACTTGGAAGGACTTCACTGAAGCTGAATCGTAGGCAGCACCTTCAGTGGACTTCAACAGCCCTTTCACAAGTGGAGGCAATGAAGAGACTGTTATATATTCCTGCCCACTCATAAAACACATTCAAAAGGCTTTAGAGCAGTGGAAAGCTCTTCAAGCAGACTCCACTGTGGTCTGGTTTCAAGTCAAGATAGTGTTTGCCTCTGTGAGTGAGGGATGGGTCAGATAGAGTTGCAGTTACAGGCCACCTCTGTTCAAATCAGTCTGTTAATCATATAGAATGTACTGTTCCATCGAGTACTTACATCCTGGACAAGCTTATGCTCAGGTGTGCCCATTTGTTTCTGTTTGTCTTTCAGCTTTTTTTTGCTCACTTTTTTTTATATGCTCCACAAGACATCTTGCAGCTCCAACATCTCTTTGAATGCCTGTGTTCTTTAATGCAGCATTAATCACCAACTGCAAGGTGTGGCCAGTGCAGCGTACACTGGTCCACCCATGTTTCTCCTCCAGTAATTTTGCAGCAGCCACAATGTCATTGTCATGTACAATTAGGGATGGGAATCAAGAACCGGTTCTTCTTCAGAGCCGGTGCCCAGTGAACCAATTCCTTGGAACCGTTAGTATGCCTGCTTAATGATTCCGCTTATCGGTTCCGCTCGTTGCAAATGTGTCATGACGTCACACACGGTTCAGGTTGGTTTGGTTCAGAACGCAGAAAACATGGCATCGAGGCAGTAGCGCTTTAAAGTTTGACACTTGTATATACACGTATACTAAGTAGTCAAACATGTATACTGCTGAATGCTCAAACAAATACATATGAAATGCACAACGACACACCTAAAGTCACTCACGCACATACACGCAAACTCTACACACACATACTCATATGAGACGAGAGCACACACACTCAAACTCGCGCACATACTCAATGAGAGTATGACGGCGCCTCATAACGGTGCCTCATAACAATACGGTCACTTGCAACACTTGTAAAATTTCCATTTTGTCAAAGAGGGGGAACTACCTCCAATATGCAGAAACATTTGGCCACACAGCATGAACAGATTTTAGTCTCATGAAACTTAAACTGGAATGTCACTGTTTCTGTCACTGCGACTTCACGAACAGGTGAACGCACGCACGCACACATCACTTTTGAAGTAAAATTGAAAATTGAGGATGCAGTGCATGTAATGCATCGAGATATCGAATTAAACTGAATCGATGACATGATAATCGTAATCGAACCGTGAGACCAGTTCACACCCAACTCTGTGCTGTGTCAGCGAGTTAACAATTAACAAACAAATAAGTTAAGTTATCAGTTAAAAAAGTTAATACAAACAAACAAATCCCTCACCCATTGAGAATCGATAAGCAATATTGATAATGGAATGGGAATCGTTAAATTCTTATCAATTCCCATCCCTATTCATAGATGAAATTAACTAATTTATTAATTAATGATTTATGAATTGATGAATTGAACGCCCACTGTTATGATTAGCTAACGTCACTGCTTATGCATAAATTATTAACGCCCCCTAGTCAGAACATGTGCGGATTCTGCAGAACGGTTTACAGTAGTAGCGGGTGCTAATGGGAAATTAATAAATGCTGTAAATAAACTGCATCCAACTTTTTCCCTGACGTCTGGATCTTTCGGCAGCATATTCAAACATGTTTGTCCACAGCCAGGAACAGCACATCTGTGTGGCATTGCAGTCTTCAGGTAAACAGACCCACTCGCTGCACGTCGACTGAACACCTGTGCGTGTGACAACGATGTAAATACGTTTACACAACAGTTTCAGGCGTTTTGGCCCTAACCCTAACCCTTCCGAAGAATAGTTTCTCTAGGGCCAGCTGGTCCTTCTGACCGAACCTCGAAATGAAAAGCAGTACCTTTTGAGTGCGGTCGACGTCCACCTGACGGACGGCATCCATTAGGAGCCCGAGGGCAAGCTCTTTGTCCTGCTGTAGAATGTGCATCCTCTGCAGGCTGTTGAGATTGTTTTTTAACAGGGTGGGGTGCAGCATCTCTTTTTGAGGCAGAGCCTTGAGCTTATTGGCAAAGGCCGTGGGGACAGCGTTAATTATGCTCGCGGCGTTCGACCTGGCAGACACCTGCGAATTGAACACGGGGTGAGGGTGTTGTGTGTCGGTGCTAATGCAGCACTTGTCAAGCAGGTGGCCACCGTCAAGGAAGGATAAAGTGTGTCCGAATGTCTTGGCGAGAGCCGACACGCCCGCGTGGCTGTACTCGGTCAGGGGCAGGTGTTTTTTATCAAGCTGTGCCAATGATTCTGAAGAGTTGCACCCACGACACGGCCGACAAATAAGTAATGCAAGTTTACCTTGAGCGTTGACAGGCTCCTCGGCTGTATCACCAGGCCGTCTACGTCAAAGTTCAGCGTGTCACGGGTCATGGTGGCCGTTGTGGGGAAAATGGGTATTCTGATGTCCTCGTCACAGAGGAATCTTTCGCAGTTGTCGTGCGCGTAGTACACATCTGTGAGATTTCTGGCATTCTCCTCACAGACCCCGTGCAATCTGTCACCGAACAGGAAGTCCAGCTCCTCGTCCGTGTAGTCCATGGTAGGAGGCCTGCAGGTGTGCATGGAAACGGTGCGGTTAAGGCACCCAACATACTCAACACAAAATCAAGAGACAAACTGGTGCAACATCATTTTAAAACAAAAACGTTTGTATGGCTATTTCCCATCTGTTCGTTGTCAAATGTTCAAAATGTACTCAAATGTTTTATTTTTAATTATTTTAAAAAATGGCAATTTAATTAAATTTTTAATAATTTTTTATTTTTTTATAAATACATTTATAATAAAATTATATTTTGAGAAAAAATTTCTCTTTGTCGATTTTTAAAGAGAGAGAGAGAGAAAAAATTATATGTGATTTGCTAACAGGTCATTCTACGGAAAGGTCAAATTTTCTGTCCCTAGCCTTTACAGAAATATTACACTTAACAAACACTTAAGATTGTATGCCAAATGTAACAATTTAGTCTCATCTACTTTATTGTAGTTGAAGAATAATGAACTTTGGTCTTATGTGCGTCATTGGTGATTCATTGTGTCACTGGTTATTTTTTTTCTGTCACATTAAATACATTATCACATGTGACATGATGATACTTTTACATCCATTTAATTCTGCTACACTCAAAAGTTAGGGTTTAAAGGATTGCATCATTGCTTGATTTTAACTGGTTTACAAATATTTTCATCGGTATAGAAAAATAATGGTTGCACATATGAACCAACATCATTTAAGCACACACATTTAACAAACTTGATTAAAATGAATAAAAACACAATCTCCTTATTTGTTGCATTATTATTATTTTTCTGTAACTCTGACTACATGTGCTTAAAAAAATGGAGATCAAAAAAAAAAAAAAACTTTAATATTGTAAAAAAATTAGTATGGTAACAACAGTGACCCAAAAACGGAACATTTAAATAAATGCACAAATATATATATATATATATTTTTTTTTTTTTTCATTTATCTGTATTCATAAAGTCAAAGGGAAATCTAATAATGTGGTCTAAGTATAAATGTAAGAAAAATAAATGCATTTTAAGACATCTTGTCATACCAAAAGTGGGCGTTTTTGTAGAATGACCTTTATATGCTTATCATACTGTACACCCGTCTGTGGTTTTGGGAGATACTTTGTGATTTTTGGACGCGACATGCTTTATTATACATAAGCACGTGGCAGGCCTATATGCTACATCAAAGGTGCTGTAGCATACGTGATGTGTCAGCAAGTTAATAATTAACAAACAAATAAGTTAAGTTATAAGTTCAATAAGTTAATACAAAAAAAATCCCTCACCCAATGAGAATCGATAATGGAATCGGAATCGTTAAATTCTTATCAATTCCCATCCCTATGTACAATGGTAATAATTTTCTCAGAAGGGTTTCCAACTTGACTGCTACTTCTTCTAACCACTCTGCAATGTTGGTTGAGGTATGTCTGTCTTCGAGAGGCATGGGGGTAAGGCAGACAGATGTCATCTTCCAGTCATCCCCAATGTAATGCCAAGGTAAGCTTCAGTGGCAACACTTGTCCATATATCAGTAGTTAAAGCCATTCTGCTGTTGGTGGTGTTTATAGCACTCTTAATTGTTTGGAATACCTCCTGGTACTTCCTCTCCATTCAGTTTGTGAAGTGGGTCCTTGAGGGAAGAATGTATCCTAGGTTGAGTATGCTGACCATTTTTTTTTAACCCTTCATCTTCCACCATTGACATTGGCCGCATGTCAGTTACCAACATATTAAGTATGGCATCTGTTACAATGGCTGCATTTTGAGGAGTGCATGGGGGATTTCTCCTCTGAACAAATTCACTCATGGTGAGCTGTTTCTTTCTGAAGGAAAAAAAAAACATTATGCAAGGTGTAACGGTTACAGCCTGGCATACTGTCTTTTCTGGGGGCCTATGTTCATCCTAACCACTAGGGGTCATGAGTAGCACTCAATGTTTAGTATAAAAAGGGAAAGTAGTATTATAAGTATATATATCCAATGTGATTTGCCACATGCTGTTGGCTGCTATTCTTAAAATCCTGGTTTGGGAAACTGTTTGTTTGCTGCCCAAATAGGATTTTTTTGTGTTATGATTCTCCTGGATTACTTACCAGAGGACCTATTTCCTTGATTCCCTTTGGAGGCAGTAATGCCATTAGCCAAGGAAATTTTTTGTCAGGAAGACATCTATATGATCTCTTAAGAACTATTGACAAGTCTGGTCTCATCCTGAGGAAATTGACTTTTGAAGTCTCGTGTACCTAACATTAAAGGGTTAGTTCACCCAAAAATGAAAATTCTATCATAGTTTACTTACCCTCAAGTTGTTCTAAACCTCTATGCGTTTATTTGTTCTGCTGAACACAAAGGAAGATATTTGGAAGAAAACAGATCTCATTCCCCATTGACTACCATAGTATGTATTTTTTCCTACTATGGTAGAATTTTCATTTTTGGGTGAACTAACCCTTTAACTCATTCTCCAGAATCGCCTACGGTTGCTATTTGGGATTGTTTGCTTGGCTGGTGTTATTGTTTGACATGTGTTTATGTAAATATCGTCTATATACCAATATATGTGTGGAAAGAGTTTCTGATCTTTTGGCAGTTTATTTTTTTTTTTTACTGGTGTGAAATACATTATATCTTTCCCTAGGTATTCTGCAAATATGATACCCCCTTTATTTTCTGTAACTCAACAGTTTTAAGCAACTGGGACAGTTATAAAGGAGACATTTTTTTTGTGTAAATCAATATTTGCATTGTTTTTAATGATAATTGCTGATGGCAAGTTCACAACCATGATTAATGTAAAACAAATCAAAATTATATACAACATATTATGTTTTAACATAATTTTTGTTTAAACAAATTTACACAGACATGTGAAGATATAAACCAAAAACATCTAAAATATATAATTAAAATTAAATGAATTATAAGGATATATTGAGCATTTTGTTCATGATAACAAAATGAACATGCGTTTGAAGATTAGGCTATATTTAGTTTTGCTTGGAAAAAGCTGGCCCAAACCAGTTTTATTTCTTAAATTATTTAAATAATGAAATATTTAGTAATAAACTTTTATGACAGAAATACCACATGTAGCTTAAATCATTTAATTCTTTCATTATCAACACTTTAATAGCCTAATGCTAGAAGAGCGATTTAAGTGTGAATTGCGACTTCTCCTTATTTTAAGTCAGACTCAGACTCAGAGAGCCTGTGGGGGGTTTGGAGGGACAGACAATAGGTGTTAATGTTCCTCATTCATATGGAGAGTGTCGGATAGCCAGCCCGATGGCAAAGGCAAAATTATTTTAAGGATAGGCTACATCTCTCGATGTGTCCCCATATTTGATTAAATTATAAATATTGTTGTTTATTTATTGTAGCCTATTTAAAGTGTTTTCACACACAAATTTAAATTGAAGTGTTCAATCCAGTTGTTTCAACTGGTTCTGTAGAGTTTAAGAATGTTTGAGCAAGGGAGACTAAATAAACTTGCTGAGATCCAGCGCGAGAGAGGCAAAACTCATGTCTTTAATTTATGTTGCTGTGGACTATTTTCGATTTGTACCGTTTCGTTTAATTTAGCTGCAATTTCTTTGGCAAAACAAATTTAAAATGTAGCAAGAATAAGATTGTGTGTTTCTTTTTTGCATGAAATAAAGTCTAAATGCAAGTTAGGTTGCCACCGGTCCCGGTTTTACCGGGATTGTCCTTCTTTTTAATAACCTGTCCCGGGAAATTTAAGCACTCTCCCGGGACAATGAATGTCCCGGTTTTCGAAAGGCTACGTGATTATGCAAGTTCAAACCATAGACTGTAGGTTCAAACTGTATAGCGCGCGGCCGCTTGCACGGCAGAGAGAGGGAGAGACAGAACACCGGCTAGATCCCCCCTAACTACAGATGGTAGTTGCCGCTCAAAGTGTGGGGCGCGCCCCTCTATGGGTGGGAAATAGAGAAGTGACAGGTTGGGCGCGCCAACGGGAGGAACTTTTCCTTTTTATGCCTTTATATCTTTATTCGTTCATGGCGAGTCTACATCGCATCTTCATCTTTGCAGCGACGCAGAAAACACCAGTTTATTAATAAACAATTAAATGTCTCCTTGCTATTTTTGTCTCCGGCTCGTGCGCTTGAGTGCAGCTTTATAACACTCACACATTACCCTGTATAGCCTATTTAAGTTATTAAATCAATATAAAAGGGTGATTTGTCCACTGATGGCTTAAATAAACAACTAGGCTACTAGTTGACTAGAAAAAACTAGTCGGAGACAGCATGAGCGCGCGACCCTGAGCGGAATGAGCGAGCTGAGGAATATCCAGAAATGCTCTGATCGGAACAAAGGAATTTTGACATAATTAATCATTAGTTTATATCTCATGCACTGCCCATAATTTTAATCCCATATCAAACACATTAGCCTATGTTATGTCTGTTTGAATTTTTTAATATTTTTGTCTTGCCAAATGGATTTCTCTTCTTTTCTTTTTTAACATTTTGACACAGCAGCACTTTTATTTTCTCTATTTTTGTTTTTGTTTGTTTAGTTTGTATTTAGATACTAGCCTACTTGTTACTTCAATAAATTGGAACATTTTAAGCTTGTTGCGTATTTCATTAGCATTGCGTTGGGGCGATGGGGGCAGTGGGGCTTGAAAATTATGAGTCTATCCATCGGGTGCAGAAAAAAGATTGCATGTGTGTGCTAGTGTGCGTGTGTTTATGAAGCGAATGTAAGAAGCCCCCCCTAACAACCCCCCAGCTCTACTGTAGCAATGTTGTAATATGCCATTGATTATTAAAAAAAACGCTTGACTTTAAATAAATAAACAGTTAATAAACTCGCAAATAAACAGTCAACTATTTAAGCATCAAGAACGGTTAAAGATTAACGCTGTCGGCCAACATGGTGTTATATTGAGATTCGATCTCCGTGTCGTTGCGTTAACCACAGAGCCACTGCCTGAACGTTTACGTCAACGTCTTATACTCTTACAAAGCCTTGATGTAGCCTAATATGTTTCTATTGCAATGTTTTATATTGAAATGTTTTCATTATTTATTCAATTTAATTTAAGTATTGTGATGAATTATTTTAACTACATTTCACTTAAATGCATCTGCTACCAGCTTTCAATCGCTCTGAATGAGCCGCGACGCAGCGGCAGATTACGCAATAGAGAGAATAAACGGACACTTTTCAAAGTCTGTGATTGTAGCGCCTCTTAGCGGTTAAAGGCAGCAAACACACCCCGAATTTCACCGCCGCGGCAAAGCGGCGGCGTTGAAAGTATTATTCTGGTTGGTAACCTACTGTAAAAGAGCATAGAATGGAGGTACGCAGAAAGCTAACAGGCTTGATTAAAAGGACAGGAAAAATGACGCATTAGTGCACAAGCATTCGCTGAAAACCACTGACTCCAATGACTAAAAAACAATCTTTTACTGCTGCTGTTATTAACTGCCTTTATATTTAGTGCTTTACTTTCTAAACACTGTTTTAATTTAATTTCTGTGGTAGCGCTGTTTTAATCCATCACTTATGTTGCGCGCGAACTGATTGCGCAACCTGATGCTCGAGACAAATTAGATCTAGTGTAACTGTCCCGAAGTTAGTAAACAAAGCTGTTTACACAGTAGCATTGAATTAAACTAGACTATACCTTTTTCACATCTTCATATAATGACAATATACAGTTTTCATTACCGTGCTGATGTTTCACCCTCATCCGTGACACCAACGTGTTTCCTCTTCATGTGTTCGTGCATCACTGTGCACGAACAGTGATGTGTTCGCGTGTGACTGTGTTGTCATGAAAGTGACGTCATCAGTAAACACTCCCCATGACGTGAGCAGACCAACTAATTGATAATGACATTCATTGACAACGTTGACACGCCACGGCCCAGGGGTCTCATTTATAAAGCGTGCGTACGCACAAAATGGGGCTGGAAACGTACGTACGCCAGTTTCCACGCAAAGGTTGTGATCTATAAAAAACAAACTTGACGGAAGAATGTGCGCACCTTTAAGCAAACTTTGAGCCGTGCGTACGCACGTTTTGGAGACGGAGCAGTTTGGCGACACCGATGGTGAGCTGGAGCTAAATGTCTTTTTGGTCACTTTTAGACCAAAAATCTAAAAAAAATTATACATACAGTATACAGAAAGATAATACAAATAGCTATAATTTCACTCACCAAGCCTATAACATGAAGCAAACATCCATCCCTTTTTAAATGTCCGCGCCAGCGAGCGTGTTGGGCCGTTTATTGAAACTGACGCAGCCTATATAAAACCGTAAATCTTCATTATAATCATAATTACAGTGTCAAGTATTGTTTCCTGTGACCACTGTTGTGTAAGTCTATGTCCATGGTTTTTGTTTCATGCCACGTCATATTTTTGTGTCATGTTATGTTTTGATCCTGTTATATGTTAATTTTGAATAAACTGCACTTGGGTTCTCTCGCTACAACTGCACAGACAACCAATTTAGTGAGGCTAAAATCGGTGTTACATTCTGCTTCTTTGCAGATCTGCAGATCTTTGAGTCCCTGAGTCTAGCAGACACATTCATAACCAATTGAAGATGATTTAATAGTACTTGTCTGATAGCGAGTTACAATAATCCAATCGTACAGAAATAAAAGCATGAATAATCCTTTCAAAGTCACTTGTCTTTGGTCACTTGTCAATAGTCACTTTGTCAGTGGATGCTGCACACTGGTGCTGGTTGAGGAGAGAGCCCCTGATATGATTGTAAAGCGCTTTGGGTGTACAGAAGTACATATGAAAGCGCTATATAAAATGCCTCATTCATTCATTCATTCATTCACTTGTGGACAGAAATGTTTTCACCTTTTCTATTGATCTTAAATGGAAAAAACAAGATTTTACTTCAGAATTAATCTGTTTGTCAAATTTCAAATAACTCAAATTACATCCTTGGACATCCAAGATTTTACATCTCAATAGTGACTCAAAATATTTTTTTTGTCCTGTTTCCGCAACGGTAAATACACTCGAGTGTCATCCGCGTAACAATGAAAGGATACTCCATGCTTAAGAAAAATAGAACCTAAGGGTAACATATATAACGAAAACAAAATTGGGCCAAGAATCAATCCTTGTGGAACCCCACTAGACAATGGGGCCACTTTTGAATGATGTTGACCAAAATTAACTGAAAACATCCTATTAGAAAGGTAGGATCGGAACCAATCAAGTGCCATGCCCCGAATTCCCACTGTCTTTTCAGGCGGGATAGTAGGATATTGTGATCAATAGTATCAATTGTTAAGTAAAGTCAACAGATCTTCACAATTTCCACTTTGCATGACTTTTACAAAGTTAGCAAAGATTTTCTCTTCTTCAGATGTGACTACTCTGGACCACTGCTGTCATGTTATTTCAGTTTCCTCCAGAAGTCCTTTAAACTCAATCTCGTTGTAATAGCTCTTTGCACAGGAGCGATACATGCAATGCTTGCTGGTAGTATTGCATGCAATAACTGCTATCAACTTTGAAATACTTTTTGTGAGAATACTGTTTGTGCCTTTCTGGTGCAACCTGTCCACAAGCAGCTTGACATTTTCATGGTCTATGTGTGACACCCTGTATGTATTGTCACAGGAATAATTATATTTTTCTGCATGTATTTTATTTTATTTTACTGTGTTTATGATATCGTTTCAATTACTGTTATTATGTTGAATTTGTGATGAGTGATACCCACAGTGGACAGTAGGTGGAGACAATGTGCTGATCGGGGACTATGTGAGTAACTGAGTTGCGGAGAAGAAGCCGCCATTACAGAGCAACTCAGACTACTGATAACAGCACAACTTTGTCTGTCTCCTTGTTTAATCAAACAGGTGGGTGAAATCTATCACCTTGGACATGAAACAATATGTTGATACCGTGTGTACACTGTTTTAAGAGGGTTATACATTTCCTGAGTAAAGTTTAAGATGTTTAATAGAGACGGTGTTGTGTTTATGAAAATTGTGTTTCATTCGCGGACGTGCCGCGTTAGGCCTGGTATTAGTATTATGCAATCTAAATGGTTAGAGGCTCCAGCACACTGAATACCCAAAGTAATGTGATGTTTATAGTGTTTATAGCTTTATAATTGTGTTTATAGCATAAAAAGCGATGTATTAAGCAATCGCCATGGTTTCATAAGATTGAAGTATATGTAAATACATACATATGTATTGTTAATTGTTGAATATTATATATCTTTGCATACTATATTATATTGGTTACTGTTGATATTTGAATGTTTAATGATCTTGTGATTAAGTATATTCGCTGTATTGTAATTCAGTTTATGGTTTGCTCATCTATATTCAGTTAAATACAGTATTTAGTAGGATACATTTGCACAGATAACAGAGACTGTATGGTGATGTATGTTTTAAGGGAAAGAGTATTGAGTTATCAGAGAAATATACTACCTGAGTATAAAAAGAAAGACACTTACAAGAGTGATGCAACACATGTTTATTGGTGTTTTGTTTGAGTGAGTCACATGTAAGGTGACACAAGATACTGTGATTTGATTATATAAAATATATATATGCATAATCTTTGATTTATTGTAATAAAGCCATTACAGAGCAACTCAGACTACTGATAACAGCACAACTTTGTCTGTCTCCTTGTTTAATCAAACAGAATTAATTTACTGCAGCACCGCCAGTCGGATGGCGGGCGTGCTACATATGCAAGCACATGTTTTTCTGTCAGTGACTTTTGCTGGTGTTACATAAAAAGGGCAGTATCTCATGAATTGTCTATATGACAATTTCAGGTGTCGTCTGACTGTTGCCTTGACCTGTGCAGGGAGCTCCTTCAGAGAGTGAAGCTGTTACGATGGGACAGATACAAGAGGCGTGCGGATCCATGTGCAAGGCTTTTAATCAGCGAGATGCGTTCAAAACAGGCAGAGACTTAATCATAAACGAACAGGCAAAGGTCAGAACCAGCAGAAACAACCGTGAAGAGTGGGCCAAAACGTAGTACAAAACCAAGCAGATGATCAGGACAGGCAGCAAACACTCATAGTCGGAAGGCAAAGCAGAGGTATCAGAGGCAGGCAGCAGACAGGGAGATATCCAAAACAGAAGAGTCACAAAACGAGCAGGCAGACACAGAAATGAACGCTCAGTAAGGTTTCACAATAGTTAAACAATACTCCGCAAACAGAAAGCTCATGTATCAGTGATTTATAGTCCCTGATATTGACTACAGGTGTGGAAATAATCAAAGCAATGGAGTGTTGGAAATGTAGTCCAAAGTAACCTGTAACTGTGTGTGCAGTGAAAAAGTCTCAATTGTGAACAAGTAACCTCTAGTGGTTATAGGATGGAAACAGCAGGCATAGAATGTCACAGAGCCCCCTCCTAGGAGCGGCTTCCAGACGCTCCTAAAACAATATAATCCAGGTGGGAGGTGAAGCGGAGGCGGATCCGGGGGTGGGATGGAGGGCCAGGGCAGAGCAGGCTGCGGAGGCGTCCAGGGCGGAGCAGGCTGCGGAGGCGTCCAGGGCGGAGCAGGCTGCGGAGGCGTCCAGGGCGGAGCAGGCTGCGGAGGCGTCCAGGGCGGAGCAGGCTGCGGAGGCGACCCCTCAGGCAGATCAGGCGGCTTTGGTTCGACAGACGCAGTGCCAACACCCTCTGCAGACATGAGGTGAAGCTCAAGCTGTACTTTGGTCCACCAGAGCTCGTCAGCAGACCACAACGGAGGCCCAGATGGATCAGGGACCCCTGGCAAAGACTGAAACCTAAGGAAAACTGGAAGATAAAACATAAACAGTGTATTCACAGCCCGTCGGGTCGAGGCCGGCAATGCAACAGGTTCAATCAGAATCTCTGTGGAAGTGTCTGAATCAGCATAAAAATCAAAGTCAGGTTCCTGAATGGAAACTAGGCAAATAGGCAGTTCAGAAAACTCAGGGATAGAAATGGAATAATCAGATAATTCATTTGTGGCCACTTTAGTCACGACAAGGCTACTAGAGCCGTCAGGAAATTCTTCCATATTGTCTTGGGTCATGACAGGGTTAACAGGGCAAAGACAAAGTTCCTTCATGATCTCTGTGGTCAGATCAGAACTGAGCGAGAGTTCACTAATAGTCTCCTTGGTCGGTTTAGAACAGGACGAGAGTTCATTGACAGGAAGATGATCACATGAGTATTCTGGAATGGCTTCTACAATTGGGTCAGAACAGGGCCAAAGTCCATAATTGTCCTCCCTGGCTAGTTCAGGACGGTACCATAATTCATTGTTGGTCTGCTCTGGTGCTGAACAAGATGGTAGTTGAAAGATTGCCTCCGTAGCCAGGTCAACACAGGAGGAAAGTTCATTACCAGCCTCTAAGGCAGTTTCAGGGCAGGAAAACAAGGGTTCAGAGATGATCTTCATGGCTAGTTTAGGACAAGGCAAAAGTTCATAATCGGCCTCCCTGACCAATTCAAAACTGGACCAAAGTTCATCCCTAAAATTCATCACCGCACCAGGAGCTGAAACAAATGCCACCACCTCTGGATATTCAGCGGTGGTGTACGTGGCCCAGACACACCATAAAGCGAGCCCCATTACAGGGAGAGCGGCCGACAGGATAACCTCAGGAGTAGAAGGGCCAGAATGAGTTGGTTTGGGAATCCCAGCTGTGCGTACTGACACCAGTGGTGGATCCTCCACGCTGGATGCAAACCTCTGGCGCTTGATGACGGTCTGCCCTGACAGATCAGAGGAGGGTGGCAGTACGATAACCACAACAAGAGGTGGCTCTGAAGTGGCAGACCTGACGTGGTGAGATTCTGGAAGGTCTGCTGAGACGACACGAGGCTCTGGAAGGTCTGCTGAGACGACACGAGGCTCTGGAAGGTCTGCTGAGACGACACGAGGCTCTGGAAGGTCTGCTGAGACGACACGAGGCTCTGGAAGGTCTGCTGAGACGACACGAGGCTCTGGAAGGTCTGCTGAGACGACACGAGGCTCTGGAAGGTCTGCTGAGACGACACGAGGCTCTGGAAGGTCTGCTGAGACGACACGAGGCTCTGGAAGGTCTGCTGAGACGACACGAGGCTCTGGAAGGTCTGCTGAGACGACACGAGGCTCTGGTGCTGCTGCCATTATAGGCACGGAAGTACCGGTGCATTCCTCTGCAACCCCCACAGTGAGAGATGAGCCAGTTAACAGTAGAGCATAATCTAAAAAATGACAGAGCGATGTTCGAGGACCCTCATGGATTAATCGAGATCTTAGGGGTTGATTTATGCCGTCACAAAAAAAGTCAATGAGAAGACAATCAGGCAGATCAGAAAAATACGCTAAATCCAAAAACTCCTGAATATATTCCTCTAACAGTCTCATACCCTGTTTTAGGGCTAGTAATTGTTTTGCAAGGTTCAAACCTGACCAGTGTTCTTGTTCTTCAGAAAAGCCGCTGGATCCTTGTTTGGCGGAGTATTCTGTTACGATGGGACAGATACAAGAGGCGTGCGGATCCATGTGCAAGGCTTTTAATCAGCGAGATGCGTTCAAAACAGGCAGAGACTTAATCATAAACGAACAGGCAAAGGTCAGAACCAGCAGAAACAACCGTGAAGAGTGGGCCAAAACGTAGTACAAAACCAAGCAGATGATCAGGACAGGCAGCAAACACTCATAGTCGGAAGGCAAAGCAGAGGTATCAGAGGCAGGCAGCAGACAGGGAGATATCCAAAACAGAAGAGTCACAAAACGAGCAGGCAGACACAGAAATGAACGCTCAGTAAGGTTTCACAATAGTTAAACAATACTCCGCAAACAGAAAGCTCATGTATCAGTGATTTATAGTCCCTGATATTGACTACAGGTGTGGAAATAATCAAAGCAATGGAGTGTTGGAAATGTAGTCCAAAGTAACCTGTAACTGTGTGTGCAGTGAAAAAGTCTCAATTGTGAACAAGTAACCTCTAGTGGTTATAGGATGGAAACAGCAGGCATAGAATGTCACAGAAGCAGTACCCTGCTTTGCTGCTTGATTTTATTTCAAGCCACTTGACCACTTTCTCTCTTCTCACTTGTGAGGTTTTCATTTTGTCTCTCAATTTGTTATTTTCCCTGACAGTTGTTATTTTCCCTGCACAAACAAAGCATTCATGTAGCTTCATAAAATTGTGCAATATATCAAGATATATGTTTCTATTGAAATGTTTTAATTGTTTATTCAATTTAATTGTGATTATGAATTTGTTTAACTACAATTCATTGAATTCATCTGCTACCTAGCCTAGCAAGCCAGACCCACATCAAGATGTTAGGTCTGGGAACTCACCATTGGCATGCCTCAATCCGAGGTGCGGGATAAACGGTTGTCTTTCAAATTCCCTCTGCACGCAATAGGATAGCGCTACAACCAACCAGAACAACGAACGGCTGTGGCTAGTGGAGCTAGTTGATATATTAAACTTTTGCCATATACGGTCGGCAAAACTCTGAACACATCTTCCTTTTTTAAAAATGACTCAAAGTGTTGTTCTTTCTCAAAGAAAAGCTTACCTCCAAGTCCTCCAGAGTCACGGCCAAAAACGATTCGAAAGACGATGTCCAACAGCAGCCGCTATCTTATTTGTTTTCAAGTAGCAGGGAATTCATGCAGAAGCGTCACAATTCTGCAGTCATTATGTTAAGCCCGCCCACCTACTCTATACACGATGTGATTGGCCTGACTAGAGTTTGTTTTTTCCAGCTCGAAAGCCAACTGAGAGTTTCTAGACTACACTGACTGCAAAATAAATTTAGCTGCCGCTAGGGTGCGTCTAGATTTCTAGGCTATCTCCTACCAGCTTTCAATCACTCTGAATGAGCAGCGGCGCGGCGGCAGATTATGCAATAGAGAGAATAAACTGACACTTTCAAAGTCTGTGATTGTAGCGCCTCTTAGCGGTAAAAGGCAGCAAATACACACCCGCAAGTTACCGCCGTGGGAACGGTGGCAGTAAAAGTATTATTCTGGTTGAGTACCAACTGTCAGTTTCAATAACCTGCAAACTTTAAAGAAAATAACATTTATGACCTTAAAATTCATTATAACAAATAAACTAATATTTGTCAAATGTATCTTTACTCATTAGCCTACCAGTAGTAATAGTAAAACTATTAACATTATATTAAAATGAATGTATAAATCAACATTATTTATGAGCACAAAGAGCATCATGCTTCCTTTCACATAAAACTCTACCAGTACAAATAGGTTAAAGAATATCATTTGGAATTTACATTGATGGTTAATTTAAATCCCTATTTATCTAACTGGAGTATATATCAATGATTGGTACTGTAGACATATGGTTACCTCCCCCTTCAACCAGTTGTGTGGTTTCAGGCTTTTGAACTGTTAGGCGCAATGTATATGTGACATCCTTGTCAACTGACTGAATCACTGCAACCACCACTTCTCTGTCCTTTGAATTCCAAAAAGCCTTTGTGTCCATTTTCATGAACATAATTTATAGGCAGTTAACTTCTATAAAGACATTATACAAAGTCTTTCTTTCTTTCTACTAAGTACCCACAACCACACCTAATGTATTTATTATTGTCTAGAAGTACAAATCTGAATAAAATGTATTTGTATATACTAAAAGTAACAAGAATTGATGCGTATTTGTGTTTTTTATGCAGAGATGTACTCAAGTTGTTTTGTGTTAAACAGTTGCGAGCAGGATGTTTCAATGTTTCAAACAAACACATCAGCGGTGACGGGCTTGTAACATAGTTACAAGGACCATAGGCAGGGATTTTCAGTGACTTAAAAGCAACTATATTTTCATGTTAGTGGAATTAACCCTTAACAGAAGTACAATGTCTTTCTGGACTTTGGCTGTCCAACAAAAGCTTTTGATGCCTATGAGGACAAAACAGAAGATAATCAATATTTACATGTTATTGTGAAAAAAACTTTAATAATGTTAGAGTATTTGTACACTTTAAAATGTTGTCATGGTCTTGAATTTGCTCAAGTTGACTTAGTCTTACCTGGGAAGTGTCAGACACAATTCTGACAGTGTCAGTCTCTTTCACTCTTGACTTCGCCTTTCTGACAGAAGCTTTTGATGCCTATGAGAACAGGCAAAAATGAAGGATGTGATGCAATATGTAATAATTAACTTTTCTGTTAATATTACTTATAATATTACATTGTTTGTGTATGGACGTATTTAATCTTAAAAATAATTTTGTTTTAAGACTTTATTAATGGCTGTACTTCTCACCTTTTCTTTAGGAGTAGGTATAACTTCTGGGGTATGAAAGTACTTTTTTTCTTTTCTTTTGATCACACACGCTCTTCTTGGGCCATTTTTCTTCAAAGTTCTCCAAACTGTGTTGTTTCACATTTAAACGCTTCTGTAACATTCTGTTTGGAATGTCATGTTGCAGGATGTCTTCTCTGTATCTTCCCGACAATGACACATACATTTTTTGTATGAATGTTGCTGGGCGATAGTATAGTTTTTTCTTTGACAATACAGAACCAGTTTTCAGCATGACAGTTCGTGTCTTGTGTTTTCTGTAGGTCATTGTCATCTCTGATACACTCTTGTAACGCTCAGCCTAAATTATAGGTGATGATACACAAAAAACGTTACGGTCTTAACCCTTCGTCAAACTTGTGTTTGAATGTTTGTCAAAAAGAAGGCTTGGATAACACCAACTCATTTTAAACCCCAAGTGTATTTACATAAAATAGAAGAAAAAACATCAAGATGTACAAAAGGAAGTATACACAGTATCGTACAAAGAAATAAGGAAAGAAAGAAATATTAATATTTGCAAAAGAACGCGGAGGAATTGTCTGTAATAGTCCTGTAGTATGTAATAGTATGTAATAATACTGTAAGTGAGTGTGTGTGTGTGTGTGTGTGTGTGTGTGTGTGTGTGTGTGTGTGTGTGTGTGTGTGTGTGTGTGTGTGGTTGTTGAATCGGCCTCACCGGTTGACAAATTTTGAGTCCGGGAGCTCGATGTGATTGAAGCAGTGCTGTTCTGTGACGAAATCCCAAAGGCAAAAAATCGAAGAAAATAATGATAATTCCACAATGTTTGTTTCTGTCACAGTCTGGAATAACTTGATGGGATATCTTTTCGCGCAATCGATCGCTAATCCCAAAGTGTTGCTCCCAAACGCCTGTTTACCGGCTCCTTTTAAACGGAGGAAAAGTCATTCAGCTGATTCAGACTGACGCCACGGGGGATTCCCTGGAGCTACGCGACAGAACTCTCGCGTGAGTAAAACGGGGACTCAACCACATATCCGGGCAATAAACACAGGTAGAATAATTATAAAATAGCAGCTGTCTTATAAGACTAATAGAATAATTCACAGCAATATAAATATTCATCACTTATGTGGCCACGCTACACTCTGTCTTTCAATCTTTTCAAATCACCAAGCATTAACCCTGACCAGAGTGGAAAAATTGGCATGTAGTCTTTCATCAGAATATCCAGGATCCCTGGACAATGATATTTGGTTGTTGTCAGTTTCAGTTTCCTTCCTCAGGATCTTCAATAGACATGACAGCCTCAAGTACAGTAGTAAACTCTTTTGTAAATGGTGACCTGGCCAATTTTGTGTTTGCCTCTGGGGGATGTATTCGTCCACTGCCTGCTTCTCATCTAGAGAGTCTTGTGGAATTTTTATTCCACGAATGTGGTCATGGAGTTTTTGAAGAAACTGATTTACACACTGTGTGTTTTATTTGGTGTAAAAGACATGGCACATGCACTCGAAAATGTCTAATGCAGTCTTCAAACTTGTGGTGTTCATTAGTTGTGCCACACAGTGAGTAGCGAACTCTTTCAAGCGCTTGTCTATTGTTCTTCTGCCATTTGCTCTATGTACTGCCTTAATTATATGGGCTGAACATAGGTGAAGAATAGTTAGCTGTCCTTTAGGTAGGTATGTATATCTTGTTTGTTGAAAGCCAATAGGACACTCTGGATGAGTGCCCAACTATAGTCGGTTTCAACCATGGTGTATTTTGTAGAGAGTGAGTTTCCATAACTTTGTTACAGTCTGATTTAACCAGAAAGAAATGTTTGGGATCGTGTGGTCATTCATTATCATTTCAGACACAGGAAGAGGAGGCTTGTCTTTTCCATGTCCTGGTAGGTTGATGCTGTAGTACAGAACTATCTTTGCCTGACTTGGAACTCGACTCACAACCCCTCCAGTAGCATCCAAATACAGGGTAACAGGATTTCCTTTTCTGAGATGTTGTACAAGGATGACCAGTCCTGTCTCAGTGTAAAGATGCACTCCAAATGGATCCAACTGCAGGTGTTGGACATATCCTGGGCAAAATCTGTATGACAGATCTGTGTCTTTCATAATTTTCTGAGTCAACATAAGCTCCAGGATCACATCATCATGCAGTCTGCAGCTTTTTTGAATTTCACTAGAAATTACTTTGAGTATGTTTTTATTTAAACTTCTAGTGATGTTTCCAGCCATCAACTCAGGATCTGGTGTTTCCCTGATATTTTTGTAGTACAGATTACTGTAGTACCACTTCTTTGGCAATCTTGCCTCTCTTCTGGTAACTAGCTGGCCGGGACCTTATCTCCGGTTTCAAACGGGTTACCTTACCAATTCTTGTCACCTGAATTGGAATTCATTTGTAACTGCTCGGTGGTTTGTGTAATACGGAAAATATAATGTGCATTGCAAGTTTTGAAGGAACAGCCTTAACTGTCATAAATGGACACGCTTTCTACTGTGAGTGACCTTTAAGTGCTGGTATTTAAAAACTAGTGTGCAACAGGGATTGGTTTTCCAAAACTTTAATAACTAAATATAATACTTTAATCATAAATTACATCTGTCATGATTTCTGCAATTTTCTGCTACCGGCAAAGGCTTATCTTTTTCCATTCGTGTGGTACATTGTAAAACATTGGGTCTGGCCTTGTGGTTCTGTATGCTTCTTTTGATGTTGCTGTTGGTCTGCAATGTGATCCCACATCATGCTCTCCATCGCTGTCTGTCAGACTCACAGTAAGAGATGGTCTGCTGATGTTGATCCCACATCGCGATCTCCATCGCTGTCTGTCAGACCCACAGGTGAGAGATGGTCTGCAGATGTTGATCCACATCGCGCTCTCCATCTCTGTCTGTCAGACCCACAGGTGAGAGATGGTCTGCAGATGTTGATCCACATAGCGCTCTCCATCTCTGTCTGTCAGACCCACAGGTGAGAGATGGTCTGCAGATGTTGGTGCCACATAACGCTCTCCATCTCTGTCTGCTTCTGTCCATGATTTCTGCATTTCTGCTACCGCAAAGGCCTTATCTTTTTCCATTCCGTGTGGTACATTGTAAAACACTTGGGTCTGGCCTTGTGTTCTGTATGGCTTCTTTTGATGTTGCTGTTGGTCTGCAAATGTTGATCCCACATCATGCTCTCCATCGCTGTCTGTCAGACTCACAGGTAAGAGATGGTCTGCTGATGTTGATCCCACATCGCGATCTCCATCGCTGTCTGTCAGACCCACAGGTGAGAGATGGTCTGCAGATGTTGATCCCACATCGCGCTCTCCATCTCTGTCTGTCAGACCCACAGGTGAGAGATGGTCTGCAGATGTTGATCCCACATAGCGCTCTCCATCTCTGTCTGTCAGACCCACAGGTGAGAGATGGTCTGCAGATGTTGGTGCCACATAACGCTCTCCATCTCTGTCTGTCAGACCCACAGGTGAGAGATGGTCTGCAGATGGCTCCTTCAAGCATGGAAACTTTTCAACAAGGGCTTCCGCCACTGAGGATATTTGTATATTTAAAGGATAGGCTGTGTAAGAAAAAATAGCTTTAGCAAGGTCTTGCATTACTGCAGATTTAACACTTGCATCATGAAAGTGTGGTCCAGAGGCATGTAATGACTTGTTTGGCTCTACAAGGATAAGTTCAATGTCACAGGAAAACTTTGGCACTTGAAATGGCACTGGCCATGGAGCAGAGCGACATGACTCAGGGAGAAGAATATTATGTTGTGAGCTTGACGGTTGACCCCCATCTGCAAGTGAGGTGTACATTACAAATTGATCCACAGTGTGGGTGTCAAAGGTACTCAGTGTAGAGGACAGTCCTGATTCATCTAGTGGATGCAAGTCTAGAGTGATCAAAGGCTCTTTTCTAACTATTTTTACAGTGGCCTTGTCTTCCAGGTCGGCAGATTAAGTGTCGGTGAAAAATTGGTTCCCAAAGTTTTTGTCTTCACAGAGTAGTCCAAATTCCCCTTGTAATTTGAATGTTTGAACAATTTTAGAAACAAGACCTTCTACTTTATTTGGAATTCCCGATGGAAGCATCAATTTTCGGTTATTGTTTTCTTCAATGATAACTCGCAACTGGAATGATATTTTCTTTTGGCACTGTATGTGTTTAGCTGAAAGAAAAAGAAGAGAGAGCAGTTTGTTAACATTTGACAGTTTACTTGGCACATCCACACATGATTGATAAGGCATGAATAATTCAACTGAAGTGTAAACCTTCTCCGTTATGCAAATTAAGTGTTTCAGGGACACCATCCGACCATCTAGTGTATTGTATGCAGCCACGTGTTATGCATATTGCAATTCCGAAGTACTTTTATCTCTCCTTTGGGCTCTATTTGAAAGCTCCTTAGGGGCTCATGGTACCACCCACTCAGCAACTTCAGAACAAAAACAGGATTTTCAGGCACATCCATTATTTGGAGTATTTCTCCAAAGTCGGGCAACCCTCCTGTCGATCCGAAAGGCAACAACATTCCAGCACAATAGTCAGTGCCTAAAATGGTGACTTTGTTTGTCATGTTCACAACAGCTGCCCTGGGAAACGTTGTAACTGATCCCATAACTGTGTTTTTCAGAACCTCCACTGCCACTTGTGTGAATGACCCAGTCTGTCTCACACTTCTTTTGAAGAATCTGTGTTTGGCTTCGAATCGCATGGTCCAGACAAACACAAGTGGTCCAAAAGCAGTTGTTAGCAATGGATAATGTTAAAGGAAGTGATGTTTCGATTTCAACCTCTCTTCTAGGAACACATCTAAATACCTATAACGGTGTTCACTGATCTTGCTTTCCATGTATCTCATGTCTCAAGACAAGCCATGACAAGCTCAACATCATCTTTCAAGGTCATCAAAGCCAGCCACGCTGTGTCATCTTCTGGTACTTTGTCACCTATTATCAAAGGTAGCATCCGTAACAAGCACCAGTTTTTGTGCGCATTGCCTCCTATACTCTTACGTGATGCAAAATTCAGGGGGATAGCTTGTGGACAGTTGACTTTGTCATTCCATTTTCAGGGAAATTGATTAATTGAAGAGTTAAGCACCTGAAGAAGAGAAAAGTATTTTTCTTTATAAACACTTTGAGACACAGTGCCAGCTCCAGAGGTACAATCCCTTCAAGCAAATCATGCAAAGGATCAGGTGGATAACCTGATGTGACATGGAAGTAACTCAATCTGTCAGAGATGGGACACTGTCTATTTACTCCACAATGATGAGCTTAAGAAGTGTCAGACAATGCTGCTTCGACATATAAGGTATGGCTGGACATAGTCCGCAGAGGAAACATTCCTTCTCCTACTTCATGTTCATGGATCTGTAAACGCTCTCCAATCCAAACAGTCAACAGTAGTGTGAGGAAGAAAAGCTTTCAACAAACCGACCGATTGAGTGAGCTGCAAGATTATCTGCTACTAAGGCAAATACAGTGCCCTTCACCACTTTGCCCAGATTTGACACAAAAATACCATTATCTTCCAAGCATTTCAAATCTTTAAGCATTAGCCGCGTTTCCAGTGCCGGGCCAGGGCCGAGACATGCTAGTGCGTGCCAGGGCCAGTCGCGTTTCCACTGTCACTTCCGGGGCTTGAGCGGGGCTTGCTCGGGGCCAACGGCCAGGATTTCTGGCCCCTCGAATACCTTGGGCCAAAGCGGGCCAGCTCAGGCTAGAGGCGTGCTCAAGGTAAAAGGCGGAGTTTATCGGTGTTATGGAAAGTTATGATCTGAAGCAAGATGCACAATTCACTTTTTTATATCGCGCAAAATATTCGCTGCTCGGAGAATTCTCTCGAAACGGAGAATCGCCTGTACTGGTCTGTCGAAGATAACGTTACCAAAGCTCTTCTGAGCATTTGGGCAGAAGAAAGGGTACAACGTCAATTTGACGGCGTGTGAAGAAACGAGGACGTTATAAAATACATCGATGCTGAACAAGCTAAGCATTCAGCGAGCAACGCTTCAAGTTCGGGAAAAAAATTAACAAAGTTGCGGGCGCAGTATTGTACAAGGCGATTCAAACGCACAATGGATGGACAAAGCGGAGCTCAGAGAAGGAGGTTTCCATGGTTCGACTTGATGGACGGTGCTGTTAGTGGCGACTCGCGAGACAAGTCGGGACACTATTGCAGCCACGGCCGGTGAGTTAATATACATGCTATCTTCCTAACTTAAACAATAAATAAATTCATAATACCCGCTGAAATGGGTTGGGTTGTATGACGTTTGATCCAGAAAGGCGTGTAAAGGGCGGGGTTTAGGGCAGCGCTGTGGGGCTACTGGCCCGGCAGTGGAAACGCAAGCTCGGTGCTTGAGGCCCGAGGCCACTGGCTCGGCTCGGCTCGCTGTTAGCTCTGGCCCGGCCCTAGCCCGGCAGTGGAAACGCGGCTAGTGGCCCCAACAATTCTGGGTATCCATATTGGGTGACATCATCTGCCTTACAAAGAACGGCTAGATAAATGGAATTTAGATTAGACTGCATGGTAACAGGGATGTCTGCAAACACCCAATACACGCCCGTGACTTTATGCTTCTTGCAGGACGTCCCCAAAGGGTTGGATACTTCAAAATCATCTATGTAAAGAATGAGTGGGAGTGTAAGTTCATCTCCAGATAACAAGCTGTTTTCCGCAAGAATTACACACCATGCATGTGAAGGAAAGAAGCTGGCCTGGCTTAGTTGTCTGTGGATAAAACCTGGACAAATGTGTCCGTAATGCACCCCATGTCCTAAAGGTGCCAGGGCAATCAGAATGGAGACAGGGTATGGGCTGATTTCGACTAAAATGCCCATGTTGTAATCTATAGTGTTTTAATCGGTCTAATCTTCTTGATGTTTTGAAGTTGCATATTTTGCATAGCCATTTCATTACCCAGAAGGTAAAACATCCATAAGATTCCTCCATTTTGGGTCTCGACTCATTGTTCAGTTCAGTTACCTGAATTAGGTGAAAACTGCTACACTTCTTTCGTGCTCTTCAAATGCTTTCATAAAGATCTTTCTGTGGAAGAGAAAGAAAGTCAAAATTATTACTTTTGTTGTTATTTACTAAAAATAAATTATTAGATTATTAGGCTAAATAAGATTATTTCATAAAGTGCTACCATATTAAGATTTAGTCAGGGATTGCATTTTGTCTTGAATCACAGTAAGCCACATGTTGAAAAAAAAACTGCTATTGCGTGATGCATAAATACAATTCAAAAGAGGAGAGCAGCAGTTAAAGCTAGGTGAAATGTGATTTTTTTTCCACTTTAATGCACACTCTCCTCCGAGAGTTATTATTTAACTACATGTTTTTTTTTTTTTTATTAGGTTGTAGTTGGAATTGGTGTAGAACTCAACATTATCTTAAGAGGTGTTTATATTATTCTAGAGGGTTAAATATTCTAGACTATGTGATACAATTGACCGTTCGCAAAAGCCACGCCCCCTAGTTATTGTTGCTACGCCCGTCAAACAAATGGTCAAACACGACCAGCGCCACAGATTGCCATGACGGGAAGAGGTATACCCGTGCGTGTCAGTGACCCTTTTTTGGAGCAATACCTCCGCGATATCCTCCAGATCGAGGCACAAGGGGTTACAGTACACAGTGGAGGGATATATTCAAAATATAAAAATACGCAATGAAGGAGACACGACTACTATCGAGGCTAACGTTAATGCTCACCGGTCTCAAGCGAAATCTGAGAAACCCGACCTGTAACGTTACCTCAAATGCAACCAGCACAGCCTTGAAGAAGATTTTATAAGCTGGTTCAGTGGGTAATTGTTTGGAGATAGAAATATATAACTCACGCTGCATATTTAGTAATTTTGCCTCAGATACAGGGTTATACATTCGCTTTAACGAGCGGCTTGTTCATTACCACGGCAACCACTTGCGTGCCATGCTGAATACGATTTTTGTGTTTAAAAAGTAACTATACATAAGAGACGGAAAGATGCAGATAATCATACATTATTTAAGGTTATTTCTATTCGTTACGATATTGATATGTGAACTGATGTTGTCAAGTAAGCTTCATGCGTTCCCCGTTGCGAGCGTGCACTCCTCTAAACTGTACAGGTCCTGCACTGCTAGTGACTGCTGCTCATTTCCCCCCGAAAATATCATGTTAACAACAACCCTTTAGAAAACGTACTTCCTTTGTGGATCCTCTTGACCTGCTTTCTCCATGTTTCTTTGACTAATCTCAGTGTGTCAGTCTCACGCACGTGAGTTAACCATGTTCGACACAGTGCCGTCCACAGTGTTTTATCCATTGTAGGCACCGCTCACGTTGTGTTTTCGGCTTTGGGAATGGAAAGAACACAAACTCCTCCAGACAATCTCTCGGGGTATCTAGTGTCTGATTTACAAACGCTGTGGGTGCACCGCTTCACCAGCTTGCTTTGAGTCAATGTTTGACGGACCTGCTCACATAGTAACGGTTGCTATGATGTGTGATTGGACAATGGCCGTTTTGGGGGAGGGGCCTGCGAACGGTCAATTATCAAAAGTCTTGTGAAGAAATAATTAGTATTGGTTTTATGATCTTATTCAGTGACAATTCTTTTTAGTTTTTTTCACAAGCCACGCATAAACGTCATTATCTCAAGACTACAAGCTTTTACCTACATGCTGCTGACATATTACTGTAGCAGAGTTTGTGCTGAATACAGTGTAATAAGACTTTAGCCATGAAGATGTCACAAGTAACAGAAATAAGCACAAATGTCAGAGCATGTCAGAACACCTCCATGACCCATAAAACACCTCAGACCCCAGAGGGTTAATCGAGCATGCAAATACATGTGAAGGCTTGCAAAGTTTGGAAACAAGAAACAAACAAGCAAAACTAAACAGACATAAATCATTATTAAAATATACTTAAAGTAAAATAACCTGTTTAAACTAAATAGTTAAATATAAATATCACATAGTTTATTTACACTATATATTATACATCAAATGTATAGAATTGCACATACTATTTTGTCATTAATTTATGAATAGTGTTTATATTGGTTCATTATACATGTTATTTGTAACCTGAAGTAAGCAGCAGTAATTATTTACGACTGAAAATCTAATTACATTTTTTTGTGTGTTTTCATTCTGCTAGATGGCTGGACAGAAAACAAATCCCCTGTGGGAATAATTACTTAATTAGTAGATATTTTTAATTGCTAAAAGAATGTTGCATAAATATTATGTACAATAAATGTTCAAATAGTTTCACCAATATTCTTTGTCTCTCATTTCCTGTATTCACATGTATTGTATCGGCCAGATTGCTTTCTCAATATCGGCATCGGCCATTAAAAATCCCATATCGGTCGACCACTAGTTTTACTACCATCTGGAATCCCTGAGACAGTGGATGACCTTCACTCAAGTCATTCGTGATGCATTTTCCATTGCCAGAGACTACAGTCTTCACTATAAAGATGTTGAGTTTTTCACCCTTTTTTCTACAACTGACCTCAAAGGATAAGGACACAATGAAGGTTGTGTTTCTCCAGGACCAGGAGCCTGCAATAACTTTAATCTTCACTGATGTGACCAACAACATGACTGATCAGTAGACTTGTAGTCAAGACCGCCTAAACCGAGACCAAGACACTACCAAGACCAGAGGGTATCGAGACCAAGACAAGACCAAGACAGACCAAGTCGAGACCAAGACACTAACAAGACCAGAGGGTATCGAGACCAAGACAAGACCAAGACAGACAAAGTCGAGACCAAGACCGAGACCAAGACACTACCAAGACCAGAGGGTATCAAGACCAAGACAGATCAAGTTGAGATCAAGACCAAGACCAGAGGATATCGAGACCAAGACAAGACCGAGACCAAGACCAAGACCAAGACACTACCAAGACCAGAGGGTATCGAGACCAAGACAAGACCAAGACAGACCAAGTCGAGACCAAGACCAAGTCGAGACCAAGACCAGAGGGTATCGAGACCAAGACAAGACAAGACAAGACAAGACCAAGACCAAGTCGAGACCAAGACCGAGACCAAGACCGAGACCAAGACCAGAGGGTATCGAGACCAAGACAAGACCGAGACCAAGTCGAGACCAAGACCAAGACCGAGACCAAGACACTACCAAGACCAGAGGGTATCGAGACCAAGACAAGACAAGACCAAGACAAGACCAAGACCAAGCCGAGACCAAGACCGAGACCAAGACACTACCAAGACCAGAGGGTATCGAGACCAAGACAGACCAAGACCGAGACCGAGACCAAGTCGAGACCGGAGGGAAAAAAAAAACAGACTAGTGTGGAAGCTAAGCAATAACTTGTATGAATTCAAGAACAGCAGCATACTAGGGTTCAGCCGCAGTTTAAATTCAATACATATTAGACGGTATTACTTCAACTACACAGGCAGAACAATACAGAGACAGACCATGTCATGTGTGTGACTGTGAGCTCACTGTAAATGGTAAATGGACTGCATTTATATAGCGCTTTCATAGACCCAATGGCCACCAAAGCGCTTTACATTTTGCCTCTCATTCACCCATTCACTCACTCATCGACGGCGGTGTCAGACATACAAGGCGCCATCCAGCTCGTCGGGAGCAGCTGGGGTTAGGTGTCTTGCTCATGGACACCTCGACACTTGGTCAGGTGGAACCGGGGATTGAACCACCAACCTTTCGGTTTGTAGACAATTAACATGAACAACTGAGCCACTGCCGCCCCTGTTTTTAAATGTTTTTGCAGACTGGGTGAGATCAACTATGTGTAGCAATTGCATGACGGCTGTTACTGCACTATTAGAGGATTGAGACTCCCTTAACTTTTGTGTACTGTTGAGGACTGACATGGCTGGTACTGACTGGTTCATCTGACAAAACATCGAACACCTCTAACACCATCTTGCTCCTCCAACTGTGTAAAGAATGAGAAATATGTAACCAATTGATATTATACTTAATGTGTAGATGAAATCGTAACATCAAATTACACAATTATAAACTTGGATTAGGCCTAATGTTTAGTCAACACAACGGAGATATGCAGATGATATTTTAAAGACCATTTATTTAGTCTAACACCATCTTAAAAACAATACTGTAATCAAACACCACACACACACACACACACACACACACACACACACACACACACACACACACACACACACACACACACACACACACAGAGAGATATATCAAATACACAAATTCATCTAAACAGCCATGTCAACTACACATAGGCAATTATACATATACCAAACAATTACATTATAAATATCAGAACCAGTGTAGATATTAAAAACAGTGACAACCAGTGTGGATTAACTAAGAAGAACAGCTGGGACAAGAACAATAAAACACAGACAGACTAGAATGAAAGGCATAGTCAAGTCAAGTCATCCTCATTTATATAGCGCTTTTAACAATGTAGATTGTTTCAAAGCAGCTTTACAGAGACAAACATATAATTTAAGGTAACAAAGAATGGTTTGGTTTAATAGCGGTTCTTGAATATGTTGTTTCCAGCTAAAGTTAGTTTTGATTGATTCACTTCCGTCGAAATGATCATTTGTTTTTAAATTAGGGGCCGCTAAGACGACGCCGTTCTCTCTAAATAGACTTTAAACGCGAGCCTGTGATAAACGCTGATGGCGTTCACATGCGCGTTAAGAATTGATTCTATAGTTATGTGCGTTTGAATATATGTGTGCGCAGGTTCGTAATTCGCTACAAACCATGCCTAAACAAACTACTTGTCTTGCCTATAAATTTTGACGCAGAATTTTATTTTATCAATTCGGCGTAGGGACGCAAAACCGTAATTTCATAGCGCTTTATCTGTAGAGTGGAATAGGGATCCTCCATAGGGAGAGGCTAGTTGGCACTTCATAGGGTGACCAGACGTCCCGTTTTTCCCGGGACAGTCCCGTATTTCAACTCTAATTTTAGTGTCCCGATTTATTATGAAAAAATCGTGTTTTGTCCCGTATTTCTTCGTTAATATACCTTGCGTGTGTGTGCTAGAGTACGCATTAATTACTCGCGCGCATGACAGAGAGAAGGAGAGCGCGAGAGACCTTGTGTGTGTGTGCTAACGGCATTAATAGGCACGCGACTCGATGAGTTCTGTGTTGGTCTCGCATTTTGAGATCGCAATAGACGTGCAGGACTATAATGCGTTAAGAGCTCGCTCAAGTACTGGGGAGGTAAACCATTTAGTGCGTTGTTAGTAATCAGAAATATTTTTAAATTTATACGATGTTTAATAGGCAGCCAATGCAGTGTTGACAGAACCGGGCTAATATGGTCATACTTCCTGGTTCTGGTAAGAACTCTAGCGGCTGCGTTTTGAACTAGCTGTAGTTTGTTTATTAAGCGTGCAGGGCAACCACCCAGTAGAGCATTACAATAATCTAGCCTTGAGGTCATGAACGCATGAACTAATTGTTCCGCATTTGTCCGTGAGAGCATATGACGTAATTTAGATATATTTTTAAGATGGAAAAATGCTGTTTTACAGATACTAGACACATGACTTTCAAATGAAAGATTGGTATCAAAGAGCACACCCAGGTTCCTAACTGACGACGAAGACTTAACAGAGCAGCCATTAAACAGAGCAGTGTTAAACAGTATTCTAGGTTATTAGGTGAGGAAGTTTTTTGTCCAATAATTAGAATCTCTGTTTTTTCAGAATTTAGTCATAGGAAATTACTAGTCATCCGCTGTTTTTATATCAGCTATGCATTCCGTTAATTTTGTGAATTGGTAAGTTTAGTTAGGTTTTGAAGAAATATACAGCTGAGTATCATCAGCATAACAGTGAAAGCTAATTCCATGTTTCCTAATGATATCTCCTAATGGTAGCATGTACGGAGTGAAGAGCAGCGGTCCTAGTACTGAGCCTTGTGGTACATCATACTGAACTTGTGATCGATAAGACATCTCTTCATTTACTGCTACAAACTGAAAACGGTCAGATAAATATGATTTAAACCATGCTAGTGCAATTCCACTAATGCCAACATAATTTTCTAGTCTATTTAAAAGAATGTTGTGGTCGATAGTATCAAATGCCGCACTAAGATCGAGTAACACTAATAGAGAGATACAACCACGATCGGATGATAGGAGCAAATCATTTGTGACTTTAATGAGAGCAGTCTCAGTACTATGGTACGGTCTAAATCCTGATTGAAAATCCTCGCAGATATTATTTCTTTCTAAAAAGGAACACAGTTGTGAGGATACTGCTTTTTCTAATATCTTTGACAGAAAAGGTAGATTCGAGATCGGCCTGTAATTGACTAATTCTGTATGATCAAGTCGCGTTTTTTTAACAAGTGGTTTAATCATAGCCAGCTTAAAGGTTTTTGTTACGTATCCTAGAGACAAAGATGAATTAATGATATCTAGAAGAGGATCTATGACCTCTGGAAGCATCTCTTTCAATAGTTTAGTCGGTATAGGGTCTAACATACATGTTGTTGATTTAGATGATTTAACAAGTTTGCAAAATTCTTCCTCTCCTATAGCAACAAATGAATCAAGTTTTTCATCATGAAGACTACACTGCACTGTCTGATGTGATACTGTAGTAGACGTTTGCATAGTTATAATTTATCCCCTGATATTATCGATCTTATAAGTGAAGAAGTTCATAAAGTCATTACTGCTGTGTTTCTTGGAAACATCTGAGCTTGAAGCTTTCTTTTTTGTTAGTTTAGCCACTGTTTCAAATAAATACCTAGGATTATGTTTATTTTCTTCTAATAGGTTTGAAAAATAATCAGATCTAGCATCTTTTAAAGCCTCTCTGTAAGCAATCGAGCTCTCCTTCCACGCAATCCGAAAAACCTCTAGTTTTGTTTTCTTCCAGTTGCGCTCCATTTTTCTGGCTGCTCTCTTAAGGGCCCGGGTGTGCTCGTTGTACCACAGCGTTGGACTATTTTCTTTAATCTTCTTTAAGCGCAGCGGAGCAACTGTGTCTAAACTGCTGGAAAAGAGAGAGTTAAGCGTTTCTGTTGCAATATTAAGTTCTTCTAAGCTATCCGGGATGCTGAGATGATGAAACTGATTAGGAAGATTATTGATAAAGCAATCTTTAGTGGCAGACGTGATAGGTCTAACATATTTATAACATGGAGTCGACTTTGCAGCCTTGGCTAAATGTAATTTACACAAGACTAGATAATGATCTGAGATGCCGTCGCTCTGCTGCAGAATTTCAACGGCATCAACATCTATTCCATGAGATAGTATTAGATCTAGAGTATGATTACGACAATAAGTAGGTCCTGACACGTGTTGTCTAACTCTAATAGAGTTTACAATGTCTTTAAATGGCAATCCCAATGCAGCTTTTTCATTATCTACATGTATATTAAAATCACCAACAATTAGGACTTTATCTGCAGTCAATATTAATTCTGATAGAAAGTCAGCAAATTCTTTGATAAAATCTTTATGGTCCCCTGGTGGCCTGTATACGGTAGCCAGCAGAATTCTCAAACATGATTTATCGTTTACACTATATATTTTTACATTAAGCACCAACACTTCAAAAGAAGTATATTTAAAACTAGATTTCTTACTGGTTTTGAAAATATTACTATAAATTACAGCAACACCTCCCCCTTTGCCTTTCAGACGAGGCTCATGTTTATAACAGTAATCTTGTGGGGTGGACTCATTTAAAGTAATGTAATCGTTTGGTTTTAGCCAGGTTTCTGTCAAACACAGCACATCTAGGTTATAATCTGAAATCATATCATTAACGCAGCACTATGCAGGATTTCTGTTTTTGTCAAACAGTGACCCCTAGAGTCGCTGTGGGATACTTGTACTGTCGTAAATATCACGCAAGCAGAGATGTCTCTGCACTCACGGCCGGATCCCCTCCCCCTGTACACCGGTACCTGTTCAGTAGGATGAAAGCTGTAACGAGTGGAAATAAGGTGTGGCCCCTTTAAGATCTGTGCGCGCCCTGTTGAACTGTCGGCAGTCTGTATTGTATGTGCGCCTCGAACGCGGCGCCGGTTTATTTCTGTTTGATGCTCATTTTAGCAGATCTTTCTTGCCGTAAAGCAATTTGTTACATCACGAGACCTGATATCACAGCGACACTTCCTGAATGCTGCGGCCGGGATCGAATATTCAGCAACCCAAGCTTTATCATTTGCTCATCTGTAGTATATTTGTTTTTTATTTGTTGAACATCAATTAAATTTTTAACCTTATAAAGGTTTGGACGTTTTTTGGATTTCCTAATTTGGGGAACAGACACAGTTTCTATATGATGATATCTAGGTGAAAGAGTCTCTATGTGATGAGATTTATCTGACCTTGGTGACGCGAGGCCGCTAGCAGACGGTCAGTTTAGCCAGTCTGTCTGCTTCCTGACCTGAGCCCCAGATTGTCATGTTTTATCTCTAAGACTATGAGCCAAATTACTAGGGAGAAGAGCAGCACCATCCCAGGACAGATGAATACCATCTCTTTTCAACAAGTCAGGTTTGCCCCAAAAACTTTTCCAATTGTCTATGAATTCTATATTATTTTGCGGACACCACTTAGACAACCAACCATTGAGTGAACACAATTTACTAACTATCTCATCACTCCTTCGAACAGGAAGGGGGCCAGAGCAAATTACAGTGCTGACATCGTGCTTGCGAGTTCAAACACCTCTTTAATATTAATTTTGGTGATCTCCGACTGGCGAAGTTGAACATCATTAGTGCCGACGTGAATAACAATCTTAGAAAAATTTACGATTAGCATTAGCCAGCACTTTTAAATTTGCTTTGATGTCAGGCGCTCTGGCTCCCGGCAAACATGTGACTATGGTGGCTGGTGTCTCATTTTCACGTTCCGTGTAATAGAATCGCCAATTACCAGGGCACAATCAACAGCATTCTCAGTGGGTGTTTCACTGAGTGGGGCAAATCGAATTTGTTATGGTAATCGGAACGGAAGAGTGGTTTTTTGATCCGCGACTAGAGCGATCTCTCACAGTCACCCATCTGCCTGGCTGCACAGGCAATAACTCAGCCGGAACCGAATCATGTAAATGGTTCACTATGCTAGGCGCATCCAAAGTAGTATCTAAGGCTCGAGCACACTTACTATCCTCAATTAAAGTTTGGATGCGTGTCTCTAATTCTGAAATCTTCTTCGTCAGCCTGACTGTATCCTTGCATTTATCACATATAAACCCTATGCCGACGGGGAAGGCTATAGTAAACATATGGCATGAGGTGCAGGTGACAATAACAGGACAAGACATTACTCACCGTGTTTGTTGACTGATTCTTACTCACCTGGGCTTTTAATGAACTCAGACGCGCGGGCGCGCACAAAAAAAAAAAATAACTGAGCGCACGGGTGGCGCGTTAGCACTAACGGCTAGCGAGATACTAGCGTGTTGTGCTAACAATAACGGAAGCTAGCGATGTTAGGTTAATTTGAGATGTTAGGTAAACTGTAATTAGTAGTATAAACAACTAGAAATGATGTTCAAAACAGAAAGAAATGCGAGGCTTAGACGGAGCTTACAGCCTCGGAGCAAACACACTCACACACAGCAGGCAGCGAGGCAGACAGGAGCAATCGATCAAGCAATCCTATAGCATCCTAAGCATACTATATCATGTGCGCAGAACCAGTGTGGATATTAAAATTAGAACCAGTGTGGATTAGATGAGAAGAACAAATTGTTCTATGGTTAGGGAACCAGTGTGACTTTTCTTGAGGGGATCTGAGTCCATTCACTGGAAAGGCTCCAGGTCTAAAGGAAGCAAGATAGATCTAAATCCTCATTTAGACCTAGAGGCTCCAGTGTTTCCACTGTATGGATCCAGAAAGTAGCCCCCCCCCCCCCCCATAGCACCTGTGTGTGCTTTAAAACAGTGGTTGATTGCACTTCAGGAAAGTTAAAAATTGCATCTTATGGCCTAGCCGTGCACGGTGGGGTCTCGTTAGAATGCCTCCTCTACTAAAAACGTTCTCAACTGGGGGAGAAGAGGCAGGAACAGAGAGAACTTTCAAGGCAACATTGTGTAGATTGGGAAACGCTTGTTTTTGACCAAAAGTCAGTGCATCACAGTCATTTATGCTGTCTAGTACTTGCTTATTTGTGCATTAATGCTCGAGTTCTGGTTGTGCTACGTTGCAACTTAAAAGCCTTGTACGAAGAAGAGTGATGTTTCAGGGCGGCGTGAGTCACTATGCAATTCTCTGCGTCTTTGCTATCAGTGCTGCAGTTGCATCTCTTGTCTACCTCTGTGATCAAAGGTCTGAAAAGGTGCACACACACACACACACACAACACACGTGTTCTTGTTTCTATGATAGTATGAATACCTACGAGTGAAGTCCAAATCAATGAAGTTATCATATAGAAATGATGACATCTGTTCTCTGACATGTTAGTGTATTTGAACTTATATGCAGTGCTTCTTTGCTGGATATTTTCCTGAAGTTAGTCAGGAGTATGACATCTGATATTGATGAGAGAAGAGATAATATGCGAGACGCCAAAGTTGATTGAAAAGAACTTTGCTCATTGATGTTGAATGTACAGTCACTGTCATTTGTTTGGATCATTTCATGTGTACAAGTCAAAGGATGGTGATTCATGCACAGTTGTACTTAATTTATAACACTGTTCCTCCTCATAAAGCTTCTGGGTACATGTGTTGTGTCATAGGATAATGTAGCCTACAAATGCTGCTGTTTGCACTATTAAGGATTTAGTGCTACTGTTAATTTTAAAAAATATTTCTAATTAATATGAATATTACTGTCTGAGTTTCTGTTCTTTTTGAGCACCCTCAGCTGCTGTTCTGTTGAATGCCTCGAAATAAATGTATTAACACCGTTACTGAACTTAACGTGTCGTTTTATTTATTCTTCCACATGTCATGTTCTTCACTTCTCTCGTTACATTACTGTCTTACACACCAGAGCTCCCTCTCGAGGTTTACTATAGAACACCACATATTCCTCTCTCTTAAGAACAAACATACCATAACAGTGACTCATTACTAGTAACAGTAAGTATACAAGATAACAAGTATTCTTTTTTTTTTCATTAACTTCCTTTTGATAATATAACCCCCAACAGTATGATTTGATCCCAGAACAAGTAGTCACCTAGTAATGCAATTACAAAACACTCAAATGTAACTCTCACAAACAGTACTCGCAGAATACTTACAGAACAGCTATTCATTATTTTTCTTATAATGCAGAGACACATATGATGTGCTAGCAATGCGTTAAATCACATGTTACATCACATAATCCTGAGTCCATGCAGGCGCATGCCTACTCCGAACAGGCCGTGCAACTATAGGTTGTTCACCCCCTAACGATTCACTGTTCCCAGAGTCAAACAATGACAGTTCACTTGACTCATCTGACTCTGTTCTACTTGGAGCAAGTGCAGGTGCCAGGTTAGATGCATTCCAACATCGTCCATCAGACAGTCTATATGTGTATAGTCCTATATGTGTATAGTCCTTTCTTACCCACAACCTTTAGGGGTTTCCCAAATTTAGACTGGGTCTTTGGCACAATTCCTGTTCTCTTTACACGAACACAAGACCCACACTGAAATGAGACATGCTTTGCGCTGCGTTTTCGGTCACTGTACGGTTTACTTTTTGCCTGTTTCTCGCTCACATGCGAAGCCAGCTGTTGAGGTGAGAGCAGTTTACCAGCAGGTGGCAAGTGAAGACCCGAAACGTTAAGTTTGGTTAACATGGGTCTTCTATGCAAGAGTTCAGTTGGGGTGCACTGTGTTGTGGCATGCGGCGTTGCGCGATATGCCTGCAGAAAGTCTTTGGTGAACTCCTTCCACCCTCTTCCTTCCAGTGATGCAGTTTGTAAGCTATCCTTCAAGCTGCGATTGAAACGTTCAACTTCCCCGTTTGCTCTAGGGTAATACACAGATGATGTCCTGTGTACGATTCCTCTGGCTTGCAGGAATAGCTTGAAATCATGTGAAGTGAACTGAACTCCATTGTCAGAAATCAGCTCTTTCGGGTTCCCCTCCCTACTAAACACAGTAGACAGGAACTGTATCACAGACTGGGTGGTAGGATGTGAGACAAACGCTTTCTCAGGCCACTTACTGTAATAGTCCACCAGAGTGACTACAAACAGACAGTCCAAGGGTGCTGGGTCAAAAGGACCCATGATGTCTATGGCCACTTTTTCCCTGGCGTCAGAAGGATAGGGTACAGGTTGGAGTGGTGTTATGTGTGTGACAGCAGATTTGTCTTGTAACTGGCATGTAACACAAGATTTCACAGCCATTTCCACTTATGCGTCATGGTATTCTAAATTTATACCAAACTTCGCTACCGTGGTGGAGCCGCTGCGCATGCTTTTACGCGGCTCTGTTCCGTTCATTTGGTCACCTGAGGCTCAGGAGAGCTTTGAGTCTGTAAAAAGTCTGATCGTGAATAGTGCTGCCCTCACACTTTTCAATCCAGAACTAACCACTATTGTGACCACAGATGCCTCAAGACTATGGAGTAGGAGGTGTTCTTACCCAGCTGCATGCATACAACACAGAGAGAACAGTGGCATTTGCCTCACGCACCCTTACGGCAGCAGGGTGTATATGTGTCAGAAGGATAGGGTACAGGTTGGAGTGGTGTTATGTGTGTGACAGCAGATTTGTCTTGTAACTGGATAGGGTACAGGTTGGAGTGGTGTTATATGTGTGACAGCAGATTTGTCTTGTAACTGGCATGTAACACAAGATTTCACAGCCATTTCCACTTATGCGTCCATGCCAGGCCACCAGTAGAGTTCTCTCAGCCTCCTTTTCGTCCTCACAATGCCTTGATGTGTGTCATGCGCAAGCGTGATGAACTTGGGCTGGAGACATTCTGGAACTAGAAGGCGGCTGGTCCCCCGCACCACACATCCATCCTGGAGTGAAAGTTCATGCCGTATTTGAAAATATGGCTGTAAAACACAATCCAGTGCCTTTGCACACTTTGGCCATTTTGAAGTGAGCAATCTGTGTAGCTCAGCTTGAATAGGACAAGAATTGCATGCTGCTTTGAACTCAGAGCTGGTTATTGCAGTGATTGTGGAAGTGAGTGCTACAACTTCAACATCATGTTCCAAACTAGGTTCAGTACTAGACAGCGGTAAGCGAGATAAACAGTCTGCAGTCACATTCTCACGCCCTGCTTTATACTGAATGTCATAGGTAAAAGCCATCAGCCTAGCTGACCATCTTGCTATGCGCATACCTGCTCTGCCTTGACCCTTAGATGTTAGAAGAGTGGTCAGTGGGCTGCGATCTGTCCGCAGTATGAAGTATCGTCCCCTCAGGTAGGTCCTCCATCTCTCTGTGGCCCAAACACATGCTAGTGCTTCTTTTTCTACCGTGGAGTACTTCCTCTCTGCTGCCGTAAGGGTGCGTGAGGCAAATGCCACTGTTCTCTCTGTGTTGTATGCATGCAGCTGGGTAAGAACACCTCCTACTCCATAGTCTTGAGGCATCTGTGGTCACAATAGTGGTTAGTTCTGGATTGAAAAGTGTGAGGGCAGCACTATTCACGATCAGACTTTTTACAGACTCAAAGCTCTCCTGAGCCTCAGGTGACCAAATGAACGGAACAGAGCCGCGTAAAAGCATGCGCAGCGGCTCCACCACGGTAGCGAAGTTTGGTATAAATTTAGAATACCATGACGTAAGACCCAGAAATGAACGAAGACTAACCTCGTCACCAGAAGGTGGAGCTTCTGCCACTGCAGAGACATGTGAAGCATCAGGCCGCAATCCCTTCTCAGACAGCGTGTGACCCAGAAATGATAGTTCTGATTGTCTGAAGTGACACGTTGCGGTGTTCAGTTTGAGTCCTGCCTTGTTAATTCGCTGCAGCACGGATTGTAGGTTATCATCATGTTCCTCAAGTGTTGCTCCTGCGACCATGATGTCGTCTAAGTAGCAATGAGCTCCAGACTGACCTTCAAGGATTTCAGACATCATCCTCTGGAAGCAGCTTAGAGCTGAGGCCAGTCCATATGGAATCCTTTTGAAACGAAATAACCCATCATGCCCAATAAACGCAGTAAGGTTCCGACTTTCCTCGTGCAACTCTCAACCTGATGGTAAGCACTTTTGAGGTCTAGTGTGGAAAACACCGTAGCTCCGCACAGATTTGCAAACATCTCCATATGCGGAAGAGGAAAACTGTCCACAACAATGGCTTTATTAAGCTCCCGTAAGTCGACACAAAGCTGAATACCCCCGTCTTTTTTTCTGGTGACCAC
The DNA here is from genome assembly GCA_036326025.1 of Chrosomus eos. Lineage (NCBI taxonomy): Eukaryota > Metazoa > Chordata > Actinopteri > Cypriniformes > Leuciscidae > Chrosomus > Chrosomus eos. The sequence continues at coordinate 52,932,052 of CM070821.1, read as the reverse complement.
TATCGGTGAGACCCACTCAGATGCATCCACAGGCTCGATTACGTCCTGTTGTACAAGCTTCTGTAATTCCTTGGACACCTCGTCACGGATTGATAAAGGCAAGCGCCTCAGTTTCTGCTGAATGGACTGAACCTCAGGCCTAATCTTGAAACGATGCACAAATCCTCTTGCACATCCCAATCTGTTTTCGGAACTTGCAGCAACAGACGAGACAGATTGCGCACACTGAGCTGTACTAACCTGGCCATCACATAATTGTAAACACAGTCCCGTAAGAAGATCTCTGCCCAGCACAGCTGAGCCCTTTTGTACAATGTATAGGTCTGCAGTAGTGCAACGGTCACCGTATGGGATACTGGCTGGCAAACATCCTTTCACATCAATTGCATCACCCCCAAAACTAACTAGACCGAGTTTCGGTGGTGAGAGGGGTGCTTGACTGAACGATCCAGTGTAAATTGACATTGGTAGTATAGACACAGCTGATCCAGTATCTACCATTAGCTGAATGTCCCGTTTTTGTCCTGTGCTTACACATATTTGTACTGTACACATTATTTTGCCACAGTCACGAGCAGAATGTTCAACATTTAACACAGTCACTTCAGGCACTGTAATTTCACTCACCTGTTTGTTTCCACGGCATGCCTTAGCGTAATGTCATTTTTTGTTACAGTTCCTGCACACTGCATCCTTAGCAGGACATCCGGGAAAATAGCTGCGTGTTGCGAGAGCCACAGCGGTAGCAAGTAAGTGTACGGACGGGTTTGGATGGTCCGCGCATCGCGTCGGCTTTATGTTTGTTCCATCGGGGCCTGTTATGTTGTTGAACTGCTTGTACTGAGTTGTCGGATGATCATCGCTTTGGCCTCCGCTGTAGCAATTTCAATTTGCCGGGCGATAGTCACAGCTTTTTTAAGGTCGAGTGGCACTTCCAAAAGCAGCCGTTCTCTGACGCGCGTTGAATTAGTCTTTTCAACCAGCTGATCGCGTATCATCTCATCCTCCATAGTGCCGAATTCGCAGGTGGCAGCTAGTTCACGGAGAGCAGCGATATACTGGTCTGTGGATTCGCCCGCGCGTTGACTGCGTTGCCGGAAGCGATAACGTTCAGCGACCACGTTAACTTTAGGAACGAAAAAGTCCTGGATTGCACTCAAAGCAGAAGCGTACGTATCATCTCCCTGTTGACTCACATTCAGAGTGTAGAACAATATTTGCCCTTCGGCTCCGAGGCAGTGTATCAGCAGAGCACGCTTCCTAGCATTAGATAACTCCTCTCCTAGGGCTATCAAGAAATTGTCGAAAGTTTTAATCCATGCCTTGAACGGGATCGGCGGTTCTCCCGGTGTTTGCAGGAACAGGGTTGGTTGGCTCAAACTCAAAGCCATCCTCATCGCCAATATGTTGAATGCCTCGAAATAAATGTATTAACACCGTTACTGAACTTAACGTGTCGTTTTATTTATTCTTCCACATGTCATGTTCTTCACTTCTCTCGTTACATTACTGTCTTACACACCAGAGCTCCATCTAGAGGTTTACTATAGAACACCACGTGTCATGTCTGTGACACTATCCCTTTCCTTAACACACAGAATGTGCACATATTTCTTAACATGTAGCCCCTACGATAACATGAAGAAATTCCCCAGAATATTCTCAACCAATCGCACACAGGAGCTTGGATATAGACTCGGCCAATCAATGACTTGCAGGCGGGTGCACGGGTCAATGAGAGGAGAGGGCGGGACAAAAAGAAAAAGTGAAACGAGAGAGGATGGCGGCGTCCGAAGAGGTCACATGCTGACGGAGATTTCGGTATGATAAATCAGTAAATAACAGTTTAGCTCTTAGTTATTGCGTGTGCTACATGTTTTGATCTGAGCTACGGAACAGTTACGGTTTGAGTGGCGTGTGTAAGAGCGGAAGACTCCACGCCATCTGTACTGAAGATTCATCCGTCGTCATATCATCAACAAGTATAGTTCGTATAGCGCGAGGCAAACGTTCTCGCTAGGTAGTGCAAAGTGTTGATTATTTAGATATTCTAGCTCGTCATCAACGTTGGAAGCTGGTCTCGCAAGGGAAGGAAGACAACCAGCCAGTTCACTGCTACAGCCGGGACGTGACTTATCTCTCCTGCTCTCTCCCTCTCCCTCCATCGCTCACGCCGTTGTTACACGGTGCGGTTAATGAGTATTGGCTACCCTGCCACACATGACTCCACCATTATCACGTGATAGCAACGCCCTCGTGATGGACATGTTCTATTGATTGGTGTACGGTCGGCACATACGTAACGTGGACAATCCGAACCAAAAGGAACATTGAACTGAGGTTGGTGATGGAGTGTTATTAAGAGTATTGTATGAAACTGTTTCTGAGTTTACCATTGTCCTGAAAATTACTGTTGTGTGAATTACATTCACAAGTATATACTGCTGTTATTTGAATATGAGGTTTATCTGCAGTGTATTTAGATAGCCTATATGCTGATGTTTGTTTGTTAAGTAGAACTTTCAAAGTGTTGTTGAGCCACTCTGTGAAGTGGGTGTTAAAACAAGGGTTTAAACACTTTATGATGGTTACAGGTTGATACTAGGGAAATCATTCCTATACGGTTTACATTTGGTTTATAAAAAGATTGTATTTTTATTTTTTTATTTGTAACTATTTTACTCAGTATTAGAATACTGTTACTTAGATAATAAATAACCAGTAATTTCTCAACTTTTATACTATTACTTTTACTGTGAAGTTTTTCCATCTTCCCTGAAGTAGGGGCGTCTCATCCTTTGTCTGTAAAGTATAGTAGTTAGGGGGAATACCAGTTACGTAACACACACTGACAGTTAGGCTACCGATATTCTGCACTTTAGGTTTCCACCATGACAGGTCCAAATCCTAAAGCCTAAGCTATTGTGCTTTACTGAGCGGGCAGAGTAGCCACGAGATTATTAGGCCTGGGGGTTAGGGACTTAGATCCTCTGATTTCCAGCCATTCAGGGAAGAGTGATTTACCCCTACAAAGCGGACGTAGGTCCCGTCAGCTACACATGCATACTATAAACATTATTTATTCATATAAAATCCAACGAAAATCACAAACAAACCAAATTAAAAACATGCATTTATTAACTTCTTGTTTCAGGTGAAGAGATGTTACTTTAGCTTTGTTATTACGGATATCAGACCATGGAAGTAAACAAAAGCGCATCATACAGAAGGGCAGGATTATGGTCACGTTGAACCCGGTAAAAACCACGTGAGATGATTGACAGCTGTACAGCGAATGAGAGAGCGGTGAGATCATAACTGATGCAAATCAGGAAGAGGAGAGACATAGGTCACTGTGTTCGCTGTTTGAGATCTTCAGATTGCATAATTCAGTGGAAAATTAAAAGAAATGTTATTCTGTATAGCGAAATATTTAACAAACATGTGATAATTATTAATTATTTCTCCAAATATGCACACCATTAGACTAAGAGCCTTGGTGGATGCTGTATATTTCATGTATGTGAACACAATTAAACCGGAGAAAACGTGAATGCTTTATGAGTGGTGATTTCTATTAAAAATAACGAACGTTACAGATTAATTATTACACACTCCTGGCATAAATTAAGAAATGAATGTCACTGCAAACCAGTTTTATTATAAACAGTGGTCAAATATCGAAGCTGGAGTCTTCAATCTTTCTAATGATGCCCAGTTGTTCCAGATCAAGTAAGAGTGTGATGTTTTATCCTCTGGGGTCTGAGGTGTTTTTGGGGCCCTTGAGATTTTTGACATGCCCTGACATTTGTGCTTATTTCAGCTACTTAACCCTTAACTGTCAGCTAGCCTTACGGCAATCTAAATTTTTTCACTATATTATATTAATCCTAAACATCATGACAAACTATATCGTTGGAAAGGTCTAAAGTCTCTAAATAGTATTTAGCGTTTTTTTTTCTTAAAATTCAAGAAATGAAACATATAATAATTTATGACAAGAGTGCCCTCAAAAAATCGACGTCATTAGATTTTTTACGCTTTGTCACAAAAAGTCGACGCACACAATTTTAATTGAATTAACTGGTTTTAGTGCTAATTAATAATAAAACATAATCTAGTATGTTGTCAATAAAAAAAGATAAAATTATATTTTAAAAATAAAGTAAGAATTCTTCTAATAAATTATAATAAAAAAATTAAATATATAAATATTTCTTATTATATTATATACATAAATTTTAGGGAGTTATAAAAATTAGGTATCATTTGAAAGCTTTACGATCTCAAATTCATCCTGTAAAAAACTTTTGAAATTGGACGTTGCGTTACCATAGAAACGTATTTTTTATAGGCCACTCCCCTTTTGGCATCATCTGTCATAATTTATTTCAAACTCTTTTCTAATCTTGAAAAACACATATGTCAGAAATGTCTGAAGTCTCAAGGTTCCAATAAATTAGTGACAGCAAGTGAATTTGATATAAATTATTAATTTGTTATGGCAGAATGCATACAATTAAATTCATGGAATTCAATGGCACCCGGTGGCTATTTTTGGTGATACGCTTTTTACTAACTTTCATGGGAATCTTCAATTTTGTGATCATCACTTTAATTTGGAACACAACGTGTAGATTATAGCTTTCAATTTATAGAATTTATTGTAAAACATATTTTGATAAAATTTCATATATTAAAAAATAATTATTAAAAGAATAGATTTGATTACTTGTAAAAATTAAAACTTCCATAACTTTCATACTTTAAATTTTTAAAGTGCATTCACTTATAATAATCTGATATGTTTTCTTTAAAACAGAACCAAATTTAGGTCTTATCCAAAGCATCTTGAATTACAACATTTAAGTTGTTAGTAGCCATTTAATGTAAATTATCAAAAGGGGTGGGACAGTAAAGTGTTAAAACATACCATTTGCCTTAAGCAATAAGCATTTGACATGTAAATTTCTTTATATGTAAAATATTATGCGTGAAAAAATGTCACCGCAATAAGGCCATTTACACATACTAAATGTTTCCACAATGCTTTGATTAATAATTTTGTATAGGTAGATTTTTACTATCAAAATGAAGAAATCACTGACCACTTATTCAGAAACATCAATATAACGATTTGAATTTCTTACATCAGTTTTTGGTAGCAGTATTTTATGCGGGTATGTTTGAATGCCCTGTATTAATGATTTTACCACCTGGAAGACTAAAGACAACCCCTAAATGACTAATGGCCATCAAGTGCTGTGAGCAGCCTGAACTAAGAAGTTCACTGATATAATAAAAAAGCATTTATTCAAAATATAAATCTTTCCTAACAACTAAATACTTAAAGTCATTCTATCACTTAACACATCCTTTAAAAAAAAAAAAAAAAACTTAAAAAAAAGACCAAACTTGTATTTTTTTGTTTTGTTTTTTTATTCAAAGAATCCTAAAAAAAAAAAAAAAAAAACTAAAATTAGGCAGCACAACTGTATGAGTCTGCAAGAACAAACAACTTGAAGCCCCACCTGGTTGGCTTGGCTTTCATGGATGCTACTGTGTCATACCTGTGTGTGCTTTGCATGCCACCATTGTTTGAAAAATTGTTTGAATAGACTCATGGCGAATGCGAGTCTACAGAGCTCAGTTGCGGTCCAGTTTCCCGTGCAGGAAGTAATCTCAGTGTCCGTGGAACCATGTCAACATCGTCACTGTTTTCCATGACAGAGTGACTGCCTGTTGCTTGCCTGCTTCTTTGCCTTGGCTCTCTTCGGAACTGGTGTTCATTGTCACATCTGTTATAAAAAGAATAATGAAAAAGTGTGAGCATGCTGATAACACAATCAAAGAAACTGTATTATTATCATTATCAATCACAAATTGCCATAGATTAAAAAAAATAAGTTTTTTGTAATTTCACACAAGAATAGGAACTTTTACATTATAATGATGTAAACACAAGTAGGCTACATTTCATCTGTAAAATATTACGTCTATGCACTTACTCAGTATTATTCTCCATCGCACTGAGAACTGAACGACACCTGCGTGCTCCTCTGCGAGGTGCTGGAGAAGCACGATGCAAAACTGTTAGCATAGCCTACATTATCCAAAGTAAACTGATGGACAATTAATGGGTATGGATGCACAATGTATATCTGTTGATGGACGGAGAAACATCTATTGACGGGTAGACCGCGTCACCGCGAGTATCTGTTTATGGCCCATATAGACCGCACGCATACACTCAATGAACGTATCGTTCGTGAACGACACATCACTACATTTCAAACATTTGCACCTTTATTCACAAACATCTGTACATAAGGCAGTATTTACTCAAGATAAGTAGTGTCACAGACTAACCAAAACTGAACATTTAAATATAAAAAATATATTATAGCCTATTTAGACAATATAGCCTATCATATTTTTACCGGAGTCTGAAATATATTTCTCTCAATCACATTATATAACCTAAGCAGTTATTCGCAAACAAAATGCATTAGCCTACACATAAGGCAGTATTTTAACCAAAACTGAACATTTAAAATATATTGTATTTAGTAGCCTATCACATTACCGGAGTCTGAATTATATTTCTCTCAATGAAATATATGTAATATACAAATATGTTTAGAGAGTAAATACATTTTAAAAAAGCATCTGCTAAATGACTAAATGTAAATGTAATATCACATTTTAAGTTTACACGAGCGTACACTATTGAGGCAATCTTTCCTATGTCAAAACCTAGCCAAAACTAGGCAAAATATAGTCTGAAAATTCATTTGAGCTCTATATGATCAGTAAAGGAATTATATAACACCAAACATCTTACTCTGAACTTGTATCCTCGGCGGGGTCAATTCGTTCTTCAAAATGCATCCGAGTTTTAATCTTCCTCTGAGGAAAAGGTCAATTATTCCCCGCTGTCCAGAATCATCTGAAGGAGTAGCGTGCTGCCATCATCAAAACGCTATGAACTATCAGTGAATCTGATGAAGAAACTTCATGTTGTTATGGCATTGATCGGGGGGCGTGCCGCGTGTGCTATGCATAGATCGCCTATTTACCATGTGAAAAGCTCTGGGGGTGTGGCGGTCTCAGCTGATTACAGATAATGAAGGGAGAAGGAAAAAACTGTACCTCTCCTTGGTTTCAAACGGATTACATAAACTGGACATATTTATTTTATTAGTATTTAAATGAATTACTTCATTTAAAAGAAGAGAATTTCAGCTTCATAAAGAGAAATCTCTCGTATCTCTGTGACAAGTATGGACTGAGTTACAGTTAATTTTTCGGACGCGTTTCAGAATGGACTTCACTGACAGAGAGAAGACAAAACGCGCATCATGTTTATTTTTCTTTATTTGACGAAAAGCACAACACTTTGTTTTTATTGTGAGTATCCACAAAAACAGGATCCAATGATGTACAACACTTATATGTAAGATCAAAATCAACAGAGTAATTTGATTCTCTTTTGCACTGATAAGGAAAAATCGAGCTCGGACCCCAGAGGGTTAACGAGTAATGAATGTTTAACAACAATAATCTGGGGCCGTCGGCGATGAAGTGCTGAGCAAGGGGTTAAGGAAACAATGGACTCATGTCATATACAAGGAATTCAACAAAGTGAACCCTAACTGTTACCCCCTACCCTTCAAGTACCAAAATGCCAGACTGATGCATAGCAGGAAAAAAAATTGTGCCTTTTTAAACATCTGTGTTGTTTGCACATTTCCAACGTGCAAAGCTCAGTACATCTTTCTGATGAAGAGAAAATCCACAATCATACAGAGAAGAGTTTTCATGACTGTTTATCGCTGTGGACAAATCTACCATTTAAAAGAACACACTCGAAAACGCCAGGCATCCAATGTCCATAGGGGAAAGATTGCAAAAGTCATCCATAAAGGAGTGAGTCGAGTCTACAGTAAGCTCAGGAAGACTCCTGTGGAAGAAATAATGGCTGGAAATTTAACAAGGTCTCTTAACAGAGACATCCTAAAAGTAATTCCCTTTGAGGTAAAAAAGGCTACATCACTACATGACAATGTCTTGTTAGAAATGCATTTAACACAACGAATTATGAAGGAATGTGACGCCAATTACAGACATTTGCCAGGTTACATTCAGAACTTCCAGGTGGATCCTTCCAGCTGTCACATGTACACTGAAAAAGGAATTTCAACCCTAGTGACACACATGAGGAAAAATTCACCAGTAACCCTCTATTTAGATGCCACTGGAACTGTGGTGTCTAAAATACCAGAACAGAAAAAGAGTCCTGTACTATGCCCTCATTTTGGCAGGTAAGGGCCATGGCTCACCACCTTTGCCTGTTACTACCGACATTTGCCAGGTTACATTCAGAACTTCCAGGTGGATCCTTCCAGCTGTCACATGTACACTGAAAAAGGAATTTCAATCCTAGTGACACACATGCAGGGTTCTCACATCTCGGTTAACTTCAAATTCAATGACCTTTCAAGGACTTTCCAGGTCCAATAACCTCAAATTCACTGACTTAATGTGGGGACACATTTCAAGTGAGAGCAAGGTTACATGCATACAATGCATTGTTACGGTTTTCATGTGTCAAACACTTACAAAGTATGCAAAGTTTGACAGAGATCTGATATTCCATTTGTCGTATTTCTGTTTTGCATAAAACTGAAGAATATTCAGTACATCTTATACAGTATTAAAAATTTGATATTAACTTTAGTATGAAACCATGAAACGTTGAGTTACCATCGTAGTAGTTTCGAGCTTAACACTTAACTCAAGACTAACATAAATCAAGCAAGCTAGTATGCATATCATGAGGAAAAAGTCACCAGTAACCCTCTATTTAGATGCCACTGGAACTGTGGTGTCTAAAATACCAGAACAGAAAAAGAGTCCTGTACTATGCCCTCATTTTGGCAGGTAAGGGCCATGGCTCACCACCTTTGCCTGTTGCTGAAATGCATCATCTATTTCTTTCTGGCTAATGCAGTTTGTGCACAACCTGTCAAAGTTCACTACACTGACAATAAAGTATGTGGAAACAGACTACAGTCTGGCACTTAAACAAGCGGTTCTAATGGCTTTCAACACAGGGAGCATTCTGTCATACCTTGACAGATGTTTTTATATCTGCCAGGGAAAAGAGAAGTGGATGGACACCAAAAGCTTCACTGTGATACACCTTTGCTCAGTCCATGTTCTTAAGGCTGTGGCCCAGGCCATTTGCAGGCATGTGACAGACAAGGGACACCGGGAGTTTGTGATTTTTGTGTGAGCAAGGATTCAAAATAGCCAGACTCTAGATGAAGCCTCAGACCTTTCAGGCTCTCTACATTATCCTACATACAAGGACAAAGAGTCCAGATGAATACTTCAGATGAGCAGTCCAGAACAATAGTAGGAAGGTCTTGCTTATCAACTTTGTTCAGAAGTGTTTTTGATAAGGCAACCACATCAGTCGCTGAAGAGGCAAAGTCTTCAGAAGTAAACCTGTACTTCTGTCCAAGCATCGTTCAAATGCTTTTTAAAGGGTACCTATTATGGCATTTAAAATGTTCCTAATATTGTTCTAGGAGTCCCCAACAACAGTTTTACAAGCATGCCATGACAAAAAACACTTTTGTTGTCTTATAATAAGCATTTATTTTTACCTGATTTGCTCACCGTTTAGCGAGTCATTTTTCCAAACCCCGCCCTTAAACTGCGGTGATATGTTAGCTACCATAGCCCAAAGTTTAGTGGTAAAAGCACATTCAGTCTTTGTTTGCGTTAGCCCAACGCATAAACATAATTGATAATGCAGTACTAAGAGGTAACGTTATAGCTATATTCTTTATGACAACTCCATTAACAACGACAAACACTTCACATATTTCAATACAACTGACGACCTATGCGCTGTGCGTACACAACACACACACACATACTTATTGAGCATGATACATAAAACATAAAAGCAACAATTAATATTAATAATACTTACAGTTTGTGATTCGGAGAAGGAAGCTGATCCAAATAAACTCGGTACTTAACCTTCACTATCAGCCTGCTCGCAAATCCATACTCATAGCATTTAGGTTTGTGAAGCAATCATCTTCAAAATGACGCGAACACAACAAGGTCCGGGCTATACTTCTGTGGTATAGTTGTATATATGAACTGTAGCCACTTAGTCTTCAAATGCTCCTCACTGGGCAGATGAAAAAAGTTTGCTTTTGCGTCGCACTTCAAAACAGCGTCTCGACATGTTAGTTTCCCCTGCGTCTCCGGCAGGGTTGCCAGGTCTGCACAACAAAACCAGCCCAATTGCTCATCAAAACTAACCCAATCATGGCCAAAAATAGTCAAATAGCCTTCCTGGGTGTTTCCCCAATAACAATCATGTTCCAGTGGGTAAAACAATCGCGTCAACCCGTGCACTACACAAACAACCCGCGGAAACAGTTATTCTTACGGACCTGGCAACACTGGTCTCCGAACGCAATAATTGGGCGTATCTTATTCAAATAACTTGTCAAGTTGACGTCCACTAGACAAAGGAAAAGCATCGTTCGTCGAACGATTCATATCAGCGACTCAGAGTCGACTCTTACTTTTGAGAGACAATAACTTTGTATACAGTGAACTTTCATGTTTAAAACTTTGCAGGATGTTTTTGTTCACTTAGATCTATGTTACACACTACATGAAGGGCAATTTTCAAAAATCCATAATAGGTACCCTTTAAAACATACATGGCCATCTTTCCAATGTGGAGTGGAGTCATGTTAAGGGATCTACAAAGACATGATATTAATGGAAGATGGTAGACAAAAACACGACATCAAGACACAAGTGTTGTGGCAAAACTTCTGTTAAACATCATCACTGCGTAAGAGACACTCAGAGTCAAATTAATAAAAAGAGAAATATTTATTCTTGCAAGAAGGCCCAGTCGCCATCACAGCAGTTACCATGTGAAGTGAGTGACGCGCACCAGGAAGACATGAGACAGCCTTTATACTCTTTTCAAGGTTCCTTCTCACTCGCTGTACTTTCCCCCAACTCAGATAAGGTCCCCTCTGCTGTTCAGTTTCTACTTAAGGACACAAACTGGTACTGGAATAAACTAGCCAAATCTGACCATTCCTAAGGTCAAGATGTCCTGTCCCATATATTCGTGAAACGTCACGCACAAGCACGTACACACATATACTTTTACACATTGAATAGGTTCAATCCGTTATGATATCTGTTAGGAATAAATGACTATTAAAATTTCTACAACAATTCCCCACTTTTTATCATTCAAATTACCCACAATCACAATAATAAACAAAAAGACAAATTTTAAGTCATATCATCACACTACTCTTCATCTCTGTTTTCACATAACTGATCACTCTTCTTAAACATTTGAAAATAACATTTTGAAAAGAAACCGCTTAGGCTGTTTTATAAGGATAGTCCCTTAAATATTAGCAAGCAAGTAAAGAATTCAACTAAAGCCGGGCTAGATAAGCAAACACTGCTGCTGTACCCCCAGCATAGCTGGACCCTCAGTCACCTTAGTTAAATAAGAAATAGTGTACAGATTAGTTAGGAAAAACAAAACAAAACCATCAATTCACACTGGTTCATCAAAATACAAAGAATAAAAGTAGAATAAAGTCCCTCATTTCAAACCCTCTCCTTGTACCCCATCTCATAGTGGATAAGCACAGCTTTTAACCCTCTGTTCATATCAAAAACATTCATAGGAAGAAAAAGAAAAAGAAAACATACCCCAACAATTAATTAATTTCACTATAGCTCCCACTACTTGTATCATCATCATCATCATCATCATCATCATCATCATCATCATCATCATTTGGATAAACTGTAATTTTTACCAATTTAACAAACATCCCTGCTCTGACCAGTCTCTGTACTGAGCTGGAAACACACAATATCGACAATCCTACCACCGAAACCCCAACCTCCAGAGATTAATCAAACAATCCATTCATTTTCCTAAAATACTTTCTAATTAATCAGTGACCAATCAAATCTCGTTGGCGTGTCGGTCTGCTGAGGTTGGTTGGTGTTGTTTAAGGTGAGATGTTTGGACGGCGGTGTTGCAATCTCCATCCTTGCAACCTTGTTTGTGGAGTGGACCATTTCCTAGCTGCTGTCACCTGTGAATGGAGACCTTAAGTATTTTGTTAGTGACCGCTTGTCTAGCCGCTCGTCCTTCTGGTGTGACCTGTGGAATTTTCACCATTTGTTTACTGATTATATTCATTATGAGTTCCAAATTTATTCTCAACATTTGGCCACTTCAACAACCTGAAACTCATTCAACTATTATATTAACATTCAACCCACTTTGCTCATGTCAACAACACAATATTTATACATTTTGGAACAGAATCAGTTATGTTTGCTGCAATCCAATCCTGACATTCTGTGAAAGGAAAATTTTAAGTTATGCTCCGCTCCATTCTCTGTAAAGAAAACAAAATGTCGAGGTTATTTTCAGATAGTAAAGTACACATAGTTTATTTTGTCTGCTGTGTTGCCGCGTCCTTCGCTGCCACATCTGCCCTGGCGTTTCCTGTTGAAACAGTCCTGCAAATACATTTACAGACAGAAAATTTTGTTTGGGACGGCCTTTTACCCAATTAAACCCAGTGTCCTCCCAACATATATTCAGAGGTGTCAAGTAACGAAGTACAAATACTTCGTTACCTTACTTAAGTAGAAATTTTGGGTATTTATACTTTACTGGAGTAATTATTTTTCAGCCTACTTTTTACTTCTACTCCTTACATTTTCACGCAATTATCTGTACTTTCTACTCCTTACATTTTAAAAATAGCCTCGTTACTCCTATTTCATTTCGGCTGGTTTTCATTTCATTCCGGCTTGTCATCATTAAAAAAAATCTGGATAGACTGAATTGGATTGTGGTTGGATGAAAAGTATAAACATTTACCATTCAGGCACCCTATTGGTTTGTACGTGATCCATCGCACCTGCACATGACACACACACAAATCACATTATGAACACATAGCAGACGTATGTAGCCAAGTACGAAGATTTCCGTGGCAAAGACTCTAGAAGAAAACTCGAGCGAAATGTCCCAACCAAGCACCAGCGAGGAGGTTGGTAGCCAGGAAGACCAGCCAACCCTAATACATCCCTGGCCTTACATGGAAGAATTTTTCGAAATGGTTGGATGCAAAAACAATTTCTTTCGAATGCGCTGCAAGCTCTGCGCACCCAAGTACCACGAGCTAATGGCTTTCAAAAACTCGCCGTCTAATTTGAAAAAGCATATTGAGGTAAGTTGAAAGTTTTTTATCAGTCGATTATTGACTAAATATTGTAGTAACCTAGACTAGTAATGTACTTATGGTAAATTTGCAATGTTTGCTATGGCTAGGTAACGTTACATGCCAAGACATGCCATGGTTCGCTTGCGAGCTAGGCCATGATTCAGAGTTCAAGTTCGTTTGGTGGGCTCTGTGTGAGATTTGAAATTTGACTGGCTAAATGTTATCTGAGCTTATGATCACAAAACCAGTCACAAGTCGCATGGGTATGTATATTTGTGGCAATAGCCAAACAATACATTGTATGGGTCAAAATAATAGATTTTTATTTTATGCCAAAAATCATTAGGATAAAAATCATGTTCCTTGAAGATATTTTGTAAATTTAATTCCTACCATAAATATATAAAACGTTTATTTTTGTGAGTGAATGCAGCACAATCGCGAACATAAATGGACAACTTTAAAGGCGATTTTCTCAATGTTAACATTTTTTTTGCACCCTCAGATTCCAGATTTTCAAATAGTTGTATCTCTGCAAAATATTGTCATATACTAACAACCATACACCAATGGAAAGCGTATTTATTCAGCTGATGTATTTATTTCAGAAGATGGATAAATCTCAATGTTAAAAAATTTACCCATGTGATTTGGTTTTGTGGTCCAGGGTCACAATATGCAATATTTGTAAGTTAAATGTGCAATAGTTTACAGCTGGTTGATAATTGATAAAGCATGTACTAAGGATAGGCATGATCCTGTCTGTGTATGAGAGTGTGCGCGCCTGTGTGGGGCAGGCCCTATGGGTCCTTGTAAAAAGGTGAAAGGCCCAACTATCAGCAAAATGCTGTTTAAAATGAATTTAGTCAGACTATCTCATCAATAATGCTACTTTTCAGTCATGCCAGCAGCTGCTTGTGGTCCTAAAACAGCTTTAAGTGGCAATATTCTGGTCTGCTCAACATAATTGCATAGACCAGTTAAACTGCTCCCGAACTTGTAGTCTGACCTTCATTCATGAACTTCAAGCATGACGTTTAATACAGCAGAAGTCCTAGATAGTCTGAGCTTGTGGTTTGAGAGAGATAATGTGAATCTCAATCTGTGCATTTGTTTTCTCGACAGAAGAAACACCCCACTCGTCTAGAGAGGTACACGCAACTAACTTCAGCAGCCCTCAAAAGGAAGCCATCCACTGAAGGTTCTTTGGCCCCACCCTCCAAGCAAACCAAGCTGTGGGAGACTCGAAGAGTGTCCCAGGCAAGTGTGGATAAAGTAGTCCTCAAATTCGTTGTCCAAGGCATGCACCCACCACACATTGTTCAGCAACAGGGCTTCATTCATCTTGTGCAACATCTTCAGCCAAATACAAATGTCGTGACACGCAATACTGTTGTAAACAAAGTCACAAAGGCCTCTGTTGAAATGAAAAGAAAACTGACAGCTGCCCTTACTGAAATTGAAAACTGAAATTGAAATTCATAGCAACAACAACAGACTGCTGGACGACACACCGTCGCGGTTTCATTGGTGTCACTGCGCACTGGTTTAACCCCCAGACCATGCAGAGATCCTGTGCTGCCCTGGCATGCAAGCAACTTAAAGGGTCCCATACATTTTCTGCCCTGGCTAGTGCCCTAAATGATATTCACACAGAATTCAATATCAGAGATAAGATCGTTCGGACTACAACTGACAACGGATCAAACTTCCTGAAAGCCTTCAGAGTTTATGGGCAGACTGATGAGAACAACAATCCTGAACCTGTAGGAGAGGGTGATGGAGAAGAGGATGATGGTGGTCAAAATGATGATTACGATGAAGAAAATGAAAGCGTTGAGGGTGTTGAATTTGTTGATGCCGGAGCCCTGTTGGACGAAGATGACTACTTGGAATACCAGCTACCCAAGCACCATCGTTGCGCCTGCCACCTCCTCAATTTAGTGTCCACAGTTGATGCTTCAAAAGCAGAGGTCAACCCATTGTACAAGCGCATGTCAAGGTCTACATTTGCCAAATGCTCTAGCCTGTGGAACAAAAGTTCAAGATCAACCATCGCATCTGAAGTAATTGAAGACCACTGCAAACTCCAACTCGTAAGGCCTGTTGCTACTAGATGGAATTCACTCTTCTCAGCCGTAGAAAGAATAGTGAGAATAACAAGAGAACAAGGCGAAGGAGCCCTTGCAGCTGTCTGCAGTGAACTAGATACACCTAAGTAAGTGTTTTTTTTTCTGCCTAAAGTTAATTAAGTGATTAACAATAGATTAAGTCATAGTTTTATAGTTTGAATAATGTAGAACACATGTATGCACTATGCCAATATGCAGTCCCGATATTTACTATGGGTGTTGTTTGTTGCAACACAGCTACATTTCTAAAAGTCTCAGATTCTTTTTAATAATCCTCCAGTTGAAGGTGCTATATCAAGTAGGTTAAATGTTCTGTGTTGTGTTTTTCTTTTCTTCTTTGTACAGGTTTACTCCAGTGGAACTTGCATTTCTTACAGAATATGCAAAGACAATGAGTCCAGTTGCAAAGGCACTGGATGTTCTTCAGGGAGAAACCAGTGTGCAGATGGGATGGTTGGTCCCCACCATAACTCAACTAAGGACCAAGCTCCGGCACCTTCGCAGCGCCTCCAAGTTCTGTGAACCTTTGATTGCTGCACTTCTTTCAGGCCTTGAAAAACGCTTCAGCGAGATGCTTGCAGATCCAGAGCTGATAGCTGCAGCCATTCTAGTTCCCAAATTTAAGACCTGCTGGACAAGTGACGAAAATATCCTCAAACTTGGTAAGTGCCTCACTTCTCAATTTCCCCTTAATACGTGTAATTTCTATGGAGACAGTGAAATGAGTTTGAAATGACATTTAATGACACTGACACAAACACACAAACAAACACACACACACACACACACACACACACACACACACACACACACACACACACACACACACACACACACACACACACACACACACACACACACACACACACAATCCAATACACAATTACAATAGTCATATATGATATAAATTGTCCTGATTTTTTTTTTTATTCCACAGGTCTTGACTATATCAGAAGCCACTTGGACTGTCAGGTTGAGAATCACATCAGTGAGGAGGGCTCCCAATCATCTGAGGAAGAGGACTTCTTTTCCTCCTTGAAGACCAGCCCTCTTGAAATGACCCAGCAGTTGGATGCGTACCTGGGGTGCCCCGGAGACACAGTAGAGGTACTGAAGTCCTTCCCAGCTGTGTGCCAGCTATCACTTAAGCTTAATACGGCACTCCCTGCCTCAGCAGCCTGTGAAAGACTGTTTAGTGTTGCAGGGCTGATCTTCAGGCCAAAAAGAGCATGCATTGGCTCAAAGAACTTTGAGAATCAGCTGCTTTTGCAGCTAAACAAAGCCTATTGGTAACTCTGTTGCATGTATTGTGCTTAACTGGTGTAGATTACCCTGTTGTTGTACATGCAGGATTGAGTCCACAGTGTTTGTTACATCTAGTTATTAATATTTTTTTTTATTTTTTATTAAGCATTAATTTTGACAGCACTGTTTATTGTATAAACCATACAAGGGCAATTGTTACTAAGCCTGCCCAGGGTACACCAATTTTCTTCTCTGTTGCCCACAGAGATTCCTGCAGCTAAGCTTGGATGTACATTTACATTCCAATAAAGGTTATTGATAACATGCCTCTGAAGTTTGACTTTTTGCACCACTACAAAACTTATTTATAGGCAACTAGTCATCATCATATCTGCATGAAACATGTTAATGCTTAGTAGTACACACATGGTTCTTTAATGTATTTGCATTGTACTAAAATGGGCATTTTCATTTTCAATGGGCATATATGTGGCTGAAACAGGTAGCCTAGTTCATCCCATTTTTTTTAATATAACATTATAGTCATTATGGCCTTTAGAAACACGTTTTTTGAGGAGGTGGGAGTGCACTATAGGCCCCTGTGGCGTGGCCTGAGCTTTTGTCCTTAATGGAATTTTTTGTCCTTACCTTACTTTTACTTTTATACTTTAAGTAGTTTTGAAAGCAGTACTTTTACACTTTTACTTGAGTAAAAAGCTTGAGTTGATACTTCAACTTCTACAGAAGTCTTTTAAACCCTAGTATCTATACTTCTACTTGAGTAATGAATGTGAATACTTTTGACACCTCTGCATATATTGTCCCTTAAATAAACCATATTTGTCAATCATTACCATCCCCCTTTTGATGCACGACTCAACTCGCATGAATTTACATGCATTTTCAAATAAACATATTCTTTTTAGTTGTCTTTATTTAGACATTACAAATTTCCACTCAGATTGAGTATCTGTCGCACTGGCCGTTTACAGCCACAGCAGACATCAGATTCAGATAAGCAAACTGTTTCATTACAGCCAATAACAAACTTATCTTTTGAAAGCAAAACATCAGCTTCTAGTTCTTTCATGGTCAACAGTTTTCAAGGTATTTGTTTAATCAGATGCCTTTATACACATTTTACATTTAGCATCTGTTAATTCAGTAGCCTACTGCTTCTGCTTATTCGATCTTAAATAATTATTCTAGTTCTCAATAACGTTTCACATTTCATCTCAATTTTAATTGTCAAATTCTCAATTAACATAGCTTAATATCTGACTTCAAAGTTTTTCTAGGAGTTTATCAATCTCCAATCTGGATTCACACTAACTTGGCTACTCTGCATATTTTGCAGTTATTATAAATCATCTGTGAGATTTGTCTCTCTATATAACCTGAACCCTTTTTTAAAATGTTTAATTAAAACACAATCATCCTTTTAGTTACTTTTTCCTTTCATGCATCTCACATTTGTTGGAGTCATTAATTTTACATCAAACTGTATTCATCAATTCACTTATAAAAATTACTATTATAGATCTTTTCTTCAAAAGGATTCACTTTAAGACTTCAATCTTTTGACCTTTGTTTTTTATCTCTTATTCTCTCTCAGACGAAAATGTTAATATCGTCTTCACTTAAACACTGATCTACTTTCAAACCCACATTATTACCAGAAATGTGTCACTATCACATTTTCAAACACCTTCTTAGTGGGCATTTACATGTTAAATGGTCCTGCTGACCACAATTAAAACACTCTCCTTCTGCTCTAACTTACTGCACACCCTTGAAGAAGTGTGTTCCATTCAGGAATGCAAACAGAGCCACTGATAAGCAGTTCTCTGTATTCTTTTACAGTCCACCAGTGGCAGACACAACAATAATTTTCATAAGCTGCATGGAAATGCTCATTATATTCTAATTTGTTTTCAATATCTTTCGCTTCAATGACTTAATATCAACATTATACATTATTGATTTCCAGAATCTTTGGACATAGCTCTCTTTACATTTTACTAATTTGGTATTATCATCAACAACACTAATTACAGAACAAGTACATATCTAACATCCAAAAAGCCGGGCTGAATAAGCAAACACTGCTGCTGTACTCCCAGCATAGCTGGACCCTCAGTCACTCCTCAGATATTAAATACAGACATTGTCTATAATCATGAACACCAGGATATGCATTCATTTTTTATAAAACTATAATTTCCAATTCCTTTCATAATAAACGAAGATGGATGGTAAATCCATTCCTTTTCACTACCCCCATTATAGACCCTTTTGGTTCAAAACACAATGATTGTCAAACTAAAACTAACCATAATTTCAATCTTTATTTTACCATTAAAAATATAGAATTGTTCCCCATACTGCTTAAAACATTCTTCATGTCATGTTAATCCCCATCAATCATACAATGCCTTATTTCATTCTACAACTGAATTTTCATACCAATTAAACAGTTAATTTGACTTCCATAAATTCTGTCAGACATTTTATTTTCAAGCCAACAATCCATTATCTGTTCACCATATTTTACACACATGTTGAACGCAGACACAACAACTTTTGTTTCTCACTGCCCTGTTCAACTGATTCCCGCACCACCTTTAATCTTGTGGCGCTCAATATCATACATTTCTGCCCTTAATTTTATCTCATTTGACAGAAAAACCGGTGTACCAAATTTCGCAAGCTTGCTTTTGAGACATCCCCATACTGACTGCTTCTCTGTTCTCT
This sequence comes from Chrosomus eos, assembly GCA_036326025.1. Lineage (NCBI taxonomy): Eukaryota > Metazoa > Chordata > Actinopteri > Cypriniformes > Leuciscidae > Chrosomus > Chrosomus eos. The sequence continues at coordinate 52,912,593 of CM070821.1, read as the reverse complement.
GTGGATTTCTCTTCAACGCGCGTTTTCCTGATCTGTTAGGCGTCCCCAACAGACCCGATTTTTCTTTTAACCCAAATCGGTCGGGTTGCACTATTAGTGCCCTCCTAATTATGGTTCACCAAAAAATCTGTTATGACTGTTCTGGTTCCCCCCAATTAGCCTCAGCACCTAAAAACAATTTGCTCCGTGGTGGAACAACTAATTTTCAGGTTGCCTATCTGTTTGAAATTTCTTGATCTGTCACAGTTCTCAATTAATCCCAGATTTATCTGCTTGAAATTTCTTGATCTGTCACTGTCAGGGTTGCTGCAGGTAGCTGAAGACGAGGACACGGGAGCTTCAATATAATAGTTTTAATTACCAAAATCAAACTTCCAAAATCAAACAAGAACAAAACTCCAGGAATTCAGGGTTAACACACAACCATACATTGACGACGACCAACAAACACTGAGGGAAAACACAGGGCTTAAATGAACTGAACCAAACGAGATAATTAACTGAACACAGGTGATAAAACTGAACACAAACGAGGAGCGGGAAAACTTAACAGGACTAAACCAAAAATCACGAAGACAGGGGGAAACAAGATCTCAAAACATAACTAAATACATCAAAACGGGACAGTACCTCCCCCCTCCCCGAAGGCGCGTCCTCGCGCCGTATAACATCCAAAGGGGTGGGAGGGTGGGCGCCCTGGAGGCTGACGAGGGCATGGTGCAGGTCCGGGAAGCCTCCAGGGCGGAGCAGGCTGTGGGCGTGGCCACGGCGGAGCAGGCTGTGGGCGTGGCCAGGGCGGAGCAGGCTGTGGGCGTGGCCACGACGGTGCAGGCGGTGGGCGTGGCCACGACGGTGCAGGCTATGGGCGTGGCCACGGCGGTGCAGGCTATGGGCGTGGCCACGGCGGTGCAGGCTGTGGGCGTGGCCACGGCGGTGCAGGCTGTGGGCGTCGCCACGGCGGTGCAGGCTGTGGGCGTGGCCACGGCGGTGCAGGCTGTGGGCGTGGCCACGGCGGTGCAGGCTGTGGGCGTGGCCAGGGCGGAGCAGTCCCTTCGGATGGCCACGGCGGTGAGGACCCTTCGGGTGGCCACGGCGGTGAGGACCCTTCGGGTGGCCACGGCGGTGAGGACCCTTCGGGTGGCCACGGCGGTGAGGACCCTTCAGGCGGCCGTGGCGGTGAAGACCCTTCGGGTGGCCGTGGTGGTGAAGACCCTTCGGGTGGCCATGGCGGTGCAGGCTCTTCGGGTGGCCACGGCGGTGAAGACCCTTCAGGTGGCCACGGCGGTGAAGACCCTTCGGGTGGCCATGGCGGTGAGGACCCTTCAGGTGGCCACGGCGGTGAAGACCCTTCAGGTGGCCGTGCTGGTGAGGACCCTTCAGGTGGCCGTGCTGGTGAGGACCCTTCAGGTGGCCACGGTGGTGCTATTTTTTCAGGCCTCCATGGATCTTTGGCCGGCCACGGCGAAGGCGTATAGCGCCCCCCCAAAATTTTCTTGGGGAGGACAGGCTCAGGATCGGGAACTGACTTGACATCAACGGGCGCTGGGTCAACGGGGTCTGGGTCAACGGGCTCTGGCGCTGGGTCAACGGGCTCTGGCGCTGGGTCAACGGGCTCTGGTTCTGGCGCTGGGTCAACGGGTTCTGGCTCTGGCTCTGGGTCAACGGGCTCTGGCTCTGGGTCAACGGGCTCTGGCTCTGGGTCAACGGGCTCTGGCTCTGGGTCAACGGGCTCTGGCTCTGGGTCAACGGGCTCTGGCGCATCATGGGACTCGGAACTGGACGGGGCCAGCACATCATGGGACTCGGAACTGGACGGGGCCAGCACATCAGGGGACTCGGAACTGGACGGGGCCAGCACATCAGGGAGCTTGGGGCTGGATTTATGCTCTGGCGGGCAGGTGACGGTCTCTGGCTGGATGTGGTTGACGTGAACCTCAGCCTCGGCAGCCATCTTTTGGGCTAACCGCACTGATATCAGCGGGGGATCAGTCAAACTGGATATCATCCAGGGAAATCCAGGGACAGATCTGGTGGCAGGGCTGATGCGGTGTGCAGGTTCTGGCGGGCAGGCGATGGGCTCAGGCTCTGGCGGGCATGCGATGGGCTCAGGCGCTGGCGTGCAGGTGATGGGCTCAGGGGCTGGCGTGCAGGGCTTGGCACTGGCTGGAGTGGGAGATCTTCCACTAGGTATTCAGATCCACACGACCACAGCGTGTGATCCACGAACTCCAGGAAGGATAGATGGAGGTCCCTTACCAGAATTATCTGGGCTAGTGGGTCTTTCAGTCCACCCCAGAAACTCCTTGTTAGTTCTTCCTCATCCTGAGTCTCGTCATCATACAGCTTTATGTAAAGTCCTGCATACTCTTCAAGTGAGCGCTCCTCTTGGAAGAGGATTGGGTCTTCGAAGGGGCTCACCTCTTTGTTTTTCCTCCTTCGGCCCATTTTTAGGTGTAGGGTCGATCGTTCTGTCAGGGTTGCTGCAGGTAGCTGAAGACGAGGACACGGGAGCTTCAATATAATAGTTTTAATTACCAAAATGAAACTTCCAAAATCAAACAAGAACAAAACTCCAGGAATTCAGGTTTAACACACAACCATACATTGACGACGACCAACAAACACTGAGGGAAAACACAGGGCTTAAATGAACTGAACCAAACGAGATAATTAACTGAACACAGGTGATAAAACTGAACACAAACGAGGAGCGGGAAAACTTAACAGGACTAAACCAAAAATCACGAAGACAGGGGGAAACAAGATCTCAAAACATAACTAAATACATCAAAACGTGACAGTCACAGACCTCAATTAATCTCAGAATATTTTCTCTCGTACTTGTTTGAAATTTCTTGATCTATATAGATCTCAATTAATCTCAGATTACGTACCACAGAAACAGCCCTCAGCCAATATGGTTCAGTTTCACTCTTTGAAAAATATTTTAGCCCAAAAGAAAAATATTTTAGCCGTCTCTTACCAGAGATGTCTTGAGTTGCCACGGGTTCGTTTTCATCTGATTCCAGTGGAGCTTCTCCTGGCCCTCATAGCGGTCGGCCCCTCTCTCTGAAACTTACGAGGTAGAGCTGGAACTGCTCAGTCCAGGTGGCCAAACACCGTCCGCTCTCAGGTCCAGGAGGCACTGCCAGGGAATCCCACTCTGACACCAAATTGTTGTGGCAAAACTTCTGTTAAACATCATCACTGCGTAAGAGACACTCAGAGTCAAATTAATAAAAAGAGAAATATTTATTCTTGCAAGAAGGCCTAGTCGCCATCACAGCCGTTACATTCTGTGAAGTGAGTGGCGCGCACCAGGAAGACATGAGACAGCTTTTATACTCTTTTCAAGGTTCCTTCTCACCCGCTGTACTTTCCCCCCACTCAGATAAGGTCCCCACTGCTGTTCAGTTTCTAATTAAGGACACAAACTGGTACTGGAATAAACTAGCCAAATCTGACCATTCCTAAGGTCAAGATGTCCTGTCCCATATATTCCTGAAACGTCACGCACAAGCACGTACACACATATACTTTTACACATTGAATAGGTTCAATCCCTTATGATATCTGTTAGGAATAAATGACTATTAAAATTTCTACAACACAAGAAACGAATTGCCATGTAGAAGGACGGTTTGCCATTGTTAAGCAACACATAGTAATGAAGGCTGCGACCAGGCAACTTTATCAGAAAAATGTATACATCTCTGCAAGGAAGGTACATTGAAATGCAGCATTGGTTTTTCCCAAAAACCTAATCAAGGTTGAGGAATCATCGGCCAAAAAGGAGGAACAGACTGGTTCAAAACTGGGAGAGTCCAAGTTTTACTCTGTCCCAGAATCAATACATTTGATCCTGACCCTGGAACCTGCAGACACGCATCATCAGACTTGTGATGTGTGCTGTTGAACACTCGCTCATTAACTGTCAAAGCATCAGTGTTGAATGACATAATCATTAGGCGCGTTTCCATTACAGATTTGCGCAAAACTTTTGCAATTTTTTTCCGAAATGTCGCTAAAAAACTATTGCGAAATGACGCCGTTTCCATTAACTGATGCTATGCGACTACAACGTCTTTTTTCCCCTCTCGCGATAAGTCATTTAAACATCATGGTGACGGGTATGTTTATAGCCTATATCACAGCCACCACCACACTAGACATTATTATTATTAATGGAAGGAGATGTGGTGTGTTATCCCAGCATTAATGGCAGGGAAAGACCCGTATACTGCGAACGGCACATATGGAGTTTCTAGGTGTTTCTCCCTCATTTCTGCTCCGATGATTGTGGCATTTCTTTGAGGTTTAGAATCCAGTATTCCTGTAATTAGCCTATTGTTTCTTTTATGAATTTAATAAATAACTCTGTCTCGTATTATGTCCAAACGGTCAGTATCCATTCGTTTTTCCTTATTTAACCCGTAATCACTAAACGAAAAATTAATGGTGGTTGTTTTTTTTAAAACGCAAAGTTGAACACCAATGTTTTTGTTTAACTGTACACAAATGCTGCGCAAAAAAAAGACTAAATTTTAGATTTTTGTTTATGACTTTTTGCCCCTTTATTAAACGTTTAAAATATTCACAAATTAATACGAAAAAAATTTAGATTTTAATGGTTTTCTAAGGCAAAATTAGAACCTGAAAATTGTATTTTTCCCGCAGTGCTGAATGAGAAGAGCCATATTTATGTCTCTGGAACCACAGCCTCCAGAAAGGTGATTTAGGTGAGTTATAGGCTAATGATAATAAATGTGTGTTTAATTGTTTATTAATAAACTATTGTTTTCTAAATCAGTGTTGGCTAAAAAAATATCTCCATCCCGCTGTAAGGCGCGAATGCACCTTTAGAGAGAAATGCACCTTTCATACGGATTACATAATCAGAAGGTATTAGCTTTCTATTCGAATTTGTTCGTTTAAAGGGTAAGTTCGGTATTTTACACTTAAAGCCTTGTTTCAAGATCGTTTCTGATGAAATAGATCGGTTAAAGGGGTCATATAATGCCATTTTTGTACAAGTTAATATGAATCTTTAGGGTCTAAATAAAAACTTTGTAATATACTTTTATTAAAAATTCTCATTAGTATTTTAAGAAAACACTCATTTTACCTTCTCAAAAACAGCTCTGTTTTCAGCACGCCGTTTCAGTGCATGTGCCTTTAAATGATCATGAGCTTCGCTGACTCCGCCCCTCTGCGTACACAGTTTTTAATAACATAACGCCTTGTTCATTATAAACGTGGGATTATTAATTATATTGAGAACGTCGTTACATAGAACACATGCCGTAATGTACCCTGAGTGTAAACATTAGCCACATTCATCGTGAAGCGTGCAAGCTATTTGCAAAGATTAAAATTTAAAGGTTAATAAAACGTTACACTCACTTCAGTTCTTCTGGAGGTGCAGCAGGAACACATATAGTTGGTACCGATTCCTTTTTCAGTAGCAGCTTCTTAGAAAAACCAGCTTTATGACCCTCCTCGTTTATAAAGCAGTCTGGTGAGAAATGATTCGCGCAAACATGAACCGAACGCATTGACGTTGAATTGAACACATTGATCGTGAGGAATATTCCCATCGTAAACAAAACTCAGCCACTGCGTCTTCAGCGGTTCGGATTTAGGAACATTAAAATGACTGCTGTGTTCCTTATTACATCCAAGAACAGAACACCACAATCGCTTAGACGGCCGCCATTCTGCTCCAGTGTAAACAATGACGGACAGCGCGCTCAGGGCAGGTCTGTGTTGAAACAGTGCTGTCAATCAGCGATCGTGGGAGGGACGTGAACGGCTCGATTTGAGGCAGGGGAAAACATATAAGGAGATTAAAACAATAACACTGGATGGATTTTTATCATTATATGACGGTTGTGTACAGGCACTGCCAACAAACACTTCAGTACAATCAGCTTGTAAAAGTGCATGTACCATTATATGACCCCTTTAAGATAAAATTTTGGACACATGCTGCTGTGCGGAGAAATTTCGGTTTCTGTGGTCGCAACGAGTTTAATTAAGACAGTTAGCCTGGTTAAAACCAGACCCTTCTCAGTTGAAACTGAGTTAGGGTCTGGCAAAGCTCCATAGACAAATAATTTCCAAAGGGGCGTCACCAACGGACGTCCCTCAAATGCCTCTTGGCGCAATAGGCTAAGACCCACCCATTCGTTTAGTAATTGACCAACGGGGCTCGTTGTTACGGGAAGGAGGAGGCGGAAACCGGCGAACATTCACACATTTTAATGACAAAATAAAACAAATACAAAGTCCCTCACGGTCGACTGACCCCCCACATAATAAAACAAAACATCAAATAAAATTCAGGCCTGTCCTCTCTCGATCTTCACCGTCGTCGCTCCTCCTTTTATGCTTCCGCTCCTCCGTGAGAGACGCGAGACCGGCCTCACTCACGCCGTTCTATCACGTCCCTCGGCCTCGATCGTCCTGCTCGCCACACTGGTATATCAGACTTTTGCCGAATCCAGTCGGTAAGACAGCGATGACATTTTTTTTTAGATATGAAGGCGTTGAGTGTTGTACTTTGCTCGGGTTATAACGAAAAGGAATTTTGTAAATCGCTTAAAACAGACGCGATGGCTGTTTCGAACAAGTGATGTAAGACGGCGACATCCATCTTTGTAATGTAGGTAGGCTTCAAAATCCCAGCACTGTCGTCATCGTGTAAAGCCCGCCCCAACGCTTCTGATTGGTGCCGCGATTTCTGCGGACTGGAAATGGACTTGAATGAGCTCTTTGCCAGACTAACTTTCAGAGCAAATCTAAATTTGCCGGAAGTTGTCTGGGTTTTCTCAGGCTATAAGACAGTGGTATTAAAAGACCAAACTCAGGACACACTATACTAATAAAGCTTACAGAAAAGCAAATGAGCACAGAATATGAACGCAACGCGATTAATTGTACGTTAAGCATTTTCCTCCCATAGAAAACCAAGAAAGAGCTTAATTTACATTTGACATGTATTCATTTAGCAGATGCTTTTATCCAAAGCGACTTACACATGAGAACAATATTTAAGCAGTTTAAACTAACAATAGGACAACAATATGCAATGCTATGACCCTTCCCAGTTTAATCTAATGCAGTACTTTTTTTAATGAGGCTTAATGGACCAACCTGTCATGATTCTGCCCTCTTGTCGTTGATTTTCTCTGGTCATGAGGCAGGATCATGACAGAATCATGTTTTGTGTGCAAGCGCATGGCCAGCTGTTTGGGCCATGTGCTTGTGTTGTTTCGTTACCCCCGCCCCCTTGTTATCCTCGTCTTGTCATTATTGTCTAGTCAGTTTCACCTGTTCTTGTCATTAGTGTCTCTCTATATTATCCCCTTGTGTTTGCTGTCCTTTGTCGGTTCATTGTCAAGCCGTGTCAAGTTTGTGAGTAACCTGTCAAGAGTAATCGTCCTGTTGAGCTATTGCTTGTATCAATTGTTTGTCTTCTAGTATTTTGTCAGTATCTTTGTCTAGTTAGTCACCATAGTCCTGTCTTGTTTTGCTCCCTCGTGGGCTTTGTTTTCCCTTTTTGTCTACAATAAACGTTCTGTGATTGCATACTGTCTGCGCCTGGGTTCATCCGCCACCCACATCATAACACAACCGTTATAAAAATAAATAAACATACACAATTCGTTATGCATGATTAAAACACAGGCAGCAGGTTTATTTGCACTGAACACAAATTTACTTTCTTTGGTCCTATTCTGTGCTCATCTGCTTTTCTGTACATAGTAGGCTATGCTTAATTAGTATGGTGTTTACTGAGTTTTATAATATCATTTTTTTCTTTTAATATCAGTCTAATGCATTAAGCCATGATAGCATTTCAGAACGTCCCTGATGACGTGGGTTTCGTGACATCATAACAAAATAGAAGTCCTATTTCATTGGCTAGGCGCCAACCAATAAAACGGCTCATTTGAACACCCCCGCTCCCACCCCCCTTCCTCTCTCGTCGCCGCCGCCACTGAGTTGCAAGTGCACAAGTTTGTTTTGCATCTAATATATCGCAAAAAGAGTAGCAAAAGTCAAGGTGCAAAATTTGAACTTGCAGTGACAGATTTGAGAAGTTGCAAGTGCCTAATTGAGCTTGTACTGCAAATGTGAATGTAAGAATAAGTACAAATATTTATTTCAAGTTTGTGTTTGTCACTGTATTTCTGTAAATGGCATTTTACACATTTGTGAATACTTGTCTGCAGCTTCAAATTTAGAATACAGGTTTGTGACTATTGTCTGCGAGTGCAAATTTCATCATTCAACTTCAGATTTTTATTTTACAGGTTTTCACATTGGAGCTGTGAGTGTAAATTTTAGCATACAAGTACGAATATTTATTGTACAAGTTCTCAAATTCACATCTATGTCCTCTCGAGTTTTGCTACTAATTTACCTTCACAATGACTGGCCAAACGTCACTGGATTTAATCTAAATCGACCTTAGTCGAGATTAGTGAGTTACTTACTCTTGTCTGTGGTAGTCATTTATCAGTTATTTTGCTTGGTGATTTTAATATACATGTACATGAAAACACTGCACAATGTAAAGAATTGTTGTCTGTGCTGGACTGTTTCAATTTAACTCGACATGTAACTTTTGCTACTCACTCCAGGGGTCATATACTGGATCTCATATGTACATCTGGCTTGTACAGTATTCTTGTTAGTGGCTCTGATTTTGCTTTCTCAGATCACAAACTCATAAACTTCAGTTTTAGTTTTCCAGTATCTTCAGAAAACAAAGGTATAATAGTCATGATATTTAGGGTTTTTATTTAATATCTTTTCTTGCTGCATTTTAATTTAGTTTGAATTTAATAATCAATTACACGTTAGAAAATAGCCTATTAAATTAATTCCCAGCTTCACAGACAAGGCTTGTCCTAGACTAAAATGCATGTTTGAGCTGATTTAAATGAGAGCAACTTGTACTGAGGTATCTTAAAAAATGTCAGTGCCATTGTTTTGTCACAAGATGCACACTAGTAATGTTTTTGTTCTGGGACGTGTTTATAAAAGCTACTTAAATGCCCTAAGTGAACTAAGGCCGAATCCTGGCTTATTCGAAGGCCCGTCTGTGAAACCGGGCCTAAACGTCTAAAAGGGATGTTGCAATCACACAGGGATGTTGTGTTGCGCACAAAAAAGTATTATTGTTGCTTGATAAACTTAAGATTGAGCCACTGTAGTCACTTGGACTATTTTAACGATTTCTTTAATAACTTTTCTGGGCCGGCAAGTTTCAATCCTTTAGAAGCCTATGGAAGAGTGATCCAGCTCTCAGATTTAATCAAAAATATCTTAATTTGTGTTCCGAAGATGAACGAAGGTCTTACGGGGTTGGAACAACATGAGGGAGAGTAATTACTGACAGAATTTTCATTTTTGGGTTAACTATCCCTTTAACATTTTACATTGTTCTACTCAGTGCAATTCAAAACCAGGTGAGTTTTGGATACCAAAGTCCATTGCATTTTTGAACTCTTCATAGCTTTTGGACATTGGCATTTTGATTGTATTGGCACATGTGCTGGCAATGGGAAATTTAGAAGTCCTCTCAAAAGTCAGTCGGGGCTGAGGCTCAATTGTTGATGGAGGCAGTGAATCCAGTCCTGTAGCAAACATCAGGATGTCCTGAAGGGAGATTCCAGTTTCATGTTCTGAAAAAAAAGAGGAATGGAATATTATGAAATATGTACAAAATAACAATAAAATATGATGTTTAATCCTTTACCTCCAGTGTCAAGCAGATAGTCTCTCCAGTATCCTAAAATCCTTGTTGTTTCTTGTCGTCTGGTCAAGTCAAGTCACCTTTATTTATATAGCGCTTTTTACAATACAAATTGTTTCAAAGCAGCTTTACAGAGATAACAGGAAAACAATGTTGTAATAGTATTGTTCAATTGAAAAATTAAATGTCCCCAACTAAGCAAGCCAAAAGGCGAAGGCAACAGTGGCAAGGAACCAAAACTCCATCAGGTGGCAGAATGGAGAAAAAAACCTTGGGAGAACCCAGGCTCAGTCAGGGGGCCAGTCCTCCTTTGGCCAACGAATGAACAGTGTATTATTATGAGTTAGGCAGCATAATGTCAGGAGTCAGATGGGATCAGAACTTTCACGATATTATCCAGTTCATCTGGTTGGAGGTTGGGTCATCCCACCGGTGAGGAGATGAGTGTGGTGAGGTGTGAGGTCTGGTGCTACCAACTTCACTGAGCTGAGCCTTGAAGACAGCCTCCAGTGATTCAGGTGTTAGTTTCTCAACACTGTAGCACATGTAGGGTCTAAATATACTTGGATGTTGTTCCAGGGCATGGATGACATCCAGGGTGGAAAGACCGTCGCTAAATCTGGAAGCAAAAAAAGTAATGATAATGATGATATGAATAATGATAATATGCTCTCAAATTAGGAACCAACTTACCTTTGTACTGAGTATTGGTTTCTGTAAATTATGTACCACTGTATGAAATCTTTTCTTTGCCTTCTACACTTTGTGGGTAATCGAAACATCCAGCAGTCTGCAGCAAGCTGGCATACTTATCCATGAGCATGTGTAATTCATCCAAAGATGCTGCACTATATATCTGGTAAATAGGACACATTCAAAAGGATCAATTCAATTCTAATATATTTTTCTTAAAGCAAATACCAAAAAAAAAGTGTAACTGTTAATCCTTAAACCATTATTACACACACACACACACACACACACACACACACACACACACACACACACACACACACACACACACACACACACACACACACACACACACACACACACACACACACAATCTTAAAATGAGCTTAAATAAAAATGTAATGCACCTCAAGTAAAGCTGCCTTCATGGTCTCATCTGTTATATCTTCAACTGTTCATTAATGTCAACCCTGCCAGTGAGGTGATTGTATAGCATATCTGAGAGGAAGTTAGGACCTGGACCACCGTGAACAATAGAAACGGCAATCATCTGCCCCGCAAGAAAGTATTCATCTTCTCTGGCAGCTATAGTAAATTGTTTTTGTCCAGTTAGTATCAAACAAGACAATTATAAACAGGGCAGATAAAAAGTAGATTTAAGTAAATAATTTACCTGCAATGTTAAAGGTGAGAAATCTCCTATTTTCTGGACCATCAAATATTCTCCGTGTCCTTAAACAGTCCATTAGGCGGGTTAGAAATTCACGTTTGGGACCACCTGTGTCCACTGCATCTTCAGTTGTGCCTTCGTCATCTGTGAATTTAACAAGCATGTCGTGTAATGGGTTGTATGATGCACGTCTGAATCCATTAATTGCTCCATCCCAAACATTGGCTCTATTTATGTTGAATCTGCTGTAAGATGCTTTTATTATCTTGAATGAGAGATCTGACACAATGTCTGCAGAAGTTAATACATCTGTGCTGTAATAAATAAAGAGGTTGAGATTAAATTAAGTTTTTTAGTTTATACTTAGCTAAAAACACTTATTTCTTTCAAAAATATATGTGCTCATTAATGTATATTTACTTCGTTCAAGTAATAAAGTATTCTCGAGAGTGTATAATATGCCATTGAAAATACATCCGGGTAAGGGGTTCTAATGTCGGTCGCCATGTTGCCCCTCCATCTTGAAAGTACATTAGCCAAAGAGGGACATAACCTTTAATTCAAGCTTCGCCTATCGCGTTTTAACACTTGATGGCACCATGTCGAATGTGAAGAGGGGGATTGCTTGAGACTGATATATAAAAACCTGAAAGCCTTTTTGAAAGTCTGTTGCTGATGGAGGATCACTCTTATTCTCGAGGATATGTATCAGAGTCGCCAAGGAAGCGAAAAAGAGAATTAAGACGGCAACGCAACAGGCAAATCAACAAGACAAAAGTAAATATTGGAGTGGCCTTTCCAAGATGGAAAGAGCTCATGACGAGCAACGATTTTAAAAAGGACGCCGACGTTGCCTGCTTTCTGCTTTACCCTGCAAGGGTTTGACTGCCGTTCCAGTGCACTTTCACGGGTAGCCTATAAGGTTGGAAAAACACATGACCTTTCTGCCTATGAAGACCCCACTGACAAGCCCTTGCCCAATCTTGAGTTGCCCAATTCCACAGACCCTTTGAAGGTCCAATGTGTAGATGACATCATCAGTGTCCGAGCAGCAGTGTTGTATGAGACCTGCTTGAGGCAGCTTCTATCGATAATGAAGCTGCCGGAGGACAGATGTACAGGTGTTCTCAGGACTGGTCTGGTGTGTGACAGTGTTGCCCCCTTTCACATTAACATCACTTCTAAGGGCACAGCAATGAGTGCTGAATGGGTAAATCTTTGAAGTAACAACATAATACCAATGCAAATTTCTTGTTACAACCAGTGTTGCATATTTCAAATCCATTTATCAATCTTCTATGATTTTTAGATTTGTTCAAACGGACAAATTCAAATGGAATTCCCAGCCTGTAATGAAGTTTGGGATGCAAGCTGGGGATTTCCTTCTGTCAACCAACATTTTGTTGTCGGGAATAACTATGGAAAGGTTTCACTCTTATTTAAATTCATTAACATGGGCATGATGAACTAAAACACATTTTTCATAATCCAGAACACATACTGTGTAGACGCAGTAAAAGAATACGGGGAAGAAAGGAATTCCGAGTCCATCTGTCGCCTTCAAGGGAAAGACGTTGTGTTGCTAGGTTTGTATTGTAAAATTGTACATGGCACATGTACAAATTATTTGCAGCAATTACATATTTTATTATAATAAATATGCATGTGAGGGGATGGCAGAAATGATTCACCAGGACATTGTGCCCAGTACTGCAGCTACACCACGATGGAGCTCGACACCAAGGAGATAATTCATGCAGCTACAGTCTATTGTAGGTCTATTGTACAGTCTAAAGCGGCAGACATCGCGGAACTCCAACATCATGGAGAAGGAGGCATTTATCCAGACTGTGGACAAGCTTTCCACAGAGCTAAAGCTGGTGAAGATCTGCACAGATGCTCATATACAGATTTGAGCCCTTATGAGTAAGTTCTACTCTGATAAAATGTATGAATACAAATAGTGCAACAAGAGATGTTTGGAAATGTAATGATTTCCAACTCCACAGACCCAGACAAAGGCCGATACAAGGACCTTGGGATTCATCACAGTCTGGACATGTGGCATGGTGCCAAGAATCTGGCTAAAAAAATTGCTGCTGTAAGTTTAAGAGGTTCATTTTTGCTGTGTATATATCTTCTGTAAATAGATAATACATTAGGGGTCGTATTAACACTTTTTAATTATTCAATAATAATTGTTATCTTTATAATCAGAAATTTGAAACTTCAGTTCCGTAGACTCACAGGAATCAATAGCTGTAGTCTATTATTGAAATAAAATAAGCATTTTCATAACTCTACATGGACAATGTATGAAACGGAATACCTCAGTACTTTATTTTTATTTTCAAAAGGCAGCGAAGGTGAAGGGACAGTCCATCCTCCTACACTGGTTGAAGGACATCGTGAATCATTTTTGGTGGTGTTGCAAGGCGGCTGACACCAAAGACCATTTTCTTGTAATCATTATTTTGAATTTAGAAAAGGATTCTAGATTGTAGCTGCTAGCTTATACTATATCTGTCTCTAACAAAAAAAACAAACAAAAAAAAAAAAATATATATATATTTATATATATTATCTATATTATCTATTATTATCTATATTATATATTATATTTTATATATATTATATCTTTCTTGTGTTCAGCAGAATAAAGAAACTCATACAGATTTGGAACAACTTGAGGGTGAGTAAATGATGACAGAATTTTCATTTTTGGGTGGAGTATCCCTTTAAGCAACATCCTTACCGAGTGAATCCACGGAAACTTGGTGTTATGCAATCTGAGGTCCAATATCTGCTTGGGAATGCTTTGGATGTGCCTAGCCAAAGTCCATGGAGTTCACCTTGAATATTGATACCTAAATCTGACTCCACTTTTAGATTCTGTACCGATTATCGTAAACTTAATTCTGTGACTAAGCCAGATTCCTTCCCACTCACGCAAATGGAGGATTGTATAGACCGAGTTGGTAGTGCATGCTACGTCACAAAATTGAATTTGCTAAAAGGATATTGACAAGTCCCCCTAATACCTCATGCTTCAGAAGTTTCTGGTTTCTGTTATACCTGATAACATCCTGCAATACTCTGTCATGGCGTTTGGCATGAGAAATGCACCTTCCAAAGACTCATGAACAGAGTATTGGCAGGACTGCAGAACACTGAAGTTTATTTAGATGATGTGGTGGTGTACTCCGACTCATGGGAGGATCACTTGATCAAGTTGGAAGAGGTGTTTGAACGGTTAGCTGATGCTTCACTAACCTTAAACTTAGCCAAATGTTAATTTTTGAAAGCTGTGGTCTTATATCTGGGTAAATGTGTGGGGCAGGGGCAGGTGCGACCAGTAGAGGCTAAGGTCTCTGCAATTATTGAGTTTCCCACCCCGACTAACAAGCGTGAGTTGAGACGTTAGTAATGGCCGGATACTATAGTGGCTTCTGCAGAAACTTTTCTGCCATTGTTTCACCCCTTACTGACCTCCTAAGTACATCTAGGACGTTTGTATGGACCTTAGAGTGTACCCGTGCTTTTAACGCTGCTAAAGACCTTCTTTGTACTGCTCCTGTTCTCTCTGGTCCCAGTTTTACATTCCCCTTCCAGTTGCAGGTGGATGCCAGTGCTACCGGAGCTGGAGCCGTGTTGATGCAGGAGGACCCAGTGGGCATTGAACATCCTGTATCTTTTTTTCTCTAGGAAGTTTTCGCAACTGCAGCGCCACTGATCGCAGCGGCAACGAGCACTTTGATCACTTGATTTGATCACTTTTGATTTAAAAAACACATATCATGCACAGTTTTTGACATATCAGTGACATGATGGGTTTTAACTTCATTCAGGAGATTTTTGTTAACTGCACAACTGACAGATGACTTTGAGCGCACTGCCAACGGTGTGTGTGTGTGTGTGTGTAACCATAGCGACAAAACTAACAACTTTCGGATCCTGCACTTAAGCCTATAATTTCGTTTTTTATAATATAATTATGTATTTAAAAGTTGCAGAATGGATTGATTTGGATACTTCAAAATCAGCAGAGATAGGCAGGCAATGCAAAACACAATCTTACAAGTTATTGCTTAGCTTCAACACTGGTCTGTTTTTTGGCCCTCCGGTCTCGACTTGGCTGCATCGTGTGGTTCCATATCTCAATCCCGAAGTTCTGTTGAATGTTCTTCTTAATCATATCTGGTTAATTGATCCTCTTCAGTGTTAAACACTCTTGTGGTAATTGGTGCCTACGACAAGACTTTCTGGTTAATTTGTAAGTTATTATTTACTAATAATTATCTGTGTTAAAGTATCCTTTGTTGTTGTTGTTGTTATGTTAATTCTTTGGGGAAATGATCGGTAGAGAGGTGGGTGCTTTTCTTTATTGTATCTTGTTTTCTCCTGTTTAAGTTAGTTAGGGAGTTAGAGTATTCATTGTACCTTTTCTTTTCTTTACTTTTCTTGTGTAGCCTAGTTAGTTTCCCCCGTTAGATACACTCATAAGAAGACAACCTCTTGCTTGCTCTTGAGTTTGTCTTGGGTTATTCTTGTTAAAGTATTGGGGTTGGGAGCTGAACCTTGCTGCCTCCACACATCACACCATTTATTTTTATTTCGTTTTATTCTGTTACACGTTCTTTCAACCCTAGATTAAATAGGGGCGTAACATCCAGGCATGGTGTCTATATTCTTCTGCAGGACTCTGCTGAGGGAACAGAGCCAGGCAAAGCCACTGTGTTTCCACTTGGATTTAAAAGACAGCCATGAGGACCAAGAAAGATCCATATTGTCTTTTTAGACTGTCTGGGCTGATCCACTGAAGTGCATATTAGAAGGTAACTGTTTGCAGATTTATGAATATTGTAATCCAAGCCTTTCTCAGGTCTTTCCTTTCCATTTTAGTTTGTTGCTGTATTTTATATATATATATTCTTTAATAATATGTATTAGCAGAAAGTCTTCATAGCATTTCTCTTACGTAACTTATGTTCTATAGGAGATGCTGCATTTGGTGATTGGGTCAATGGACACCTGAGTATGACTATTGGAGTATGAGGACAAGCAGTCACTCTGTGAGAACGGCAAGAGCGCGTAGGTTGTTTTTTCTTAATATCTAGTTCTCCTGTTGCTCTGTGTACTATTTGTCAAGCAGGTAGGGCTATTTTCTATTCTTTGCTTATTTATAATTTTTACCTTCACTAAATATCTGTATTTTAATTAGACGCGATCCTATTTTGAATATCTGCCGTGCATCTTAAGGGTTGTAGTCTGTATTTTATTGGAGCACTTAAGTAGCGCTGTTCAACAGCTAGTTTCGATTTCGGGATACTTGCTTTTGCTGTGCTAATTGCAAGGGCTGTTAAAGCAGATATAAAACTAGAGTAGATTCAGAAGAGAGCCAGGACAAGCAGTCACTCTGTGAGAACGGCAAGAGCGCGTAAGTTGTTTTTTCTTAATATCTAGTTCTCCTGTTGCTCTGTGTACTATTTGTCAAGCAGGTAGGGCTATTTTCGATTCTTTGCTTATTTATAATTTTTACCTTCACTAAATATCTGTATGTTAATTAGACGCGATCCTATTTTGAATATCTGCCGTGCGTCTTAAGGGTTGTAGTCTGTATTTTATTGGAGCACTTAAGTAGCGCTGATCAACAGCTAGTTTTGATTTCGTGATACTTGCTTTTGCTGTGCTAATTGCAAGGGCTGCCACAGCTGCCCTCACTTAGGTAATTGTAAGCATTATATCTATGTAGTGTGTGCGCTGTTGCGGAAGCGTCAGCGGAAGTATTCAGCTCTCGTGTTCAGCACTCGGGTAAAGACCTGCGACTCTGCCTGCGCGACTCCACCGAGCAAGGACACCTGTAAGGCACTTAAATTATCTTCTTCACCCTTTTTTTCCTACCTTTATCTTATTCCCCATTATCATTATGTGCTTTCAATACATTCCTGTTGTCTCTCGACAACGCTCTCTCACTGCGCACAGAAGGCAGTGCAATACTGGTAATCTGCGCCCTTTTCTCTCATCCTCACACTCACCTCTCACTCTTTCTATGGGTCTATGGAATTGTCAATCAGCAGTCAATAAAGCCGACTTCATTCCAGCCTTTGCATCTCATTCTACTCATAATATCTTGGGCTTGACTGAGACCTGGATCCGTCCAGAAGACTCAGCAACCCCTGCTGCTCTCTCTAATAACTTCTTTTTCTCTCACACCCCTCGCCAGTCGGGGAGGGGTGGGGGCACTGGTCTTCTCATTACTAACAATTGGAAATATTCAACTCTCTCTTCTCTATGCAATAACAACTCATTTGAATATTATGCTATTACACTTACAACTCCCATTAAGATCCATATTGTAGTTATTTATCGCCCCCCTGGTCAACTGGGAAGCTTTGTAGAGGAGCTAGATGTGCAGCTGTCCTCTTTCCCTGATCATGGCACTCCACTTGTAGTCTTTGGCGATTTCAAAATTCATCTAGAGAAGCCGTATGCTACAGATTTCATCTCTCTCCTAGCCTCATTCGATCTCAGACGGCTCATCACCACCGGTACTCATAAGTCAGGCAACCAACTGGACCTGGTTTACACACGCAACTGTATCACTGACAACATTTTGGTGAAACCTCTCCATGTTTAAGATTTCCTCATTACTTTCAATCTACAACTCACTACCCGTGCTCCACCAACCTCCCCACCATTTACTTTCAGACGAAACCTGCGCTCACTTTCTCCGTCCCATCTTTCCTCTGCTGTGTCATCTTCTCTTCCCTCACCCTCGCATTTCTCATCTCAGGATGTGAACACTGCGACAGATACTTTATGCTCCATCCTAACCTCTTCTTTAGACAATATCTGCCCTCTCTCCTCTAGGCCAGCACGCGCCACTCCCTCTAACCCCTGGTTATCTGAGGTTCTTTGTGAACACCGGACCAAGCTCAGGGCAGCGGAGAGGAAATGGTGCAAATCAAAAGACACATCTGACCTCAGTAGGTATCAATCTCTGCTCTCTGCCTTTTCTGCTGATGTTCACACCGCAAAATCTTCATATTTCCACAACAAGATCAACAGTGCCTCTAACACATGAACACTGTTCAAGACATTCAACTCTCTCCTCTGTCCACCTCCACCACCACCCACCTCCTCGCTAACTGCTGATGATTTTTCTAACTTCTTCACTAACAAAACTACAACTATCAGCAGTCAGTTCTCAGATTCACACACACAGGAACCCAGACTAACCTCTCCCACAGCCAATAACCTTCTCTCCTCCTTCTCTCCACTAACCGAGGAAGAAGTATCTAAACTTGTCCTCTCCAGTCACCCTACCACCTGCCCTCTAGATCCCATCCCCTCACATCTTCTACAAGCCATCTCTCCCACACTTCTACCAGCTCTCACACACATTATCAACTCATCCCTCCACACTGGCATTTTCCCTACAGCTCGGGTAACTCCACTGCTTAAAAAACCAACGTTAAACACATCACTCCTAGATAATTACAGACCTGTCTCTCTCCTACCATTCATTGCGACAATACTTGAACGAGTTGCTTTTAACCAAGTATCATCCTTCCTGTCTCTGAACAGCCAGCTGGATGTCAACCAATCCGTCTTCAAGAATGGGCATTCAACCGAAACTGCATTACTGTCGGTCACAGAAGCCCTGCGGATCACAAAAGGTGCTTCCACACTGTGAATCATCAAATCCTCTTGTCCGCCCTCTCATCACTGGGCATCACTGGAACCTCCCTCAACTGGTTTGAGTCCTATCTCACAGGTAGGTCCTTCAGGGTCATATGGAGAGGCGAGGTATCCAAAGCACATCAACTGGCCACAGGGTTCCTCAGGGTTCAGTTCTTGGACCGCTCCTCTTCTCTATTTACACCACATCACTGGGACCCATCATACAGGCACATGGTTTCTCTTACCATTGCTATGCTGATGACACCCAGCTCTACCTCTCATTTCAACCAGATGATCCCACAGTAGCGGCACGGATCTCAAGCTGTCTGGCGGACATCTCAGCATGGATGAAGGAACATCACCTGCAGCTCAACCTGGCAAAGACTGAGCTTCTCGTCCTCCCTGCCAATCCGTCTCTACAACACGACTTCACTATCCAGCTAGACTCTTCCTCAATCACCCCATCAAGGTCAGTCAGAAATCTTAGAGTAATCTTTGATGATCAGCTGACCTTCACCGACCACATTACAAAGACAGCTCGATCATGCAGGTTTGCTATGCACAACATCAGGAAGATCAGGCCTTTCCTAACTGAGCATGCAACACAACTTCTCGTCCAGGCCCTGGTCATTTCTAGGCTTGATTACTGCAATGCTCTTCTGGCTGGACTTCCATCATGTGCAACTAAACCTCTACAAATGATCCAGAATGTCTTCAACGAGCCCAAAAGGGCCCACGTCACTCCTCTGTTCATCTCTCTGCACTGGCTACCACTCGCTGCTCGCATCAAGTTCAAGGTGTTGACGCTTGCTTACAGATTGACCACAGGTTCAGCTCCCTCCTACTTCCACTCGCTACTACAAGTCTACATCCCTACCAGAAACCTACGATCGGTCAATGAGCGGCGGCTCGTGGTACCATCACAGCGAGCCACAAAATCACTCTCCAGAACTTTCTCATTCACGGTTCCATGCTGCGTCATCCGGAATGCAGAATCCCTGACAGCATTCAAAAGACAACTGAAAACTCATCTCTTCCGGGAGCACTTAACATAACATAAATAAAAAAAACCTTTCCCTTTCCTTTAAATCCTCGCTTGACTGGCTTATGCTACTCCGAGCTATGTCTGAACTTTGTATTTTGAGCACTTCTTGCGTTGTTTTTACCTCTTCATGATGACTCGCTTGGTTTTGTCCTCAGTTGTAAGTCACTTAAAAGCATAAAAGCATCTGCTAAATGACTAAATGTAAATGACTATTAAGAGGCGGATGACTAGTTTTTCTCTCAATTTTGGTATTCATTCTATAATTGCAATTTTGTGTCAATATTATCCTAATTTATACAAAAAATGCCATGAATATTAATATTCAATTCACCTTTATTTATGGAGCGCTTTTTACAATACAGGTTGTTTCAAAGCAGCTTTACAGATGTAGGGTTTTCGGTTCATAAGCTCTTTATCAATTTTAAGTTTGGGGATAGATATTCAATAACTATTAATCTGTGATCAACAAATTATTGAATACAGTTTGAACCGGGTCCTTACGTTAATAAATTACCCACAAAGGGGTGTACAGCGTACCCGTCTGTTCAGGGTAAGTATATAACAATTAAACACAACGAATTATGGTTAATTATTAATATACATCCTACACAGAGGAATGGCTGATCTTCAACAATACCAAAGCATTTGACCCCTCCTCGCTCATTCACACGTCCGCCGTGTAGTCAGGCTAAAGGGTACAAATGACTTATGGTCTATTTTAGCTTAAATTAACTGACAATGTTTTGTGCACTTAAACGATTATCAGATTGTAGCTAGGATCTTTTATATTAAAGATGCTTTGTTATACGAGCAACAACCACAGAGTCAATAAAGCATAAAAGGAGGTTTAATGAATGAACTAGACTACATGTAACAGGATATAGATTAAACAAAATGAAATAAAACAATAAGAAAAGAAAACACAAGGAAAATACAATTGCTAGCACAGTTTAGAGTAAACCCTTTAGAGACAGCCACAGGAGATATACTTTACAACGTCTAAATTTTGTATTGAACAAATTTTTGCATTCAGACCTGTACGTTTGGTGTGCGGAAGCTACGTGTGGCGTCCCGGAGATGGAGGTCGGGTTTCTTTGGGTCCCAGCGTGGTTGGTTCGCGGGAGATTCAAACGTTCTGGCTTAGTTCTGTATGCGTGAAGAGAGTCTTTTCACCGGAGTGCTGGAAGACTTACGAAACGCACGTGGAGGTCTCAGTCGGGAGACGAGAACACTAAGAACAGACTAGCTATGCGCAAAATGAAACGAAGTTAAAGTAAAAACAGGAACATTAAAATAAAATACGAAGATGACAAAGAATACACAGGAACAGGATACACACGGACAGAGAGAGAGATTGTCTCTGTGTTGGAGAATTTAAAGATGAGCTGGGCACGCCTGGGTAAGGCGCGCCGGCCAATGATAATGGCCCATCTCGAGGAGCGCGTACGCCCCCTGAGTGGGTGTTGTTCGGAGTCAATTTGCAACTTTATGATCAAGAAGAAATTAAGCTTGCTTTGGGAAATGGGATTATACATGTGATTATACATTTCACGATATTGATATACAGCTTAATGGATAGATCAGATTAAAAGGGTCACAACCGTATCAAGCATCATACGTTAACAACATACACGTGCAGAATTACATCTCAAAGCGTATTTTCAGGCACTTATAAGTATTTTACATTCATGAAAACATTCGTAATACAAGTTTGCACATTTACAGTTCGTCTACATGTACTTTAACACACTGAAGATGTTTTAGTAATGACTTAGGATGTAAAAGTCCTACGTTTAGAGTTTCCTGCGTGTGTAAGTATGTGCGTAGGTGTATGTGCGTGAATGTGTATTGCTCTCGGCGGGAAACAGACAAAGCAATGTATGTTCTGCGCTTTCCCCCCCTTCGTTTCCGTCCGGGGTGGGGAGAAGAAGGCCTGTTTGTTGTCTCAAGTGAGAAAACCCCTTGTTCGGGGATCGCTCTGCATCATATGTCAACATAAAAGTCCAAAGTCCATCTGTTCCCTAGACCTATTGGCGCCTATTTGGGAGATAGGAGTCCCGAGGGCTGACCACATGGCCTTTTAGGAATGTTTGTTAAAGTTAGGTCCCTTTGTTCTGGATTTAAATTGGTTGCGAGTTCGTGACTCAATAAAAGAGAATTAATGAAAGCTCCCGAGTCTCTACAGTTTCCCCCCTTTCGGGAGATGATGTCCCTGGGGAGAGATCGTCTGCCGACAATCATTGCATGGGAGGATGGAAGGTGAATCATGAATTCGGATAACAGGTGATTATCAGGGCTGAGGGCTTAGCTCAATGAGGTTACCGGCGGCTTCTTGCGTGTTATCCTCCTTTCGGGGGTTTCGTCGGAAGCCTCCGGACACGGCTTTGGAGAGCCTGACGGTAGATGCTCGTGTCTCGTTGAGTCTCCTGTACAGGATGAAAGCCAAGCCCAATGTTAGGATGTGACTGACTACCATAGAGAGGCAGAGCGCAGTGTCTGCTGCGGTCCAGGCTCGGGCAACAGGTGAAGCAGTCAAAGTGGGCTGTCGAGACAAAGCTTGTAGGGCGGTGTCAAGAGGAGCAATGTCAATTAGCTGTGACCCCCCTGTCTCAATTTCCAGTTCCAGCTCTGGACTCAGGGTGAAATTGTGGTCTTTGAAGAAGGAGGGAATTTCCAATTCTGTTTCGTACTCGTGGCTCGGAAGATGATACAATGCCAGATCGTCTACGTGGAGGATGGCACCTTTAGGTACTTGAATCCACATGCTCTGGTTGAGTAGGCTGACACGGGTAGCGGTGTCATGTTGGTCATAGGTGAGAGTGGCAGTGAGTACCGGAGTGTTGACAAGCCACCGGTCACCGATGATCTCTGCTCGGGTTTCTTCCACTTGTATGCGAGGCTTAGCTTCGGCAGGGCAGCGGTTGTCGCTGGACATGGTTTGCAGTCCGCAAATTCCATCAGTGTTGTCTCTAAGGAATGGTTTGCTAGGGCACAGATAATGAATGTCTTTCGTCAAGGTGCACATGTGCAGGTTTGGAGCCAGGTACAGCTGAGGATCGCTGTCGTGGTAGGCTACCACTTCTGGAGTGCGGATCTTGATGTGCGTGTTACCTTTCCAAAACCCGACGTTGACAATGTCTTTGAGTCTGTAGATTCGGCTTGACTCGATGATGGGTAAGTTCAGGAGGAATCCCATTTCTCTCTGCTCTGGGTCGACATAGAGTGGGATGGCGCTGCCCAGAGAGTAGGCCAGGTGTACTTGGAGCGGATCAGCTGGCGTGGTGATGGCGGAAGCCAGCACGTTCTGGACAAGGCTCAGAGGTATGAGGTAGGGTGGGATCCTACCCATGGCTAAGCTGTCAATAGATGAGCTCACCTCCCTTAACATGTCCGTCATCAGGGCGGTGACCAGCTGAGTTTGGGCAAAGTCATTTTGGAAAACAGTGAACAGCTGTTTCATGGAATTCACAGTCTGGTTCAGCATGACGCTGTGGGTGTTGAGAATGACCACAGTTCCCTTTAAGGTCCTTCCGATGGTCTGCAGAGAAGCACTCTGCACGGTGAGCTGCTCTTTTAACTGGGGAATCTCTGTCTGTATTTCAGCCACATGTCATCTCACGGTGGCTAGGTTAACAGCGTTGACGCTTGACATACCAATGTTGAACAGAGTTCCCACTGCAGCTGCGGCTCCCAAGAGGGCTCCAAGGAACCGTTTGGGGCGGCGGTTGTGTCCGCCTAATTCCGCTTGGGTGACGGTCATCTTTTCAAGTTGGTTTAGCATGTGTCTGACGTCGGCCTCGGCGTGGGCGATGGCATCCTCTGTCCACCGGGCTCCGGCCCAGCTGTACTGGGCTACTGCGCTGGGGTAATGTGCTCTGTACACGTTGCGGGGGTCGAGTCGAACGTACACCTTCTGGGTGTGGGTCCGACAGTTGGTGATCAGGAGGCCTGGTTGTTCTCTCAGCACGATGCCTGTCGACGGGCCGGGTGTGATGACGTCAGGTGGCGGTTGTCCTCTGGTCGACTGAAGGCAGAAGATTGCAAACCATAGCAGCATCCTATTAGAGGTGAAAGGGGAGATGTGGAGAGAGAGGGAGAGAGAGAGAGAAGCAGTGTGTCAGCGAGAGTTGTCCTTGGCGTTGGCAGGACAGTCGTTTCGCTCCTAGGATGGTAAGCAGGTTAGTTTGTATTGGCCCCTCCCCGCCTTTCTCTGCCAGCAGCAGAATGTCTCAGAACCCATTTGAGCACTGGGTCTTTCTGTCCCCGGCTCAATTGGATTCGGTACGCCACTGGGGACAGTTTGTCAACAATTTCATGAGGTCCTGTCCAGTGGGGCAGGAATTTCTTTGACAGCCGCTGGGAGGCTGTGCGTGGTGGCTGTGCGAAGCTGTAATACCAGACTCTGTCACCCACGGCTAGTTCCTGGTGTGACGCTTTCCGGTCATAGTAGGCTTTCTGGCCCTCTGCGCTCTTTTGAAGCTGTTGTTGGGCGAAAGCAAAGGTTGATTTCAAATGCTGGTGCAGCTCATCGAGGTACTGATGAGTGGTGCAGGCTGTGATGAGACTGGAGTCCCCTGGCTGATACAACAGGTGCAGTGGCAGTGTCATCTGTCGTCCAGTCATTAGTTCAAAGGGAGACACCTGAGTTGAGTCCTGGGGAGTGGCTCTGAGGGCCATTAACACCAGCGGGAGTTTCACATCCCAGTCCTTCTGGTTGGCAGCCACATACTTTCTCAGCATACTGACCACAGTCCTGTTAGAACGTTCAACTTGGCCAGATGAGATCGGTGAAAAACTGATATGTAGTTGAACGTGGACCCCCAGGAGTTTCCAAATCTGCTGCATAATCTCAGCTGTAAAGTGGGTACCTCTGTCTGAGTTGACACTCATTGGCAATCCGAATCTGGAGAAGATGTGATTCATCAGAAGGTATGCCGTGGTCTGGGCGGTGTCATTGGCTGCTGGAAGACATTCTACCCATTTTGTGAACTGGCACACGACTGTGAGGAAGTACTTGTTGCCCCTTGTTGACCTTGGCAGAGGTCCTACCCAGTCGATTTGGAGGTCTGACCAGGGGAATGTGACTCTTCTGCGTTGCAGTGGAGCTCTGTGATTCGGATTTGCAGGTTGGAACTGACAGCAAATTAGACATTCTTTGACATATTCCGCCACGTGTTCTTGCATGCGGGGCCAATACGCTACTTGCTTCAGTGTCTTATAGGTGGCACGGGTACCGTGGTGTCCAGCACATGGCGCATCATGAGCATACATTAGCATCACCCCCCTTAGGCACTGAGGGATCACAAGCCTTGGCGCTGTGTTGTCCTCAGGTGCATACCACAGAATGTTGTGAATGACACGCAGCATGTGCTTGATGTCATGCAGCCGTCTGAGGCACGGGTCGTCAGTGAGATCAGACGGTGTGAGTGGGTGGTTGGAGGGGTCAGAGAGGTGGTTTAGAAAAGTCTTTATGGACGTGTCAGAGGCTTGCATGTCTGCTATGTCGTTGTTTGACATCTGCGGAGTCAGAGTGAGAGGCTGGGAAGCAGGCAGTGCGGCAGGAAAAGTTCGTTTGCTGCGGGTTAGCACTGCCACATCAAAGGCTGGTGGTTGGGCTGGAGGTGACCATATGTTACCGTGCAGTGCGCCAGTCTTGGCAAGGGCATCGGTTTGGTCATTTAGGTCCTTGTCGAGGCCCAGTTGCTTGGAGTGGCCTTTCACCTTCTTCCAGTAGACAATCATGTCATGTTGTCTAGTCAGGTCGTCACATGCCTGAAACAAGTGTTGGTGTTTGACAGGCTTGCTGTTTGACGTCTTAAAGCCATTTTGTTTCCACCCTGGAAGGTGGCATGTGAAACTTAGTCTGGCATAGTTCGAGTCTGTGCAGATAAGGAATTCTTTGATGTTATGTGTCGCTGCGATTTGCATAGTTATGAGAATCGCTGCCACCTCAGCATATTGTGATGACTGAGGCCCCAGCTTGAAGTGTTGTGGTGGGCATGGCAGATCATTTACCCATAACACACCCGCACCAGCTTGGCGGATGCCCTCTTGGTTGTAGGAACATCCATCGACGTAAGCTGTGGGCATACCTTGGCACGTGTTGTCATCGAAGTATCTGTGACATGTCTGCTGTTGTGGTTCTTCCACATTAGCCGTTACAGGTGGTGCGTTATCAGTGCAGTTCTGGCAGGCAGCCAGGCCGTTGCCTAGCGCAGATTTGTGGTTCTGGGCATACCGTGCTTCGACATTGCGCCCTTGGAGGGCCATTAACCACGTGGCGATGCGGGAATTGGTGACCACGCCATCGCGGATGCGTTGGCTGTTGAGGAACATGACAGGCTGATGACAAGTCTCTATGATAACTTTCTGAGCTCCAATGTAGTTGGAGAACCGTTGTATGGCCCATACAGTGCAAAGCAGCGCTTTTTCACAGTCTGAGAATTTAGTCTCTGGTGGAAGGAGTGTCTTGCTGGCATACGCTACAACTCTTTTGTCTTGATCGTGTCGTTGGTACAGACCAGCGCTGAGACAGTGGTTGGAGAATCCCGCTTCTAAGTAGAATTCTTTTTGTGGGTCAGGGTAGGCCAGACATGGAGCTGTGCACAGATGACGTTTCAGCTCATTCATGGCATTGTCCTGGACGGGTGTCCAGACAAAAGGGCAGTCTTTTTTCAGCAGGGCAGTTAGTGGCTTTGCAATGTCTGAGTAGCTTTCTATGAACTGCCGTGAGTAGTTACACACCCCCAGAAAGCTTCGCAGTTCTGAAAGGTTGGTGGGTGGTTTGATGTTTTGAACAGCTTGTATGCGGCTGGACTGTGGTTCGATGCCTTGCGACCCGATCAGCAGTCCCACGTAGTTGACCTTGGTTCGACACCATTGACCTTTGTGGAGGGCGATCTTGGCGCCTGCAGCTGTTAACTGGTTCAAAACATAGTCTATTTCTGCCAGGTGCTCGGTAACTGTTGTGCTCTTCATCAGCACGTCGTCCACATAGATGAGATTTCCTCTCATTCTCGCATCAGGGCATGCTTTGTTCAGGAAGATGTTATACTCAGCGGGTGAGTTGGCATAGCCGAAAGGGCACCTGGTGAAAGGGAATTGTCTGTTACCGAACGTGAAAGCTAGCTTGTGCTGGTCTTCTGGATGTACCGGCAGGGTCCAGAAACCTGAAGCTACGTCGAGCGTAGAGAAGATTGTGGCTCCTCTGATTCTGGGTAACTCCTGCTGCAATTGGGTCATCGGCCATCGTGACAGTGGTACCTGTCGATTCAACTTGCGGTAGTCGATCGTGGGGCGCCACCGACCATTCGGTTTAATTACCGGCCAGATAGGAGCAGAATAGGTGCTATTGCATGGGCGAATTACACCTTTTTGAAGCATAGAGTCAATAATTTCTTGCACCGGTTCATGTGATGCAATGGGGATCTTGTACTGTCTGACAAAGGTGGGAGGAGCGTCAGGGTGCGTTGGAATGCGCACGGTGTGCAGGTGAGTGAGACCACAGTCTAGAGAGTCTTTGGCAAATGACGCTTTGAATTTGTAAAGGACTTGTCTGAGTCTTTGTCGATCTGCATCCTCTTTGATTGCGTCGGCGTCTTTTAGAATTTGCTGAACTTGAGACTCAAATCCTGGATATGGCTCCTCTGTGGGTGAACCGCTCGTGGTGTTTGCAGGCGTGGGTGCAGCAGGTGTTTCAATCTGGCAGATAGGCTGTTTGGAAACTGTGTACACGGCAAGGTGTTGGTCCTCCGTCAGTTCCGTTCTGCAGACTTGATCTTTGTCCATCGGCATGACTGAGGCGATGGAGATGATTTTGAAGGGTGCTGTGTGCAGTGTGTCGCCTGTGCATCCTTCTGGTATCATTGAAGCTGGAATAGGCCCAATGACAGGTAAAGTCAGTTCAAAATCAGGAAAATCATAGCTCACGAGCCATCCTAGCCGATAGGCTTTTGGAATTGCAATGTCCACTGCTATGCAGTTGTTGAAAAGGATGTAGACTGCACGAGATGACAATTCAGTGAGGAGGGGGGCTTCAAGTGTGAGTCCAAGTTCAACGCATTCGGGTGAAGGTTGAAAGAAACCCAGTGTGTTGTTTAGGGTTTGGCCACGTCGTATGTTGAGCCGAACAGCGACCCCTTTGGTGTACGCAGGTACTACAGTTGCCTGTTCGCTGATTAGAGTGCAAACCTCTGGGATGGTTTGGCCTGACAGAAGATTGTCAGTGCGTGTAGTAACAACAGCTGTTTGTAAAGTCAGTGGGGCCCAAAGTACCTCATTAATAAAATCCACATGCGCCTGGAGGCGAATCAGAATGTCTGCTCCAATGTAAACATCGTGGGGCAGGTCCGGAAGGATCAAGAAGTAATGAGTCAGGCACCGATGGTTCCAGTTCAAGTTCAAAGCAAAGATACCTTTTGCAGTCACCAGGTTTAATGGGCATGAGTTCAAAGGGAAACGTGTGCGTTTGCTTGCAGAAGGAAGGTCTGGTGTGACTTTAATTAGCTCGTTGAAAAGTGACAGGCTGATAGCACAGTTGTCGGCCCATAGGGCGAGTACAATGTCAGTAGTGGTTACACCATTCAGCTGCAGGTCGGTGGTGACCTTGGGGCAGAAGGACTCAGAGTCTTTGGGGAGTTGAAAAGTGCAGAGTAACGAACTTGAATCTCGCTCAGGTGCAGAGCCTGTGTTCCCATGGCTGGCGGTGACAGTTCCCGTGACCTGACAGTCTGGCTCAGTTGACCTGGGTGGCTGACAGGGGAGAGGTTCTCGCACTTGAGCCCAAATCTTCAGTTGTCTGAAGTCCAGCAGGGGCTCGAAGCGATCTAGTAGATCTTTGCCGATGAGAAGGGGAAACGTGTTCATCTGTGAAATGTACACGGGGTGTATCAAGCTCATGTGACCAAGGGTTAAGTGAAGGGGAGCTATTTGTTCAAGCCGGATGTCAGTTTGGCTGTAAGATCGCACATTCAGCTCACAATTCTGAGATTTCAGAGTTCTGTTCTGTCTGTTAGCTTCAAAACTGAGTCTTTCAAAGAGTTCAGCTGATATCAAAGTGAGGTCCGATCCGGTGTCGACCAGAGCTTCGAGCCTCACCACATTTTCCAATGTGATAGAGAGAAAAAGTTTGCGTGCTAGTCCTTTTTCGACCAGGTTCCCTAGGAGTTTTAATGTGGGGGCTTGTGTGGCGATCGATAAACAGTTAGGGTCAGTGTCTTGGGATTCGTTGGGGAGACACACGACCAGAACAGCACTTTCTGGTATCTCTGGGGTTTTCTCACTGGTATGCTGTGTTGGATTGTCCGCTTCTGGATGTGCGGTTGTTGACAGCAGTGAGTGGGTGTCACTGTCACTTGGTGTTATGACAGTTGGTTCTGTGGTCTGTGTCAGGAGAACAGTGTTCGTGGTGCTTGGTTCAGTAGGAGGGCTGTCAGGAAGGGTTTTAATCCTTACCCTTAGTCACGCAGAGTCTGGCTTGTCCTCTTTGTCAGTTTTCTTTTGAAGAAGCCCTTTTAGGATCTTCAGGATCTCTGCGCTCTCTGACGTGGACTCACTGTTTTCTTTTGCAGCAGGCTTGGATTTGGGCTTGGATCTGTTAGGCCTGCCGAGAGGGAGTTCGCTGCGGGCTGTCTGGACTGGACGTTCTTGTCGCTGGAGTCCGGCTCTGTCTGGGCCGTCGGCTGGTTTCCCAGGTGGCCCCCCCTTTTTGGGTGTGGGGGTGCCGTGGGCTGCTGTATGATCTTTCAGGGCGCTCGCCCTGATGCTTAGGACGAGCACCCTCGTAGCTGCGTCGCCCTCTGCTGGCCTGAAACGGTCTTGGCTCGTTATTAGAAAGTCTGTTAGGGTGGTGTCGTGTGGTGCCCTCTAGTGACAGCTCTGGATGCTGATCAGTGATAGGGCAGATAGAGGGAGTTTTTACAGTCTTTTCAGAAACAATTTTCTGCTTGATAAACGCCTTGTGGGCGAGGTCCCTCAGTTGCTGGGTAGACATTGTGCGAGGACAGGCCAGGACCCCTAAGTGATGGCTCACAGTGGGATGCAGGTTGCGGAGAAACAAAGTTCTGAAGTTAAAGTCCTCCTCCATCCCGGGATCATTCCGTGCCCCGAAGTATGCTTGTCGGAGGCGAGTGTAAAAGGCCTGCGGCGTTTCCAGTCTTGCCTGCTTGAGGCTCATCGCGGTGATGAGTCCTTGATCGGTGTCTGGATCAGAGAATTCCCTGATGAACGCCTGTCGCAGCTGTTGGTAATCCGCTTTGACGGTATCTGGTTGGCGATCCAGAAAACTGCGTACGTCCCGACTCGAAGTAATCCGAAGCAGGTATAATCTGTCCCACGGGGTGACATGGGGAACAGTGTATAAGTGGAAGTCAATGTCTTTCAAGTAGGCGTGCACATCGTGGCCTCCAGCAGGATTTGGCGTGAAAGTAGGAATGTTCCTAGCAAGCTTGTCAAGTTCTTTAAAGGCCATGCCGTGGTAAGTGGCAAGGGTTGGCTGTGGCGCCCCTCCTCTTCCTGAGGGCGAGGGCTCTTGTAGGCTGTCCATTGATGTCTGGGACGGTGGATGTCCGTCTCCTTTCACCGTTCTGTGTTCTTGGCTGAAGTGTGCAGACTGACCGGTCAGGGAGAACTTGGTAGTGTGTGTCTCCCTTTCCCGGTCACTCTGAAGTTTATAAGAGTGTTTTAACTCACGGTGGACAGCGTCGAGCTCATCTTTATAAAGTTCTTTTTGCTGGATAAGTTCATTAATTTCAGCTCTAGCCGCCTTTAAGTGTTTCTCACAGGCTTTGGCTTTGGCGTCTCTTTCTTTTAGTTCATTGTTTGCTCTCTCAAGGAGAGCTTCACCTTGTTGCAGTTTTTCGGTGAGTGTCTCTCTGGCTTTTCTCTCTTTCAGTTCCTTTTGGTCGGTGTCTAGACGAAGGTTTTCCAGAGCAGTTTGAAGTTCTTCTACTTCCTTCCGTGACTCTGGGTCCGTTTCCTCCTCGTCCTGCTCCTCGTTCTCGAGTAGTAGCTGGTCTAGCCGACTTTGGGTCTTTGCTTGGTCGCGCCGGGCCTCCTCCGCTTGGAGACGTAGAGTTGCCGTCTCCTGTTCCAGGTCGATGGCGTGTCTCTCGTGAAGGCGGGCTTGTGCGACGAGTGTGTGGGCCAGGTTTCCCACGATTCGGGCCCATTCTTTGTGGCTGTAGCTTTGTGTTGGGTCGTGCCTCATCAGCAGGTCCAGGTCGGTGTCCAGCTGCGCCTGGTTCCGGGGCTCGGAGTCGCCGGTATCCTCGGGCAGGACGGTGGCTGTCATGGCCTTCAGCCATGTCTCAAGGCTGTCCCAGTGGGCTGCGGGGCTGGGAGACCGGGACATGCTGGCTTACTGCAGGCGAGAGGAGCACAACACACACAAACACAAACAGACCAAATGCAAATTTGTTCTACAATTTATGCGCTTATACCCTTAATACGGCGATGCCGTTTACGGTACTTTGACTAACTGATGCAGACAGTTAGGTAGGGACAAATTGTTTAGGTCAGCGCAGGGCCTAAATCAAGATTTTGACAGGACCGGAGCCTAGTAGGTCACGGTTGGTGCTAACGGCTCGGCTGTCAGTCTGTTATTTAGCTCTCCTGGGGTGTCTCTGTAGGCTCTGTCTCTGGTGACCTGGAAGGCACAGTTCACACAGAACAGAGAGAAGGAACAGAAGAATAGCAAGAAAAACTTAAGGTGAGATTAAACAAAAGGAATTACTGGATCTGTTAAGATAGAGTAAACAATAGTACAGAAATGGTTACGGGGACTAAGAGGGCTTGAGCCGACTATGTGTGGTTTTCTGAGAAAAAGGGGTGGACACTTCTTAAATGTCACGGGAGAATATCTAATATTCTTGTGGTTTATACTAAGTGGATGTCTTTGCTTTACCTTAATTTAGCTTGTCTGGGGTGACCTGAAATCACACTAGCGGGAGCCAGCGTCGAGGACAATCTTTCCGTCGCTCCAAGCACTTAACCGAGATGTCCACGGCCTCTCCTGTGCGTCAACCACCGTGCGCCCTCCCAAACAACATAGACTTTAACACAACTGGCACGCCCGGGAGGTCACCTGCTTACGACACTGCAAAGGGGACTTTTCCCCAGAACCCTCTTTCGAGTGGCCCCCTATTAGGCCCCGGTTTGTGTACTAGGTCCGAAATTGCCTTGTGTCTTATCGCGTGGTGAGCCTCCCCTTATTGGGAGCGCCAAATTGCTGATGTCTTATTGCGTGCCGCACCAATGGAGAGACAGGGAGGTCCGCGACTCACCCACAGCAAGCGTTGGTTACGCCGGTCAGACGACCCCGCCCACTGGACACCAACCAGATATGACGGTCAGATCACACCAGCGCAAGAGAAATCTACCTGTAGATAACAAATGTGATAGAGAAAGGTGACTCTAGAATTACTTCAAAGCTTACTTTGTCTAAAACAAAATTGAGTATCTGTATGTGTAGAAAATACAAAACCTTGTTACCTAATGGGAGAGAGAGAAGCAGAGAGGGAATTGTGACACTGTTAGTTGTCAGAATAACCTACGGAGAAGGGTCAGTGAGTAAGGCAGGATAAACACAGGAGTAAGTAGGCCGTAGTGGCGGTTTTGGGCCACAAGAGGGGGTACTTTCCAGTGGTTAGCCGGCTAGGGAAACAACTTAATTGGAATTGTAAGTCAACTGGTTTGAATTCAATTCAAATAAGCATAGACGGTGATGTTGAATAACACCTAAGATAGTGTGGGTACCGTCGTGATAGAAATATCACTTAAGAGACGGCAGGGTTGAGTGCGAGAAAGAGAGAGAAAAAAAAAATTAATAAAAAAAAATTATATATATATTTTTTTTTTGGAAGAGAAAAATTAATTTTTTTTTATTTTTTTTTTTTAAATTAAATAAAAAAAAATTAAAAAAAAAATTAATAAAAAAAAAATTATTAATTAATTTTTTTGGAAAGACGATTAATAAGAGTTATCAATTCATTAAAACAAATTATCAAACTCATTAATTTATCAAGAAGGAAAAAGGTAAAGAATTTAATAAGATTTATTGATTTATCTGAGGGACAATCAATAACCTTATCCGGACAGAAAACGAAATCAAGTAGAATTATTCGTAACCTAATTCATAAAGTGAAGTGAGAATTTAATTCAGTTTTACCTTCAAAGTTTTTCTTTAGACCAATCTGAATGAGACTCTGAAAATTAACGGATGGATTACTTCTAATGCTAATCACGACTGCTGTAAGGTAATCAGTGACAGCTTTAGAACAACCCAACTGAAAATAGGCTGGAATCCCAAACAGAAATCGAGAATTACAAAGAGCTGACTCAGCGTTGAAGGCCACAAGGGGGCGTTCCCCGTGAGTCACTTCCTGTGAGGAACTACAACTGACTTAGAAAGGAAAAATTCAGGAGAGTGTGACCTTATCTGAGAGCGTCCATACGGTGGCGCTATTACGCTCACGTCGAAGAAGAGGGTGTGGCGGTGATTTGAGACTGAGGCGCAAGGCTGCGCTCTAGTGTTCAGCAACAGAATCACAACCACACGCTTCAATTGTACCTTTTCAGGGCACGCGCAGAATCCTATATACTGCAAATAATTTAGATTCAGGCGGATTTACAGTGCTATGTTCCACGGGTTTAGTAAAGCAGATTTAATTCACTGCACTTACATAACAATACCAACAGGAATTGACGTCTGTGGTTTTAACTCTCAATACATTTATCATTTAGCACTTTAATGATTTAAAATGTTTTGGTTTAACGTTTGGTTAGCTCAGCCAAAGTTGAAACCAGGAGTTTTCGTTAATCTAACGATTATATATATCAGGCCTTTCAGGTTGAACCCAGGAGCATCGCTGTGTTCAATTCCTCTATCGCACTGCTCAAAAGATTCTCGTTTTGAAAACAGGCTGATTAAAGACAATATCTTAACATGTAAACGTCTTTACAGAGGTAATATCTCTTTTGTTGCGAACTACAGTTTACATTCAATACTTTAACCGTGAATATCAGTATTACGAACTGTAATTCATTTTAGCAATTACAACGATTACACGCTTAGGTGAATTTAGCAGTTTGTAATGTGCTCGGCTGAAACTTGGCTTTCAGTTTGCAACATGCGCGGCGCGCTCGCGTTTCTTACTCAAAACACAGCAAAATACACAATATTGCCACTGCATTAATTGCTCACACAACAAAGCTTAAAATATTGCCTATCAATTCTCCACCAAAATTCTGTAGGGTTTTCGGTTCATAAGCTCTTTATCAATTTTAAGTTTGGGGATAGATATTCAATAACTATTAATCTGTGATCAACAAATTATTGAATACAGTTTGAACCGGGTCCTTACGTTAATAAATTACCCACAAAGGGGTGTACAGCGTACCCGTCTGTTCAGGGTAAGTATATAACAATTAAACACAACGAATTATGGTTAATTATTAATATACATCCTACACAGAGGAATGGCTGATCTTCAACAATACCAAAGCATTTGACCCCTCCTCGCTCATTCACACGTCCGCCGTGTAGTCAGGCTAAAGGGTACAAATGACTTATGGTCTATTTTAGCTTAAATTAACTGACAATGTTTTGTGCACTTAAACGATTATCAGATTGTAGCTAGGATCTTTTATATTAAAGAGGCTTTGTTATACGAGCAACAACCACAGAGTCAATAAAGCATAAAATGAGGTTTAATGAATGAACTAGACTACATGTAACAGGATATAGATTAAACAAAATGAAATAAAACAATAAGAAAAGAAAACACAAGGAAAATACAATTGCTAGCACAGTTTAGAGTAAACCCTTTAGAGACAGCCACAGGAGATATACTTTACAACGTCTAAATTTTGTATTGAACAAATTTTTGCATTCAGACCTGTACGTTTGGTGTGCGGAAGCTACGTGTGGCGTCCCGGAGATGGAGGTCGGGTTTCTTTGGGTCCCAGCGTGGTTGGTTCGCGGGAGATTCAAACGTTCTGGCTTAGTTCTGTATGCGTGAAGAGAGTCTTTTCACCGGAGTGCTGGAAGACTTACGAAACGCACGTGGAGGTCTCAGTCGGGAGACGAGAACACTAAGAACAGACTAGCTATGCGCAAAATGAAACGTTATTTTAAGAACATTAAAATAAAATACGAAGATGACAAAGAATACACAGGAACAGGATACACACGGACAGAGAGAGAGATTGTCTCTGTGTTGGAGAATTTAAAGATGAGCTGGGCACGCCTGGGTAAGCCGCGCCGGCCAATGATAATGGCCCATCTCGAGGAGCGCGTACGCCCCCTGAGTGGGTGTTGTTCGGAGTCAATTTGCAACTTTATGATCAAGAAGAAATTAAGCTTGCTTTGGGAAATGGGATTATACATGTGATTATACATTTCACGATATTGATATACAGCTTAATGGATAGATCAGATTAAAAGGGTCACAACCGTATCAAGCATCATACGTTAACAACATACACGTGCAGAATTACATCTCAAAGCGTATTTTCAGGCACTTATAAGTATTTTACATTCATGAAAACATTCGTAATACAAGTTTGCACATTTACAGTTCGTCTACATGTACTTTAACACACTGAAGATGTTTTAGTAATGACTTAGGATGTAAAAGTCCTACGTTTAGAGTTTCCTGCGTGTGTAAGTATGTGCGTAGGTGTATGTGCGTGAATGTGTATTGCTCTCGGCGGGAAACAGACAAAGCAACGTATGTTCTGCGCTTTCCCCCCCTTCGTTTCTGTCCGGGGTGGGGAGAAGAAGGCCTGTTTGTTGTCTCAAGTGAGAAAACCCCTTGTTCGGGGATCGCTCTTCATCATATGTCAACATAAAAGTCCAAAGTCCATCTGTTCCCTAGACCTATTGGCGCCTATTTGGGAGATAGGAGTCCCGAGGGCTGACCACATGGCCTTTTAGGAATGTTTGTTAAAGTTAGGTCCCTTTGTTCTGGATTTAAATTGGTTGCGAGTTCGTGACTCAATAAAAGAGAATTAATGAAAGCTCCCGAGTCTCTACACAGAGATAACAGGAAAATAATGTTGTAATAGTACTGTTAAATTCAAAATTAAATGTCCCCAACTAAGCAAGCCAAAAGCCAATGGCGACAAAGGCGAAGAAAGTCGAAAAAGGCAACAGTGGCAAGGAACCAAAACTCCATCAGTGACAGAATGGAGAAAAAACCTTGGGAGAACCCAGGCTCAGTCAGAGTCAGGTCCGAATCTTCAAGATTATGTAACCCTGTAGGCATTTTTGAGGAAAAGTTGTTATACCACATTTTTAGAAAGTTCAATGTCTCCTGAACAAGGATCCACCATATAGCATTGAAATAAGGGTCCCGTTTTCTTGTAATTGTTATTGAAACAATAGGTGCATTATTCACAGCCGAAACACTACAGGTGGATAGGGTAAAATTTTTAAGTTATAGTTATCACCATGAAACTTTTCCAGTTTTTAACTTGCATAGAGACAAACATGTTTTGTATTACAAGTTATTTTTAAGTTATAGTTATCACCATGAAACTTTTCCAGTTTTTAACTTGCATAGAGACAAACATTTTTTGTATTACAAGTTTTCTGAAATGTCATGTTTACATATGCAAATGAGGCATTATCCATAAACATGTGCTAATTTGCATAATCTAAACTTTTATATTGGAATTGAAATCCACAGACTCGAATAGACAAAGTGTAGTAAAATTTACCAGTTGTGCTTTGTATTGTTGTCTATTTTCTTTGCACTGATCTGAAGGAATACAAGTTACGGAAGCAAAATAACACAAAATCTCAACAGGGTTCCCGCGGGTCCTTAAAAAGTCTTAAAAAGTCTTAAATTAGATTTTTAAAATTTAAGGCCATTAAAAGTCTTATAAAGTCTTATTTTTACTTATGAAAGGTCTTAAATTTTAGATGACACTTCGACTTAGACATATATAAATGTTTTACAAATTAAAACTAATTAGCGTAGTATTTTTTTTATTATCTTTGTGGATTTGCTTGGTCACGTGACAATTCGCATCACATTCGCGGCAGCATAACGTCTGTCTCCTGCACGCGAGAGAGGAGAGGAGGAGAAAGTTGGCGAATGTCAGTTCAGTCGTAAGTTCATTCTTTATGTGCGTAGGGGTGTGCGATGTGTATTGTCTAATATGATATTGTAATAATCATTGTTTTAACGATGTATGAGGCACTGTGAGCTGACATCGCATTTGTCTCTCGTGCTTTCACTGCGTGTGCGTGATGTGTGCAGTTAAAGGTAGGCTATGTCCCCAAATTAGTTTTTGTCTTATATTTACATCATATTATGTTCTTCTTATATTAGAATATCTCATCAGTGAGTGCCGTTTTCCCGTGCACAAGTGCAATGTTTATGATATACAATAGTTAAATTAAAAATAAATTAACATGAGTTACTTTTTAGACACAATATTGTTTGTTTTCCCTTTATTTCGCCGACTAGAATTTCAAAATGAATCCGTAGCAGTCAGAGTCTCAATGCCACAGACAGCGATGATTTCTTGACTGAAACCCGCGTTTTGAACGAGTCATTTTAACGATTCAATGAACAATCACTTTCTTCCCCGAATGAATCAGCCGTTTGAACGAATCGGTTGAATGAATGACTCTCTCAACTCGCTTATTAAGACAGTGACTTGCCACCACCTACTGGCGGTTTTAGTTTCATATTTAAAGTACCCTTT
Organism: Chrosomus eos; assembly: GCA_036326025.1. Classification (NCBI taxonomy): domain Eukaryota; kingdom Metazoa; phylum Chordata; class Actinopteri; order Cypriniformes; family Leuciscidae; genus Chrosomus; species Chrosomus eos. The sequence goes on along the minus strand of CM070821.1, from coordinate 52,875,021 downwards.
AATTAAAACGTTAAAATTAGAAATCATTTAAATATTGAATATTTTATTTATTTATTTTTTAAACTCTCTCATAGCATGGAGTGTAAATATTAATGCCACTTCTGATGCTGCTTCTGTGTCACCTCTGCTCTGCAAAGATGGATTTTGATTGAATGATTTAATTTGACTGGTAACGGTGGTACTGTATAATCGTGTAATTAAGTATTACTGTATAAATAAGTATAATTACTGTATAATTTAATTTTAATAATTTGAATGTTAGTATTTGACGTAAAAGGTGATGCATAACTCTAAATAGGTTTAGAAAGAATGTCCATATATAGGTGAAAATGCCCCTGGAAGTCAATTTAAGTTTGCAAATATTGCATATTAATTAATCATTTCTGTCACTGCTGTGAACTGACCACTGCATAGAATATGAAAAATATTAATATCTTCGTGAGTCAGCTGTCAACAACAGGCCTAAACCAGCCATGGCACCAGCAGAAAAACACAATCAGTAAAAATCATCTAATTATTATCAACAAAACGTTGAAAATATCGAGATATATTTTTGTTAATATTGCACACCCCTAATTTATGGTATTAATTTTGATTTCTTCAGGTCTTAAAAAGGTCTTAAAAAGACTTAAATTTGACTTTAAAAAGTGTGCAGGAACCCTGTCTCAAATGACCACTGCATAAAAAAACAACAACAGTGTTTTTGGTTGTACTTCAAGTTAAATTGTGCCATGAGCATTATGCAGGGATCAAATGTCTGCTACACAGAAAGGGCAAAGTCAACTGGATACATTTGTAGAGGAGAGGCTGTTGCCATCTGAGGGGAGAAGAGTCACTTTAGTGACAAACTGAAAAAGAACAATGATTTGACTTTTGCTTCCCTGTTTGAAGTTCAACAGTCAGACCCAATCACTGGGAAGGCAAAAACTGTCAAGGCAGACATAAACATTCCACAGCGCCTTATTGCTGCATATCAGGCAGGACGCCCAGTCAACCTCAAAAGCATTATGATGCATGAACTATTTGTTGTACCTCTGTCCTTGGCCAACATGACATCATGACTTTTGCGTAAACATACACACCACTTTCAAGTCAAGTGGCGTGTTATTTATACGCATTTTGAGCTATCCGTGTGTACGCGTGTATATCTACGCCGTTATGTCCGAGTGATTCCGCGTGTATGTGCACGCCGTTAAAAATCCGAGCGAAATAAAGCCAAACTTTTGATATACATCTGGGGAGCGATAGTTTTCTTACTAGGATGGCAGGGAAAGACTTATAAATGGTATTAACCAGTGACGGGTAGGTTTAGGGACGGGGTTGGAGTTGGAGTAGGTCATATATTTGTGTATATACAGTAATGTAACGTTAAGTTAACGGCGTTCATAAACATGCTGAAAAGCGATTTTGCGTGTTGATAGCACGCCAAAAATGGAAATAGGAATTGGCGTGTCATACATACGCAGTTTCATGAGATCAGTCTGCCTTGGCATAAGTCAATGGGCAGCTTCGTGCAGCTTCGTTCAGGTTCAAAGGCGATACTTGCTAAGGTCTTGACTGCTGACAGACCTACAAGATGAATCAATGCTTATCGTTGATGGTCAAGTTTTGGTCAGTGCTATTGGGAAGCCACAAGAAGCAAAGAGTTTTGGAGACCTGGCAGACATCTTTGTGGAAACTGTTCTCCGAAGTGTAGCACAGTTCCAGCGAATTGATGTTCTGTTTGATCGCTACCACACACACTCAATCAAGAGTGGAACACGTAAAAAGCGTGGAAGAGGCTTGGTGCCAATCAGAAGACCAGTTGAGGGCAGAGATTTACCTCTTCCCACAAAATGGGAGAACTTTATCGCTCACGAGGACAACAAGGCAGACCTTGCTCGCTTTCTATCACAACAGCTGATTGTGAGAGCACCAGACAC